>OY747707.1:32019370-32359370 GCA_963556495.2 Valencia hispanica | reverse complement strand
CTTTGATTCATTTATAAATGTAATATTAACAGGCTTAAATCTCTTTCTATATTTTTTCTTGCACACAGGCCTATTTATATTTCTACCATGGTAAACATAACTTGATACATTTTCAAAATAAAATAAAATTAGCCTTTATCGGATATCTGGGTGGTCAATTCAATTCAGTTTATTTATATAGCTCCGATTCACAGTAGATTTCACCTCATGGTACTTTACAAGAAAAGTAATTTCAATGCAATCATACAAACATTCCAATCAGTTTAAAGTTTTAGTTAGGTTCCTATTTAAGAAATACCAGCCGATTGCATCGAGTCCTTGACTAGCAGTTGCGCCCCATTGATGCACACTCCAACCATACCAATCCTTAATTTTTGAATATAAATTGTATGTTAAAAGACTAAAAGATAACGGTTCATAAATATTAAAATATTGAAAGACAGTTATTAAATGTCCATGTCCATAATTTAGGCCTAGAAACAAGCAATACAGGTTTAGAATCCTAACCTACAACAATGCAAAGTTAAAGTTGCACTACATGTTGGGAATTTGATGAGAAAATGTTTATTTCAGTTTTACAGACTTGATGCTTGACTCTGAATTGGGGCCAAAGACTAAAGAGTTGGCTTGGCCTCCCCATTAATATCCTTAAATCTGACTTGTGAACATCTCTGAATCTTACTGTCTGAGTGGAGGGTCTATTGAGATGCAATAAAATATATCACAGCATTTCCTTGACTCCATTTTATAGTCACTGTTTCCCTAAAGCCTGAATATCTATTTATATTGCTTTCTCTTCTATCCCCTCTTTAAAAAAAAACTTTTGTGGCCACAACGGCCTTTATTTGATAGTGGATAGTACATAGAAAGGGGGAAGACATTCGGCAAAGGTCCACTGGAGCACCACTCGAACCTGGGCCAACTGCGTAGAGGACTGAGGCCTCCATACATGGGGCGCCTGCACTAATCACTATGCTACGCGGTGCCCCTCTACCCCCTCTTTGAGTTTTCTTCCATCTGCAGAGATCAGAGAAGGCTGAAAGACTAACTGATAACTAAAAGACTGTTGAATGTCTAGAGGTTCACACTTCCGTCCACAACATCACAGCTTTACAGACTTTTTTTCCTCAATGGTAGTACTGTACAACGGATCCATTACAAAGAGCAGAAATCTACAGAATATTTCTTGTGAAATATAAACAACATTTAACAATATAGGAAAAAAGTTAAAATTCTTCACATGGCAGTTTAGTTTATTTTAACCAGCTATCTTAGATTATACAGAAAGAATGTAAAATTAAAGCTGCAAGCAGCCTCAAACACCCCTAGCACAGTAGCGCCCCTCTGGCCTCTGCTGCGACTGCGGGATTTATACACACCGCCTCTACGCCAACTCAACGTTTGCACTTAGCCTGCTGATCCAATCTGCATGACAATGTGTTAAAAAGGCACAAAATGGGAGCTTTGACCAAAATAGCCGACTTCCCTTGGAATTTGGACCCTGACTTAGGACTTTTTTGAGGTCTTTAGAAATTATAAATATGCAATGAATTGCAAAATCCTAGTTGAAAACATTGCCTGTGGGTGATTGTTTGTAATGCTTCTAGGGGGCACTGTGCATGAATTCAGTCACACTCACAACATATTTTCATACATATCTGTTAGGGGTTGGATTAATATCCATGTTGTTGAATTTAGTGCCGATCAGATGATGTTTGTGGAAATCAGAGACAAACGAATTCCCGTGGCGTGATGTCAGGGTTTGCAATGCCACCACAGCCACGCCCTCTTTCTAAACCTCTTAGTTCTCTAAACCAACTTACACCAATTTGTTTTCAGTCCCTGGCCACATGTAGATATTGATCAGATAAAAGTAGTGAAATACAGACTTTTTAAAAGTAAAATATTGCACTTCCTGTTCTTAGGGGTTGAGGTTTAGGTTACATGAGCAAATGAGCCCACAAATATGCTGGATCCTGCTATGTGATGACACACAGAAAGTTTGGTACAGCTGTGTCTTTGTTTGTGGAAGTTAGAAAACCTACTTTTATGGCGAGAAGTCATTCTTTGAGGTTTAGCCACACCCACCTGCTTTGACATAGCAAAAACCTTTGAACGACATTTAATCCCCAATTCCTTGTTAGTGAGACTAACCTCACTCTTTTAAAGTCTGTGAATAAAAAGCTCTAGGAGTTTGTTCAAATATGATGCGTGTAAATGGCACAAAATGGCAGCTTTGATCAAAAATGGCTGACTTCCTCTGAGGTTTGGACCATGGCTCCAAGAGACTGTTTTGTAGATCCTGAGACACTATGTACATAGGTTTGCCGAATTTCATAACCCTCAGATAAAGTATGGTCACTGTGAAGAGTTTCGTGTTGATTAGGTCAAAGGTGTAAAATATGGACCTTTCATTGTAAAAAAATACACTCCCTGTTCTCAGGGGGCGGGACTTAGGTGTTGTCAGGAGTTTACTGATGACATTTTTTGGGGTTAAGATGGTTACCAATCACAAAAGGTTTCATGTCACTGTGACTTTTTTAGTAGGAGTTTAAAAAATATATATATTTCTAAAGTGCATTGAAAGCTTAAAAGGCCAGGCCCCAACCCTTCAACATACAAGAAAAGTCAGAATTTTGATAACTTTAGATCCCCCAATCCTGACAGCCATCCTGACCAATTGTCAAAATCCCTTGAAGGAGTTCGATCAAATGCAGAAGCAAAATTGGGCCAAAAATGGGTTAAAAATCAGTAAATCTTACATATTCAATCCAAGATGGCTAACTTCCTGATCATTTGGGACTATGGCATTTAAGGACTTTTAGGTAGGTCTTGGGAAGATCTAAGCTTGTGCCAACGAAGCATTCTGGGGGGGGGGGGCGCTGTTGATCCATTTACGTTGTGACTTTTGCGAAATAATAATTACGATTTAAAATACATAGATTTCATGCACAACTCATGCGTCCGCCAAATTTGCTGAGTTCTTGAATATGTTAAAGCCTCCAAATAGCCAATCTAAGAAACAATACATATACAATAGGCCTTCGCAGTGCTTAGCTGCTAGGGCGTAAATAGAATTTATGTCTTTCAACTCTGTTTGTTTTTAAGGATGCACGATATATCGGCATCAACATCGGAATCGGCCGATGTTGGGCGTTTTTTAGCATATCGGCATCGGTCCGATAAGTAACAGATGGCCGAAATTAACAACCGATGTTTATTTACATCTTTTTGAAGTTTCTGTGCGAGTCTTTCGGGGGAGGGGGGGTGTTATCCAAGTGGTGTTTGTTTGGTCATGTGACAGCGATAGTGATGCGGCTCAGGAATGTGGGGTATTTAACTCAAGCAGAGAAGCGATGTAGATGGTGTGGTTGATTTTCAAACGGTGTCGAAAGTGTAGGGAAATATACCGTATACCATATCGGTGCGTATTGGTTATCGGCCATAACAGCGGGATTAATATCGGACATCGGCATCGGCCCAAATTTTCGTATAGGTGCATCCCTATTTGTTTTACATTAAAAATGACACTGCAAAATAGCATTGCAGAACTAGATATGATTTAAAGCACACTGGGCATCTATTTCAGGCATAATAAGCTGCAGTCTTACTAACTTAGTTTATAACAGTCACAAAAAGCACCACACAAGAGAGCAAGCTACGGTACCTCATCTACTTGCCTTCCCTCCTCAGTATACCAAACCGATTGCATGTTAAATGCAAGTGCAGTGCCAGCAAGATGTATTCATAAACAATTATAAAGAAAGCAATGAGGCTGTTTTTTGCAATTGCATAAACACATAGAACAAAAAAGAACAGCCCCACAATCAATACAGAATAGTTGCACTTAAATAAATTGCACATTGTACAGACAGACAGGAAAAGCACTGGGTAATTATTGCAGGGACTTGGGCACAGGCCCACCAACAATACTTGCTTTGCTCTATACAAGGGAATAGAAATGCTTATGGCTGAAAAGCAAAGGTGATATATTTTACCAGTGGGGAAATATCTGAGTATGAAGCTGAGAAGAATGTCAAATAGAAAAAAAGTTAGAGATATTACATTTTATTGTTTGAGCTTTATGAATTTCTTACTATGCTGTTTCTAGATTTTTAAGCTGTAGTCCCACTGTTTCCTATCTTGCCATGTAGGTGCCCTTTTTCAAAAATATGTGGGTCTAAACATGATTAAATAAAGCAGGTTTTAATGGGCAAATCATCCCTACAATGGGGGTGACTGTAGCTCAGTAGTGGAGTAGTTCTCTTGCAGTAAGAAGGTTGTAGGTTCCTGGGCCTACCGATCTGCGTATTAGTGTATAAATGTGTGCGAGTTTATGAGTGCAAATGGATGAATGTATCT
The DNA here is from genome assembly GCA_963556495.2 of Valencia hispanica. NCBI lineage: Eukaryota > Metazoa > Chordata > Actinopteri > Cyprinodontiformes > Valenciidae > Valencia > Valencia hispanica. The sequence goes on along the minus strand of OY747707.1, from coordinate 32,355,008 downwards.
CTACTGTAAAGTGCTTTGAGAGGTCAGTATGACTGGAAAGGTCCTATTTAAACTCAGTCAATATACCAGTAATATTTAATGTCTTTGAAGTATGTGTGTTGCTATGATCTGTTCTAAATAGTGTTTGTGTACTGGGATCATGGGTGTGGAGTTTATAACATTGTGTTGCGTCCGAATGGGTTTTATCACCTTTGTTCTGACATCATGGTGTTATTCTTTTGTTGTTGTTTTCATGTTTAGTTTTCTTTCCTCATGTTTAGTTTTATCCTCTTTCAGTGCTCCCAAGGGGTCAGAGAATTAATAGCCAAATTACCATAATTTTCGGACTATTGAGCACACCCGAATATAAGCCACATAGGCTAAATCTGTAAAGAAAATAAATTTTGTACATATACAGTATAGGGTGCACCTGAATACAAGCAGCACGTTTTCATGTTGCAACATTAGATATTTACACAGAAAGATGGTACAAGGAAGATTTTTTTTGTTACCTCCATGTAATGTCATTTATCTATCAACTGTTGGCAACATAACTCAAAAAGTTATGAATGGATTTCAATGAAATTTTCAGGAAATGTCCGCAGGCGGACCAGGAACAACTGATAGAATGCTGGGGTTGATCTGACATGAAGTGTGTATCCACCCACCAAACAGTGGTTTTAGCCTCCACTCCTCTCCTGTGTCAGAGAGCTCACAAGCAGAGAGACGTACGTCTCATTAAGAGACAAACAAAGAAAGTTAGAAATATAGATAAGAACATGCGGATGGGGGGATGAGTGGCCCTGGCAGAGGTCTGCGCTCTCAGAGTGCTTTTCTGGTTTTAATTTAAGACTTTTTTTTTTTTTTTCAAACTCTGCCTGAAAATCAGCAGTAGGGCGCCAACATGGGATCAACACAACATAACAGTAACATGCCTGGGTAAAAAAAGAAAAACATATTATTTTTCATCCTAACCCAGTAATGATCTCCCTCAGCAGATGCCTCCCGTTGCTGGTCTTTAGTCTCTACTTTTCAGATTTGACTCTCCCACTCTTCACCCCATTCTTCCCTGACTTGCTTTTCTTTATCTCATCACTTTGTATCTTAAGTCCTGTACAGTAAAAATGATTAGAGCAAATCCTAATATGAGTATGTGTACGTGTGTGTGACTGAGAAAAGATGTCTGTGATTAACCCTGCTATCTTATCAGCAGGCTGTTTCTGCAACTTTATTCACTAAAAACAGGCAGTCAGGAAAGCACAGATCTGTCCCATATTTGAATTAATCTAAAGCGTGAGCTTAATTTATTTAGCTAAACTTTATTTGTTAATCTCTCTTTTCTTTCCATAAATGTGTACAGAATTAGGGACATATGCTGGTTATTAATAATTAGTCCAAAAACAAATGCGAAAGATTTAAGAAAGCCTTTTGAACTATACAGATTTACATTTGCTTGTTTGTTTTGTTGCTATTTTGTAATGAACTGTAAAAAGTATGCACAGAAGAAGAGTTTCATGACAGAAAACATCAGTAAATACAGAATTGGGCATGTTATGTTTTGCAGTCTTATTTAAAAAATTAATGACAAAAATAAAGTGACAATATGAAAAAAAAATTGCAATCAGTTTTCTGGCCACATTCCTGTTGCATTATGCTGTCAAGGTAAAGGATTAAAGGTTACCGTGTATTTGATCATGAGCTACATTCTAATTAGATATTAGACCAGTCTGGTAGAAAATCCATAGAGGGTCTAATGCCGATGTCACTCCTGGATCAGATGTCATTGTGTGGCCACCTATCCTTTCACCAATCCAGACCCATATTCTCCATGTCCTATGATGAAAATTTCTTTATAGACGACTTCACTCATCTATAAAGTTATTTTTATTACCAGAAACAGAATTCGTGGGGATACGGTATTATCGGTCATACTTTATGGCTATTGGGTTTTGTGTTTTTAAATTTTTTACAAACAATAAAAATATCCAGGCCCAACCTAAATCATTTGGAGAACTCAGAGCACATTTGCCTGATAAACTGCATTGCCTACTTTAAGGAACAAACATGCTAAATAATACCAAGGAATCATTAGTAATAAATAGGTTCAAAAATGAAAGACCCAAACAAAGAGCAAAAATCTGGTTTAATCACTTCCGCTATTTCAGTGTCATTTGTTGAAATTTTGGTTATTATTCAAGATTAAATAGGTGTTTTTTAGGGTGTAGTGTCTTTACAATTTGAGACTTCATTATTGTAATTATTTTTTTTATTGATGCATGCTAATACAAACTGCCTGTGGTCTCCCTGAGGAGCACTGGTACTATACTTAAAGCATACTGCTGACCCAGGCCTTTATAACTACAAAACTAACAGGAATGGTTTTAGAATGAATATCAATAACTTAAGCAATTGTAAACAACACACTGGCCATCCAGTAAGTGTATAGCATCGCGTTTTACTGCTAATGTGGATCATACTCCCAAAGAGTTTTGCACATTTTGCCAAGTAGTCTTATCTAAATAAGAAACACTAATGACAGAATATATGAGCAATGAAAAAAATGAAATTTCTTGTTAAGTTTTATTTTGTAGCAGGCTCTTGGGGCAAACAACTAAAGGTTATCCTTTATATGAAAACAAGCAACATTGTTCTGTATGTACATTAACGTCAAAGGATTGAGGATTTATGTAAATTATTATGAAGAAAGCACTGAGTGGAGAAAGCCCGACAGTTAAAAAAAAAAGAGTAAGATAATTAAGTCAAGTAGCACCAGTGAGAAAAGTATTCCACTGTACTGGAAAACCCAATGAATAGATAGGGGTTACTGTCAACACAAAGCAAATAGCTGCTGCATTCCTACCCACCAATATACTTTCATTTGGTTTGGATAATAACTCAGGTCCTGGCAGAAGCAACAAACTTTTTTTAAGAATCTGCCCCTAAATGTATTGTAGGTCCACTGTTCACCTTGAACTCAAAGAAAAGTTCAGAAGACAATCACATTGCAAGGTAAATGGTACTACTTGAGTACCAAAGTGATGCCTGGGCGACAAGGCAGAGGGGTAACTGGTTCATGCTGAGCCAACAAGTCAGTTACCAGTCTGGTCAATGCAATGGCACACCAGCTGCTCACAGACAGCCCAGCCGAATCCCATAGACAGGCAGCCAGGGAGAAGAGATTAACATACTGACCTGCAAAGAGTGCTGGTGGGACACAGATATGTCCTGACAGCTGGGTAAATGACTGGCAACCAGCGTCATAAACCAAAGAAAGGCAATGAACTTGGACAGGAATCAATGCCTCACAAAGTAGAGTGTGAAGTCCCTTTGAATTTCACAAGTTTATTGACAAAATTATCTCATAAAAACAGTGCTGGGGGTGTTTTGAACATGGAGCTGCAGTGTAATCCTTACACACAGGCTTGAGAGGGAGAAATAATTTATAGTCAGAGAAAAGCTTGTAAAGTCTTGTTACTGTAACAATAGATAAATGAACAAATGAGCTCTCCTCACTAGAGTTGGCCACCAAGTGCTGTTCTTTTTTTCGGTCGTAAATGACTAATAACAATAGCTGTACCACAAAGTAGAGATGCACACTGACTGATAAAATAAAAAGTGCACAACAGGTTTCTTGATAAATGTATTAGTTTTGAATCCAACAGGAAATGAAAGGATTACAATATTTTCCCCATTTATGCATCAAAGCATATATTTATAACCCTTATTGGATTTTTACTAAATTGATAACAAAATTGAATCGAGGGACATACTGTAATGTTGCATTTACAGATGGAAAGAGATGGGAGTTTTCACTTTTAAAATATGTTTTTAGCGTTTCACCTGGTGATCATTGGTCAGAGCCAATTAAAGGGGATTTTAAAAGATTTCCAAGATTCTAATGATCCAATTCATCACTACCACAAAGAAAACCCAGAAAAACATTGTGAGCTATATTTTTGAATAACTAAATACATGTTCATTGAGGAGTCCCAAAACAATGAATCATTCTTTACCAAAACCTGATTCTCTAAGCTTTGCATTAATTTCTAACCTAGACTCCCTAACAGAAATGAATAGCAATAATGAAGAAAAAAGAAAATCCTAGCAACATTTAAGATACTATAATCTCCCTGAAGTTATGACAAAAGTTTTGACAATTTTTTTAATTTCCCAACAACAACTATCATCAGCTTTAAGTGTTCTACAGCTTATAAAATACACTCACTACTTGGCTGACAACTGAGTAAAACAATAGAATGGAGCCCATTTTCTTGGCTTCTGGGCTAACATGTTGCAATATGCTCTTAAACGTAAAAGTGCAAAAATAAACTGTACAAACTACAACTGAAGGATTCATGTTTGTGCCGACAACATTAAACAAATAAGCAAAAGAATGTTACATATTATCTTGATAATTTTAGTTTTTTGTCTGAAGAGCCCCTTTTTTTGCAGAACAGTTTAGATAGCAGAAAATAAAGATGTAAGCTTTATCTGCAAAGCCCTTTTCCACAAAATCACATTCTCCTATCAACATCAGAAATCGTCCCTGCTCAGGTACGTTTGTCCTTGAGGACAGTTTGAATGAGGATAAAAGCTTCTTTCTACTTTCCTCAGTTGAGTGGGCAGTTTCCAGCTGAACAAATTGACTGAGCGGCAGTGAGCAGCTCTGTTTTGGCTCACTTCTCCTGCATTAGTGTTGCCCGAGTCAGAAGCTGTTTGTCATTCATTTGTCAACATGTCCATTCCTATTTTCTATACACTAACTAGCATGAAGACTAGATCTTTGGAGCTTTTTCACATTTGTTACAGTACACATTTGTCAATTTTATTGGCAATTTTAATGTTACACCAACATTAATTAAGGCAGGAAAAATATTTTTTTTTCTTCAATTGGGTGGCGTGGATTTGTGTAGATTTGTGTTTAGCCACCCTGAGTCAAAATTCAGCTGCAAGTCTTTTAGAGTGTGTCATTGCAAAATAGCTCAAGCCCAATCAAGTGGGATGGAGAGCCTTGGTAAAGAGTAATTCAAAAGTCTTGTGTCTGATTCTCAACAGGATTTGGTTGTGGACTTAAACTTGACCATCCTAAGACATTTTTATATTGATCTAAACCATTCCATTGTAGCTCTGGTTGTATATTTAGGATTGTTGTCCTGCTGAAAGGTGAACCTAAACTACAGTATCAGTTACTTTATAGTTGATTACAGTTTGTTTTTTTCCATTATAGGCCTGTACTTAGCTACATTCATCCATCAGCTCCAACCAACCGCCCTTTCCATACAGAAAAAAATGTCCACACTGTTTTAGTACCACCATCAATGAGAATGCCATGTGCAATGTAACCCAAAAAGTTTAATTTTGATCCCATTTTAACCAAAGCAAATTCTTCTATATTTTGCTACGTCCTCTTCATGGCTTGTGGCATCATTTTCCGTCCACTTCACATTTAGGAGCAAACTGTTGCTGTGATAAAATGCTAATAAAAATACATTTAAGTCTGTGTTTGTAATGTCTCAACATGTGGAAAAGTTCAAGAAGCACGAGTAATAAAGCACTGTAGACCTCAGACACACTCACCTTCTTTGTCATCATGGCGAATGATGGCATCTTGAATGACATCGGCATGCCTGAAACGGATGGAGCGCTTCCTGGATGGGGTTCGAACTTTGACTCCACCTTGCTGCCGCTGAAGGTTCTTTTCCCTCTCATAATATGCCCTGATTTGGTCGCAACGCATCCGTTTGACCAACCGCTGGCGCTGGCCAGTTGGGAGAGACTCCAGCAGACACTGGTCTATCTCCATGTTCTGACGAAAAACGTTACATAGTTGGAAACAACCTAATGAGAAAAAAGAGAGAGGGTAAAAGTTTAGGAATAAGGATAATAGATGCAGACAAAACGGTTAACATATTTTAAATAAAATCTGTTGCAAAACTGTACTAACAATGATGTAAGGAATGTCAGTCAAAGAAAAACACCTCAATCCAAAGTGTTAACTCAACAGTCTGACAGTGTACCAATGCGCCAAGACTCACATGAGATGAAACACCGTGAATATTACTTCTAGGCAGGGCTGTACATCTGTGTTATTGTTTAGCTGCTTAAATATGAGTGTCAGCAGGTGGACTGTTGTGTGTGGGCAACCATTTAGCATATTTACTGTGAACGATATTTGCTGTCTGTTTGGCCTGAGGTGGGTTGAGTGATGCATTGCAGTGTTTTATATTGTGTTTTCTCCAATCCCAACAGTGTTATAATTCTACTGACTGTGCATAATCTCCCTGTTGCTCAGTCAAACAGATCACATTATGACCAGCTGGTGAGATGGTTATGCTGCCTGAATCATTAGCAGGTACAGCAGGTGGGCTAAGAGTGAGATCACGCTAAATGTTTTTGGAAATGAATATATTGGGGAAAAAAACATCACTTATGGTTTTTTGCTAATTAGTTAAATTTTTACTTTGATTATTGTTACTAATCAGCCATCACACTATAAACACTGACAAGTAGAGCAAAAAAAAATTATCTCATTAAAGAAAAACCTAGGAGGGTCTGTGGAATATCATGAAGCAAGGAAAAACTTCCAAGATAATGTGTTGAAATGCCAAAAATGGCCTAGTATAAAAATGTAAATAATGGTGACAAAAGCAAAATAGTCTGATTAATTTCTAGCACATGCTCATTGTTTGGAAAAGTATCCGGCTGGTTTGAAATTTTCCCAGACTGATAACCTTTAGTGGTTTTGAGAGATCAGTAATAAAAAAAGTTAAACAATGAATGATGTGGTCTAATTGGTTTCAATTAAATAAACTTGCCAGGAAGCTTTTAGTATCTTAATTTAAGTCGGGGTGGTGCTCAATTAAGTTCTATGCCATGACTGTCAACATATGGGGGGCTGAAATTATTTCCAGAGAAAATTTGTTTTTCCTGCAAGAAAGGTAAAAGTGGAGATGCTCTCTTTCAGCCAGCTGACTGGAAGTGTGTAGTAAGTTTACAAGGTTAGGATTAGCCCAACACTGAAGCTGTTCAAGGAAGGATGTTTTAAAATAGTCTTTTATGGGCACTGCCCCTTTAAAACAAAGAATGGATTGACAAAGATAACTTTAATCCTCCTGTATCCAACTCTCAGCCCACTGAGATGGTTTGGACAAGTAAGTTTGATCCATAGGGTCCACATCAACAAACTTACATGACTTAAAAGATCTGCTATTTGACAGTTTGGTGACAGAAACCACAGCAGCAAAATGGGAGCTTAATATTAGACAGGTGGTCCTACTGCTATGTTTGATCAGTGTATACGCTGAGTGCCAGCTGGAGCTCATAGCCCAACTGGCTTGACAAATTTAGGTCACAGCCAGCCCATAGGACGAGCAAAATACGAGAATGAAGTTGTCTTTGCACAGACACAGCATGTCATGTTTTTCTTTGTGACTCACCAAGTTGCTTGACTTCACCCTGTTATTGCTATATCTCTTTTTTTACCCATAAAGCTCTCTCTCTCCTGCTTCTTTGTTCCTGTCTCTTATTATGCTTCACTCCTTGGAGCATTTTAGTCTCTTCACTGTCTGTCTGAGCATGCAGTAACTATTTTCTATTATCTCACTCTTTCAGTCTGCTCATCAGGTCAAATGTTTGGTTTCTAGGACATTTTTGAAGCACAGCATTTTGTCCAACCAGATTTGTCTGTTTCCCACTACTGCATCATCTCTTAAAATGTCCCTGTTGTGCAACAGTCTTGGCATTTTGTCTGCCATAAACTTTTAGTCCCAGTTTGCTATCCAAATTTGACAGCCGAGAGTCCTTTCTAAATGTTTGTTTGAATATAAATGAAATGTGAAGATTTTTTAAATAGATATCTGTGTGCTTAACAGATATCAAAATAATAGCAACAAAAAGCCAAAGACAAAATCAACAAGACTGTTATTGAAAAGTGATTGGTGAAACAATTTCGTACAGGTGTTTGTACTGACAACTGACAAAAAGTAGTGTTCATGCAACTTTTTTAAGTGTGTTCGCTGTGAATTTTGATCAGTGTTCTGCTGTATATTTGCTGTTAGTCATCATTACAAGGGAATAGTAAAATGTACTGAAATTTGCCATAGACCTGTAAGTAAGTAAGTCAGTCAGTCAATTAATTCACAAGAAAGCTAATATAACGTTTTCACTTCAAGTATACAAAGTTATATTTCACTTGGTGTTGGAACGTTTTAGCAAGTTTCTTACTGTTTTTCACACAAGTTCCTTAGCCAGACCTACAATACATGGTGCGAATAAATGCTACCAAAGCATTTCGAGAATTAGTAATAAGTAGTCCATGAAAAAAAAAAAAAAAAAAATCATGAATTTCAGGATTGCATGTAACTTGAATTTATGACTTTTTAGGTCCAAAGATTGAGATAAATACATTTAAAGACTTTTTAATACCATGCTGAATATTTGCAATGTTCCTCACTACTGCTAATGACACACTTTGTCTTCTATTAGTCTTTACATAAATGTTAATCTAATATTTTTTGTCTGTAGTACAAAACCAGAGACACTACCAAGTCAGGCTTCTTATGGTAAATGTGACTCTTGAAATTCTGCTTTGAACATTTAGTAAGAAAAAACCCCCAGCAAATTGAAACATATCACCAAAATTCCCCAAACAGATGTAAGTGTACTGTTGCTAGTTTGAACACACTACACACATTATGCAGCTGCTGTTTTACATCCATAAAGACCAAAGAGTGTTTTGTGGAGATCTTTATCTGGCCATCTTCACAGACAAAAGGACTGGGTTTCAATGTGTTTTTTTTCTTGCTTGATAAGCATCTACATATTGATTCAAACACCTGCCCTCTCAACCCCAGTACACACACACACACACGCACACACACACTACCCAGACAATACATAGTGCCATCTGGTCTGATAAGACTGTAAAAAAAACTGTTATGTATTCAGGCACCAAACAGAGGGTTGTGTAAAAGGGTAAGGCTCATTATTACACTGCTGATGCCAGATGCTTCAACTGTATCATTTCAACTGTAACTTAGCTTGTGACTCAGAGCATATGCAAACACACACACATACAGTGCAAAATCTTAAAAATAGACAGAACCTACACCATTTTCTAATTGCGATTTCTTTTCAGTTCATTTTAAAACCATCATATTTCCACCAGTTTAACTCCCTATCACTCACAATCTCACTTTTTTTCTGCAGTAATATAGTCTGTATCAGTGGCTGATATAAAACATCAGTTGTACCCTCACTCAAATATTAAACCAAAGCATTAACAGCAAAAAACTCATCCAGTACCTTTAAAAGACTTCAGGTGAGATGAGTAAAACTTTTTGAAATAAAGTATAACTTTCATAATTGATAAGGATTTTTTTTTTGCATTGTAAGGTGGTGGAAACTGAATTAGAAGATCATAGATTAACATACAGCAATTCATAGTAGGGAATACCAATGATAGTGTACACAATTCTAGTATAACATCATGTTTTAATAATGTACAAAACAAGATGATACATTTTTCTAAACTTTTTCCACTTTTTTGGTCATACATACCCAGTACAATTAATCTAAGACAAGTAAAAATAAACAAATGAGCAATAATCCAATTACAGAATTCAGTCTGCTTTGGACCACACCTTAAATAAATAGTGAATTTAATTAACCAGTAATGAAGTTAATTTTTCCTGGTAGGATTTTGTCGATATTTGACTGCCTTCATTAAAACAAGGAGAAGGGTACAAACTACAACTTTATACACATCAGTCATATCCACAAAAATTGTATGCTTCTCTAAATCTGATGGACAGACAAGGCAGGCTGCCAAGAAGACAACAGCAACACTGAAGGAGCTACAGGACCGTCTGACAAGTACTGGATGTGTTGTGTTTCACAAAACATTTCCACCGTAAGTGCTCAAAGGCGGGCCAATCTTTGGTCTACCTCTGATTATTCATAAATCACAAATCAAGCTGGCAATATTCCGTACATGAGCTTTCAAAAATCAAGAAAGCAATGTTGAACCGAACGAGGTAGGGGGAAGAAATTAGTTTATTATTGATGTAGGGAGTAACACATAAAGTGGGTTAAACATATTTTTTTCTAAAGGGTAAACACATTAATGTCATGTCACACCTTTTTCAAGTTTTGCCACTACTACAGGAACCACTCATGGGTAAAATCCGATAATCTGCTCTTTCTTAGCACACCTTACTGCAATCTGTCCAATATGTATTAAAGGCAACAAATAATGTGTGTCAATTATGCACAGCACAGAGGTAGTCTGTAATGGCTCTAAATGGTCTGTAATTGCTACACAAAAAACTAGATCTCCAATACTGCTTTACCCTTGAACAAGTCAGCTGGTATGGGCCTGTTTGTAGGATGCTTACCAACTTAACCCCGCTCGCCCTAAAAACAGCATACTCACTGTAAATCATGGTGTTGGAACCAGTTTGGTCTAGTGTTATTGTTTTAAATATGGAGTTGGGATTTTTATTAAGGTGCATTAAATTATCAAGAGTCAGTCTGGACTTAAAATCTCCAGGGATCTATCACATAGCTAAAGGTCGTGATGGATTTTTGAGTATCACTGAGAGTCCAAGCATACATCAAAAACAACAAAGGAAATGCCTTCATCAGATAAAATTACACTTTTTGGAATGACCTACACAAATTCCTGAAGTAAATCTGACAGAAAATCTGTGGACTCATCTAAAGAGGCTGGCGCAAAGAGATGTCCTCACAATATGAGAGATATGGAGATTTTTTTGCAAGATAAGGCAATCAAATTTCAAAGCCTACATGTGTTGTGCTGACAGACCCCTAATAAAAACACAGAATGCTGAAACAAAATCAAAACAGGCTTAAAGTATGTCTACACTTATGTAGCCACTGTATGGCAGTTTTTTGTTTTTGAAATAAACACACACTCTTTGTGATTAAACACTTATTAATATAACAAACACTATCAGAAAGTACTGTTGTAGTACTTGAGATTGGTCTTTGTCTCGAGGCCAGTCTCCATTTTTTTAAGTTCTTGGTTAGGTTAACTATCGGGCTATTGGAGACGAAAGGCTCAAGGCTGGCGGGAAGAAGGCAGTCTGGACCCCGAAACTGAGCTCATGCTGTTAGAACATAAACAGTGATTGCTAGATGCCATTTAAGGTTTTGAATTAGAAGGGTTGGGGAGGGAATATGAGAAAAACTGTTGTCAGTAGACTCTGTCCCTCCATGTTTGGCCAAATGTGTTCTATTAAATACGTAAAAGCCTAAAGGACTCCGTTTTATCTTTGTTTTGAGAAGAGTTATGTTTTTAGCACTAATAGTCTTGTCTTGGTATCGTAGGTATTTTTACTCGGTCTTGTCTCGGTCTCGGATAGGGCGGCATCGATTTACGGTTCTGCCAGGGGGTGCTCCTGCACCAGTCCAACACCCGTACCCGTTATCCATGGTTATTGCCTATCAACCCGGCCCGAGACCAGTACACTGGCACAACAAAGTAACTACATAACTGTCATGGCCGTCCTGCTGTGCATCGGTTTGTGAGAAAGAGTGAGGCATATTCTTTTTCACACATATATATGGTCTTGGTCTTGTCTCGGTCTCGACTAGGGATGGGCATAATAAATCGACGATCGATTAATTGATCATTAAGAATTTCATCGATGACATTTTTTTACCGATCAATTAACACATGTTCTGTTGCGTAATGTGAGTTTTGAAGGAATGCAATTAATGTTGCTGTGTGGCAGTAATTAAACACTTTACCACACGAGGGCGATGACTGAAAATAAAACCCACAGGCCGACTCAGTTTCTTGCCAGTTTCTGTGTATTTCAAAATTAGCATAGTCATGAAGAGGTCGCAGCATAGTGTGGCGTGGGACCACTTTGACTAATAAAACAAACAAAAAAAAGTCTTGGTTCACTGCCAACACTGCGAAGCTGTGTATAAGTACTTGAACGCACTTCCAACCCTGGTTAGAAGCGGAGCATCCTGCTCTTGGTCTCAACCTAGCATCAAGTCGGTGTTAGCACTGAGGAGCCAAGATGCACAACGACCAGAGAAACTTCCTCACCGATTACTTTCTGAGGGAGGCTCCGCCACCCCTGGATTGCTCCCCTACAGACTAGTGGAAAATGAATTAAACAACATTCCAGAGGCTTGCCAAGTTAGCACGGAGGTATGTGTATCACAGTGACATCTGTCCCCTCACAGCAGGTGATCTTGGTGCTGCAGGTCAGACGCGAGAGCAGCCTGATGATCGTTAGTCTGGTCACAAGGCTGCTTTCGCTTCTGACCCCAGCGCATGTTAACATGCTCATCTTTCTTAGCAAAAATCAGTAGACTGATGCTAAAGTTGTAAATAAGTTACGGTTTCTTTTGTTTTTGTCTTTTTTACTCTGTTAATGAGCCTAATTCATTGTTAGGTACGTTGATCTCTCTCATCCTCTTTCTCGACTCTTTATGCCAAATGTAACACAAAACTATCCGACCTATATGTATTAGCCTATATATATATATATATTTTTTTTTTTATTAAGCTATTGTTTAACATGACTTTTTTTTATTTTTTACTTTTTTGGAGAAGAAAAAAATATGAGCGTCAGTTGTGTTAATGAGTACTGTCTTTTAGCTGTCGGCTCCGCTGCTTATAGTGCATATTTTCTTTGTGCAACTACAGTGAATTTCTCAGTATTCTCACTGCATTTTAATATAGCCTATGAACACTGAATTTTAATATAAAAATATCAATGATTAATCCAAAATCGATCGTTAATTCTCCCGATGATCGATGAAGACAGTTTAATCGAATGCCCATTCCTAGTCTCAACCTCTAAAAGTCTTGGTCTTGTCTTGGTCTTGATCTTTAAATGTATTTGCCTTGTCTCGGTCTTGGTACTCTCTGGTCTTGGTCTTGGGTGGTCTGGTCTTGACTACAACACTATCAGAAAGGTCTTCAAAATATAGGCTGAAGTTATGAAAGTCCTAATAAGCAGGATTTTACAGAATCCCAGCAATCTTCCATGAACATTAGAGATTTGCACAAGATGTGCATTTGTTTGTTTTTCAGCAGTTGCTCTTCTCACATGCACTCCACAGTGGGAGAAATTCTGCTGGAGACAGTCTTTCCCAGCATAAATTACAAGAGAGGGGGTGTGGAAAATTATCTGCCTGGAGCATGGAGGAGGCAAGACATGACACAAAAGTCCTATATGAAAATCCTTGTTTTCGGAATAATGTTGCTTGTAGTCATGCTATAGTTTGAATATTGGCATATCAGAGATGTGGTAATCTCACAGGACACGTTTTTACATTTCGTCACTGAAAATGAAGGGGTTTGTTGAGTAAGGTCTGATTACATTATAATTACATTATAATTTGGAGGAGATCTCACAATCACAAAATAAAATGTATGCTGAACATGACCTCTTAATATGGCTAAAACCAACACTACCAAGGTTAATAGGTGAAGGGATAAAAGCGCTAATATATTTTTTATTCCCGTAATTAGTCCTTTATCAATGGTGTAAAAGTAAGCTGTATAGTAAATACTCCAGAATCGATATACAAATTCAGCACTATTCTTTTAACTGGTCTATATTTGTTTTCTTTTTATATTTGGTTCTTATTACACAGAGCCTTGATGCAGAAGTAATTGTCAGCCATGATGGGGGAAATAATGTCTTAGTTTCCATCTAATAATTTATGATATTATTTTATGTGATTTAGCCACCTACACGGGACTGCCTCCTTTACGGTTAGACCCACACATGAACCATCTATTAAACAGGCCTTCAAGGCTACAGCTACATAATTCTTTAGACTCCCTACGTATAACAAACAACACAAAATGACACACTGGTGCGAATGTGACTCATGCATGACACAAAAAGGGATATTTTAAGGTTATGCAAATGAATTACATTTAGATTTAGTTAAATAAAACTAGCACACAAAGATGATGGAAATGTAAGCTTAAATACATTTTTATAAAAGATGTTAACATTAAATGAATGGTTTAAACAGTTTATTCTAGAGGGTCTAATTGCAGAACATTTCACCTGAGCTTCAAGATGTAACATTATCTGTCCTGTCAAATTAGTCATGAACTACAGTATGCAGTGAGGATTAATTTTTCCTTTATGATTTGTGATAAACACTGATTACCTGAATGTCTTAAATTTTGATCAGTAAGGTTTGACCTGTTTGGTCTCCAGTCAGAACAAGGGGTGGCATGAGAGCTCACAATATACCCCAGAACAAAATCGTAACACCGGAGAATAAATGATTATTGTTTGAATTTCACACTACTGGATGGTAAACAGTTTGTAAAAAGAAGAACCTGGAGCAAGAGACAAAGAAGTAGGACATTTATTGCAAAGGACATTTAAATGCAAACAGGAGGTTCATCGGCTGGTCCAGAAAATAAGCAAAAACCCCATCAAAAACAGAACTAAAAATTATAATAAATGGACTCCACCATTCTTGTTGATCACTTCAAAACATTGTTTGAAATTTGTTTAAAACATTATCAACTTTAAACAAGTTGTGGTAAAAGATCAGTGTGAACAACAAAATAGGATGTCAATAGTGCTGTGGTGGTTGGAAGACTTAACTTGAGGTTGGACCCCAACTTCTGCTTAGGGTCTCATACAGCTGGTCCTGTTTCTCAACATAATAAAGTCTGTCTCACAAAGATCATGATCACAAAGAGTTCCTTTCAGCATATGACTGGGTGAAGTAAGTATAAATTATTATTATGGGGCCTAGAAACAAGTACTTTTGGCTAAAAAACCCCTATCAAATTTTGAGACTCTTACTCCAAAAAAAGAAAGGACGTTGTTTTTAGTTACCCTGTTATGCCGACAGGGAAGGATTTTGTGTGGCAGCACTTTGCACTTGATGGGAAAAAAACATGGTGAGAACAACACTAAAGTTAGCAGTCAACTGTGTACCTTCGTAATGGCAGCAAATTAAAAAGCTATATCAGTTGTTTTTTGATTCTAGACATGTGATAATCTGTAGCCCGAATTCTAAAATAGTACTAAAACACCAAACTCTAAAATATCAAACTTGAACTGGACAATTTTACACTGACCAAAGATCTTCTAAAACACAGCTTCTGGTTTGTGAATCATTTTCTGCCTGTAAGAATTTTTTTTTACCATTTTCAATGCTTTTTTGGCATCAGGATCACCTTAGAATTTGACCACCCTGGATTCTTTCTGCATGTAGTTTGCATGTTCTAGCCCGTGCATATGTGGGTTCCTCCCACAGTCGAAAAACTATCTGCTGGGTTAATTGGTTCTCTAAATTGCCCTCAGGTGAGAGTGCATTAATGGTTGTCTGTGTACTGGCGACCTGTTTAGGCTGTAGCTCACCTGTGTCTCAATGGCCAGGGAAGATAGAACCCCCCTGCAGTCATTGTCTAAAGTGCCTTTAGACAATGGATGTTGGATAAAACAAAATTTCAATTAACACTAGATCTTTATCTGTGCTCATATCAAGTCTTTGTATTTTGGATGTCCAACAAATGCAGATGGAGGCATTAAAGATCTCGTTCACTGAGAAACCTTGTAATACTTGTTCTTCGTGAAATACGATCGGTCACTCTGAACTGCATGCTGCATTTTCTCCAACCTCCATTGCCTGCATTAGCCAAAGAAATAAAACAGACGGCAAAACGAGCCAGTCAGAAAAAGCCAGTCTCTTCTAGGTCACAGGGCAAATTATTATTGATTGTCTTGCCTACCTTGGATTGTGACTGCCCACGGGAAGGCTGATTTTGCAGCCTGTAGAGAGTAGAGGATGTCTCTGCTAACTGTTAGCAGTGAAGCTAACTGTTAGCAACTCCACAGTAGGGCTGTAAAGTCCTAGTCGACTGGTCGACTTATTGGTCGATGCGTTATGAGTTGACCAAAATTCTGATTGGTCGATTTTAATCTGTGTTAATTTTTGAAATTTGATTGGACAATAGACATTCCATGAGAGCTGATCGGTGCTGATGTTAGAGTAGGCTACAACAGCGCTGCCTCTCGTGAGATATTGCTTTAACAGTCTACAGGGAGATCGAAGAACGTCCACGTTATTCAAAGTGCTGTGGCTTCAGTGCTTAATTTGTAAATCATTAGGTGCCGGAACGCAAAGTACATGACAGCGCAGGCATGACCAGAGACGCGCACAGGTCCCGGAACGCAGTAAATGGTATCGGGAAAAAAAAACTTGTAAAAACATGATGTGGGCCTTACAGGCCTGAATGTTTAAAATATTGTAATGTTGTCCAATAGATGCAGACAATGGTTGTAATCGAATGCTTTAATGCCGACTGCTGTTGGCCGCAATCACGCCGTACAAAACAGTAATCAAAATAACTCTCACATAAACCGGTTGTCTGTCTAGCTAAATTTACAGACACACACCAGTTCCCTGGCACTCAACTGCGCACTCAACTGCGCACTCCCCCGCGCGCAGCCTGCAGAGCAGTGCCCCACCCCCCTGAACAGTGCAACAACACTAACGCATAATCTTGGCATAAACCATTACATATATAAATCTGAGCTTACAAAAAATAAAATACACATTCCACAGCATTACAATCTCGGGATTTGGTCTATGAATGCCTACGCATATTACTATTTTATTTAATAAATTTAAAATAGTTTTTTTTTATATATATATAATATTTTATACATGAGAGGGGTGCTGGATCAGCGAAAATGGGTCCCGGAATGCGGGTAGGGCAGAATCAACAGGTGGGGCATCCTGTTCCGGCAGGATCCGGCTCAAATTAAGCCCTGTGTGGCTTGCTGAATATTTTTGTTTAGCGTTTACTACAGTGAGTCCTCTACCATGTCAAAGACATCGGCAGTGTGGCAGAATTTGGTTGATTACGGCCCTATTTATTTTGTTTCATTTTATTGCTAATAATAACGAACATATGGTTCCCTTTTATTATTGTGCAGATTTATTTCTATTTACTGGATTTGGTCGGGTTTTTAATTTTTTTAATTTTATTGCCTAATGCGCAATTGCGCCGTGCCCACAGTCTTTGTTTTGAGCCCAATGCACAGCTTTATTCCGTTTGTACTTGTCTTGATCTGGCATGTTTAATAAAGATCATTGTCCCTGAATTGCCTTGCCGTTTAGTGTAATTGCAGTAATCACGGCATATTATATTGCGCAGATTAAGATTGCATATTATAATGCAAAATGCTGTCAGAACACAACCCCCCCCCCCCCCCCGCCGCGCAAATTTTCGGAATTTCAGGGTTTCAGTCGACCAAGAATTTCTTTGGTTGATTACAGCCCTACTCCACAGCATGGCCGAACAGGGTCGGGCTAGGTTTATTTGTGGACATAGCACATCAGCATTGCATTTCTTACCCAAGAAAGAGGAGCTGAAGAAGAAATTGTTGGAATTTGTCTTGGAACACTGCCATCAAAGTAAGTTAAGTTAATTATTTGTTTGAAGGTAGCATAAAAGTCGCATTGCTGTTAGCCAATCAGATGTGAGACGTTTGCATATTGTAAATAATAATGAGTTAGACACGTGATCCTGACATGCCCCCCCCCCCAACTCCTCCGACAAACTGCAACATCCTGAAACAGGAGCGCCAAAGCATTTATTCCACGTAAACGACTCAAAAGGCATTGATTCCTACTTGAAATAACAGCAAATGTATTGAATTAATGAATGAATGAGACCTTTAAAAAATCAAAGAACAGAAAATCTCCAGTGGTCTTTTTTTTTATTATTATTCTGCATGGGAAGCTTTTTTGAAGATGTTTTTGTTTTTGCTACAGTATTTGCAGAAAAAAAATTGAATCATCCATCTCCAACAACCATCTTTCTTGCAGTTTATGCAAACTAAATAAACCTTTAGTTGGTCTAGTTTGTCTGCTTATTTTGTACCTAGCATCTCACAATTCCTAGTAATAGTATCCAAGTAGTTACCCAGGATCCAATAGTTTCCACGGATTTACAAGGATCTCAGTAGGATAGAAAAACATTATCCCTAGCGGGTGTTAGAAACTGTGAATTAACTGTGCACAGGCTCACGAGACATCATCCTAAAAACAGCATCTGTACAGAGAAGTATGGTAGTGGCAGAATCATGCTGTGAGGATGCTTTTCTTCATTAGAGATAGGGGAGCTGGTTTGAGTTGAAACAAAGACAATTGGAGATAAAGACTTGAGACTGGGGCAGATATTTACTTTCACACATACAGCCACAGTCGCATATTAGGATGGTTTGGATCAAAGCTTAATTATATGTTAGAATGACCCAGTCAAACTCCAGAATGTAATTCAACTTTGCGGCAAGACTTAAAATTGCTGTTAGTAGATGCTCACCATCCAATCTGTCAGAGTTTTGCTGTTTTGCAAAGCAAAATGGGCAACAATGTCAAGCCCTAGATGCACAAAGCTGGTAAGATTTTAAAGCATCAGACTATAATTGCAGCAAAAGGGACTCCAACAGATTATTAAATCAGGGGGACAGAGTAAAAGAGGAATACAATATTTTTTCAAGTTATATTTGTTTAAATAATATATAATTTTTCTTGCATTTCAAAATTATGTGCTACTTTATGGTGACAAATTGTGAAACAATTCAAGTGGTGTGAATATCTTCACAAGACATTCATAACGGTAGGTTGTAGTTTGCTGATTTCTTAGGTTTTAAGAACTGGCCACCTCTGCATTATTAATATGTATCATCTTTAAAATATTGAAAGTTTTGTTTATTTAAATACAAAATATACAGATTATTTTAACTCCTACATGTGTTTGCCCTGGAGATTAAACTTTGTCCATATTTTTCCTGCAAAAATCTTAAATGTGAACATTGTCTGCACAAAATGATCACACACTGACAATTCCTCTTGTGTGATGAGTGGCTAGGGACTAATGAATATAATATGAATGAGAGGCAGACAGAAAGACTGATAGGAAGTAGAACTGAAAGAATGAAAGTGAAATGGAAAGAGTGTTGAGGCAGAGAGAGAGAGAAAGCATGAACTTTCTTCCCCTGCCATCCCATCTCTAGGCTATCAGTTATTGATTACACGGAGCACATGCAGACTCCAGCTAACAACACAGACAGAGGCATGGGAGACTGTAATGTGCAAAACTGCAGACATGCACATATGAACACAGAAAAATAAACCATTTATAAACAGGAGAGTATTAGCAATGGATTAGGATGAGAGACAAGTAGAGTAGTGCTTTTGAAGTAATGGACAAGACTTAAGCGCTGCAACCTTGGTTGAATAACTAATTTATCCCTTCCTTCCCTTTTTTCCTGCCAGAACTCAAACCCCAGACTATCCTTCTCATATTCCTCTCTTAGCGTGCTTATAACTCCTCTGCAACATTTTAACACATTCCTCAATGTCACTCATCCCGTTTTCATCTCCTTTTTGAAATAATTGCCTTTCTGTCTCTCGCTCCAGTGCGACCCTCAGTCTCCCTCCATCTGTCCTTCTCTCTGACTAAAATTATTATCTCACTGCATTGGTATGCCTGTGCTTCATGAACATACTAGACACTCTGGGCTGCATGGGGTCGTGTAGTACTGCGGTTCCATTTCATCTTTCTTTCCTTTTGCTGCTACCTGCCGCATTCACCGGTCAACTTTTCACATCTGCAGCGACTCCTCTGCAGCACGCTCACACACCCACTTACAGCACACAGACACACACACAGTATCCAACTGAATAAAAAATTCTCATTAGAAGTTCAGACTGTGCTTATTGTGAAGCAGATTACCATAATTTGCTGCATAATTATCATAATTTTAAGCATAGAAATGATTGCCGTAAAACCACTAGTAAATATATATAGAGTGAGTTTATACAAAATAGAAAATCCAGCAGAATTGCCATCAGGTGCACAAGAAAGGCACCCTGAATGGCTACTTACAACATTTGATGAAATGGTAGTGAGACATTTCTGCGTTGGTCAGGAAGGCAGAAAGGTAGGTCGGAAGTCAGTGAGTCAGGCAGATTGTTGGCAGCCACAGGTCTCAGAAAAGCTAACTAATGCAGAGCTTGTAACCGGCAGTATGCATTATTAATCTAGTTTCTTGCATGCTATCCAAACTCCTGTTCCCTTGTCTGCATCATTCACCAATTACAGCAGCGGCAGCAGCTCCGGTTGCAGCTCATACAGCCTCTACATGCACGAAGTCTAAGACTGGCACACAAACACACACTCATTCCCACACAGACATACAGTACAACCCCTTGATCAACCCGTCAGCAACATGGAGCTGCGGCTGCCTCCTCTCGCCCACAGCCAGATAACGGGCTGCACGACGTCTTCCCTGCCATAGCCAACGCACGTGTTCCACTGGCGTCACTGACTGACAGCCGGTTCATCCCTTCTCCCGCTCAACACACCCCCATGACGCAATGCTTCTTGCCTCCTTACACTCCCACTCTCCTAGTCTCTTTTTCCCCGAATACACATTCACATATGCAAAGGTATAATACTGCACAGTACATTTTAAGCCAAAACAAAAAAACAGAGGCGGATTTATTCATTGTGGTTTCTAATAGGAGGGATAGGTAGCACTAAGAGGTAGTAAAAAAAGCAGGAATAGTGTAAGGGAAAATTTAAGGACAGATACAGTAGGGGGAGCAAGAGAAAGACAAATAATGAAGTGAAAGAAGGATTCCTGGAGAGGTGGAGCGTTAAATCTGACAGAAGGATAGCTACAAACAGAAAGACCAGAGGCTGCTGCAGTGCGGCTTCTGGCATAATGACAGGTTAAGTGCTCAACAATGATTTAGAAATAGCTGCCAAATTACACATGCATAGCATAATATAAGTAGTTTGCCATAATGGCCCGGCTCGACACCAACACATCACAGCTTACACACAGACAAACACGATTGATGCAATGTAGAGATGCATGGCATCGGAAAACTACGAGACAATACTGTAATACTGTAAAATATTTTGATGACAATATCAGTTGTAATAAATCAGCATTTAACTTACTCCTGAATTTCTCTTTTGCAATTACAATGCTTTCAATAATCTCACTGACCTAAACCATATTCTGTGTCAGCTGTTGATGTCTAAATATTATTGCCATGTGAGGTGGGAATGTCTGAAATATAATAACCAGCAAATACTGCTTTCTAGAGACAATGTTATAGTAAAGTCATTATATTTGTGATTTACTGTCTGAACTGTGTGTTTTCACTGCTTATGTGTTAGTAAGGTAATCTCAATGAGTCTTTACAGCTGGGTTGAATCAGTATTTATGAAGGAGTTTTATTGCATTAAAAAGAGTACTTGCATAAGAAGAAATAGCTCAATATAAACCAGGAAGAATCAGAAAGCTGTGAGTGTAATTAACTTAAATAGATAATATAAGGTTGAATCTAGCTGAGCAACAGAATGGAGTTTTTTTAGGGCTTGGAATCGTTCTCAACTGGTAAGAAGACACTGGAGAGCTTTATCCTGATGCTGAGGTACTTGGCATACTTATTGCGGCCATACAACTTATTTTTTTTAATTCAACATACAGTGGGGTAAAAAAAAAAATGTTGTCAGCCCCCAATTGTGCAAGTTCTCCCACTTAAAAAGATGAGAAAGGCCCGTAATTTTCATAATAGGTATACCTCAACTATGAGAGGCAAAATGAAAAAAAAAAAACAGAAAATCACATGGTCTGATTTTTAAAGAATTTATTTGCAAATTATGGTGGAAAATAAGTATTTGGTCACGTACAAACAAGCAAGACTTCTGGCACTCACAGACCTGTAACTTCTTTTGTAAGAAGCTCCTCTGTCCTCCACTCGTTACCTGTATCAATGGCACCTGTTTGAAGTCGTTCTCTGTAAAAAAGAGACCTATCCACAACCTCAAACAGTCACACTCCAAACTCTACTATGGCCAAGACCAAAGAGCTGTCAAAGGACACCATTAACACAATTGTAGACCTGCACCAGGCTGGGAAGACTGAATCTGCAATAGGTAACCAGTTTGGTGTGAATAAATCAACTCTGGGAACAATTATTAGAAAATGGAAGGCATACAAGACCACTGATAATATCTCTCAATCTGAGGCTCCATGCAAGATCTCACCCCATGGGGTCAAAATGGTCACAAGAACGGTGAGCAAAAATCCCAGTTTGCTAGAGAGAATTTGGATGATCCAGAAGAGGATTGGGAGAATATCATATGGTTAGATGAAACCAAAATAGAACTTTTTTGTAAAAACTGTACTTGTCGTGTTTGGAGGAGAAAGAGTGCTGAGTTGCATCCAAAGAACACCATACCTACTGTGAAGCATGGAGGTGGAAACATTATGCTTTGGGGCAGTTTTTCTGCAAAGGGACCAGGATGACTGATTCGTGTAAAGGAAATAATGAATGGGGCCATGTGTCGTGAGATTTTGAATGAAAACCTCCTTCCATCAGCAAAGGCATTGAAGATGAAACATCGCTGGATCTTCCAGCATAACAATGATCCCAAACACATCGCCCAGGTAACGAAGAAGTGGCTTCGTAAGAAGCATTTAAAGGTCCTGTAGTGCCATAGCCAGTCTCAAGATCTCAAGTCTCAAGGGAGTTGAAAGTCCGTGTTGCCCAGTGACAGCCCCAAAACATCACTGCTCTAGGATAGATCTGCACGGAGGAATAGGCCAAAATACCAGCAAAAGTGTGTGAAAACTTTGTGAAGACTTACAGAAAACGTTTGACCTCTGTAATTGCCAAAAAGAGTGTGTGAGATTAACTTTTGTTATTGACCAAATACTTATTTTCCACCATAATTTGCAAATAAATTCTTTAAAAATCAGACCGTGTGATTTTCTGGATTTTTTGTTTCTCATTTTATCTCTCATAGTTGAGATATGCCTATAATAAAAATTACAGGCCTCTCTCATCTTTTTAAGTGGAAGAACTTGCACAATTGGTGGCTGACTAAATACTTTTTTTAACCCACTGTATGCATAATTTGTAATGCTACTAGCCTTTTTTTCTGGAACCAATGAAACAAAATTTGTATATAAACTGTGACCAATAGAATAAAGTGTCATGGTCACTTTTTTATTTATTTTAGATTATGTTTATTCTTGCTGCTTTTTCCTCTTTATGCAGCTTTTTCATCATATTCCCTCATCAAAGTTGTCTACTTGAATTCAGAGAAACATTTGAGGCATATTAGTGACAAAAGTGTTCATTACTGCCACTTGATCTGCTTGATTCTTGTGCTGCTTGTGATGTGATCGGCCCAAAAAGGTCTACACATTAAGGGTGCTTTCACACCTGCAGCATTTGGTTCAATTAAAACGAACTCAAGTACGGTTTGTTTGCTAGTACAGTTCGTTTGAGCTGGTTTGAATGCAGAACAGTGAGATTTGGTCCGGACTAACGAACTGGACCAAGACCCACATTTTGAGGTGGTCTCAGTCCACTTCCAAACGGAGTCTGGTGTGGTTCACTTCAGGTGTGAATACGAACCAGCCTCAGTTAGGTCCAACTTCCTCATAAAAACCCTTTTCGTTTTATGTAGGCATCCGTAGTGCACTGTGCTTTGCACTGTGGGAGGCCCCGTTTCTGTGTTGTAACTTGTTAGCATTAGCATTAACAATGAATCGTGGTCAACCGTGGATTCGGGAGGATGTCCCATGCTTCATCGAGATTTGGTCGATTAACTATGTAAATATTATATATTACGACCACCACAACAGGAAGACAAGCGCAATCCATCTGCATACAGAACTAAGTGTTTATTTCCGGGAGTTTCTCCATATCTGCTGCTAAACCAATACGAAAAGACTGACATCATGCATCTGTTTCCTGTTTGTCTTTTTCTTGGACTTTCTCTTGGCAATTCTTGCTACAGCGCCACCACACGCAAGGGGGATATACAACATGTAAAATGTTTAGTTCGTTTGTCAAATATGCAATGTGAACACGAACCGCACCAGCTCCAAGTTGCAACAATGTTGCAAAGTCGGTCCCCAATCGTACCGAGTCCAGCGGACTAACAGGTTTGAAAGCACCTGTTATGGTGTGTTCACGCCGCACACTTTGTCTGCATCAGGTAACGCTCCCAACGCATCTAGTTTGACGCATGTACATTGAAGCTTGCAAAGCTTGCTTCACACCGCACTGCATCAGGCAATGCTCCCAACGCGTCTAGTTTGAAAAAGTTTTTTTCCTGCTCCCGCTTCATTCAAGATACGTGTGGTGGCGTCGCTACAGTGAGACGCTCTCATTGGTTGGCGCACTGCGTCAAGTGCATCATGTCCGTCAAAACTTCAGCTAGCTGAACTTCTGTGTTGCTTATGTTTGCTACGTTGCCGCTTGAAAAGTTGACGGAGCCAACGCACACAACGCACCACAGAGAGTCTGACGGGCCTCTGACGGACTCAACCGTAGACTTTACATGTAATCTTGCTGCAACTGACGCTGACGTTTGGGGCGGTGTGAATGCACCATTAGTCCGCTGGACTCTGAATTGACAATTTTTGGGGGTTCATTTTTTACTCCCGTGTACTTTTTTGAAAACTTCTGTAGCAAAAATCTATACTTGAGTACCAGCTGTGCCTTTATTGTTACTGTAAATTGGTTGGTGAAAAAAATACAATCACTGTATTTTTTTTTTATTCTCTAGATTTTTTTTTACATTCTCTTCAAATGTGGGTCATTTGAAGCCAATATTAATACTGCTGTCTAAAAGCCTATCTAAAGAAAAATAACCTTTAAGTCTCCATGCTTTATAATTACGGAACAATTTCTAATTCACCATAGGGCTGTGAAATTACCTTCATTTTGTACTTCAAAAATCTATCAAAATTGATGGTGTAAAGAAATACAACAACCCAATGATTTTTTTGTGCATATTCCTTGTTGCAACTATGCTCCTATTCTGTAATGTCTGCCATATGATGAGAAATTCAGCCCCTTTCAAAGGCTGAACCCACATCTAAAATGGGGTAAAGATTGCAGGTATGAAGTGGCGTGTGGCTGATACAGAACATCACAAGGGGGATGTCACCATGGGGTACCTGACAAAAAGTTGCTATGAAACAACCAAAACGGCAAATATGAAACTGCAAAAGGGTGAACTTACCAGCACCCACAGCCTTTAGCACAGTAAAAAGCTAGAGTCAGTTCATCTGTGTGGGACCACTTTGGATTCTAAGGGTGTTTTCCCACCTACTGTGTTTGGTCTGTTTAAAACTAACTTTGTTTCCTCCCTCTGTGTTGTTCCCTTGTGTAGATGTGAGCATAACAATCAACCTGGGGTGCGGACCAAAACAACCATACCGACACCACCTCCTCTGTTAAATACACATTTAGGTACATTGGGGGTTTTTTTGTCCCCTGCCTACCATAATTTTTTCTCATTATTTGCTGGCTTTTTGTTGTAGTTTTGTTGGATCTTGGGGTTTTTCTAAGTAAAGCATGGTGTGTTGCTCTTGCTGCTTATGAAAAGAGCTCTATTAATAAAGACTAACTGTTGATTTGATTGATTGAGAAGGGGAGATGGGTGAGTGCAAAATAATTTAACTGTGCCTGCAGTCATGTTGCTGAAGATAGATTATGATACACATTTGGTGCTTGCATGTCTAGAGGTAATATAACACCTTCAGTCTGCTGTGAGATATTCTAATGCCACTGTTTCCCCAGCGTTGTCAAACATGAGCATGAGGAGATGGAATAAAAGAGCAAGAGGAACTGGTGAGGTTCACTATAATGACAGGGAAACCAGGGGAGCAGCAGAGCGAGATTTAAAGGGAATGGGATATAGACTGAGGAGCTGGTATATGTGTGTAAAATGTAAGTCTAGATGCTCGAGTAAATCCTGTCATAGGAAATCAGGTCAGAGGAACCATTCATTGCATTTGCTCTACAACTACAGCATGTACTTGTAAAAACCAGCTGCAGGACTTAAATTTGCAATGTTTATGTGTGGTTAATTTTTACTACAGTTATGACTTAATCGGTCACACGGCCAGAGCCATGCATACAACACGCTCATTTACACCTCTGATGCCCTTGCAGTATTTTTAAGCAAGGGTAATACAATGTCTGCAGCATTAAGGCGTCCCTCATGGCATCCAGTCCTCGTAGCACAAGCTCTGACAGTGAAATGTCATCCTTTTCTTTCTCCATCTAAAGGCAACAATTGCTTGTGAAATCTTTATAGGCTAACCCTCGGCAAAAACACGCCATTTACATACTGCAGCAACAGTTGGTGACATGCCTGAACACAGAGACAAAAGGTAAAACAAGGTCTTAGTGTGAGACATCCTGCTGCTAGGCAGGTGCTTTGTAAATGTAACAGCAGTAAGATAATAGGTTGATGTCACGTTCCAACAGCTCCCACCTCTCTGCAGTTACAACTAGGTCAAGCACCTGAGCAGCGAAGTAGATAGAGGGCATACGTAGAGCGTGGAAAATTAAGCCAATACAGAAAAGGACTTCATCATGCATGGCTGCTTTTTAAAGTGAAATAAAAAAAGAGAGCAGCTGCCGATGACCACTTTTTAAACAAATATAAAAGTATATCAAAAATCTTTAACTTAAAGAACAACTTCCCCATTCATATTTTATTGTTCTGTCAAAGCACTGTATGTCACAATGTCATAAGTTGTTTTCTATTCTCATGGAATATATAAGTCAAACAAAAGCTCAATCAAAATACTTTTATTTTATTTGATAAATTCAGTTGGGTCGGTGAACAAATTTATAATTAATATTCTATTAATTAGAAATTATGTAGAAAATTATGTAGAAATATTAAGTCATCTACATGAAGAGGGTGTTTTATCGAGATAGAACATTAGAAGGCAATACCCCTTTTTAAACTGTTCAAAGGTTGGGCATGCATATTATTTCCAAATTGCAGACCAGTTTTAGAGGAAAGGATAATACATAGAGGTTAAAACTGTCAAGATGCCAGCAGAAATTGTGATGGAACAAAATCAAAGTGTGTTTAAAGAGTGGAGCATAATATTGAGAACTTTTATGAAAAGTTAAAAAATATCAGATTTTGATGTGTAATGCTATGACTTTCCATGGATGTTGAAAAACAAATTAAATATTTTATGAATTGCTTGTTTAAGTGACAAAATGTTGGTTCTTCTGGTCATTCTGAGGCGCTTCTACTCTTCTGATGCAAAAGGTGGGGAACCAAACAACACCAAATTTATTGGAGTGCAAGCTCCCAGCACCTTTGGTGTAAAAGCAGGATTGGGACGCAGAGTCACTGTATCCCTACCTTCAGAGAACTGAACACATTAAGGATGCAAAGAGAGGGCATGTAGTTCACCCACATGCTGACTGAGACTATTGCTAGAAGGAGGACAGTCTTCAGAGGATGATGGAGCCAGAGATTTACTAATGGGGAGCTAGCGACGGGATCCCACTCCGCCGTGAGCCGCCTGCCACTGGATGTTTGTCTCGATAAGGCTTAGAGAGCCAGTAGACGCAAAGTTCCTCGAGAAGTTCCAGAAAAAACAGCTTGAGCTATTTTCCTGTTATTTCTGCCTTTGGTAGCTTTTTCCCATCATAACAAGAGCGCACTACCTCAGACTGAACTTTGGGCCACAGGATACTGAGTTTGGCCGCGACGCGGTTACAGGTCTTGTAGGTCCAAATCCACGGTGGCTGAAGATGAGTCACCATCAACCGCCTCACCAGCCCCAAAAGGATGCAGGCTGTGCAGCCCAACCAGACAGCACCAGAGGGGGATAATCGTCCTCATCTTCATCGGTGAGGAGAAGCTTGGAACATATGTCCAAGTTCTCATCCTCACTGGCCATGGAATAATTGGGCGGGGTGGCTCTGAGGCCATGTCCGCTTGTCTAAAATTTGTTCATCAGCATACAGCAGCTCACCCCAGCTAGCTGAGTGCTGAACTTTGGGAGTTTGACTGCTTGACTCTGCGCTTCCAGGACAGTTGCTGCCGAAGCCATCAGTTGGTCGCCTCCAGACAGGTAAATCTGATGGGCCAGACAACGACGAAGCACCTTGAGGGAGAACCAACTGCAATGCAAGAAAGTTTGGGCATGTCTGCACATCACACACAGTTGGTGAGTGTCCCAGCTCGAGATTTTATTTCCACGGGATCAGTTTTGTGGCAATGCAACCTTAAAGTCAGTGATTTCTCTTCCTCCAGAAGTTTCTTCAGAAGTTTCTCTTCATTCTTTTCAGGATGAAGAAAAGGTGTTTGGAATTGAAAGTAGGGACTTTGAATGTTGGGACTATGACAGGTAAAGCTAGAGAGCTGATAGACATGATGCAGAGAAGGAAGGTGGATTTATTATGTCTTCAGGAGACCAGGTGGAAAGGTAGCAAAGCAAGACGTTTGGAGAAGGGTTCAAGTTGTTGTGCAGAGCTCCTCTGGCTTCGTTTTTCGCCCTCTGAACCTCCATCTCCAGCACTACTCCTCTGCCCAGATATTGTTCTTCCTCCCTGTCAGAGATACCAACACTGTGGGGCTTGCAGAAGCTTTCACTTCAATGAATCCAAACCTCTACAATCCTTTTGGTGTGCCACTCGCTGTTCGTCCAGGAACTCTGGTCGTTCTGTTGACCGCTATGCGTTAGCCTACCCGGCCAGGACGGCTAACGCTCCTCTGCCACTAACTTTGCCTGGTTCAATATCTGCTCTCTTACGAACAAGGATCATCATATCCATGATCTCCTCACTGATAATAACCTGGATTTTCTTTGCCTGACCGTAATGGGGCAACACTGCAATGACTTTTCTTCACTCAATAACTCTACCCCCTCGGGGTATGTTTACATCTCTAAACCCCACGGCTCACGCGGAGGTGGGCTCGTAATAATCTATCGCGAGAATTGGAAACTCCTTCCAGTGACTGTCCCTGCGCTCTGCTCCATGGAGTGCTCGGACCCACTCCCACCATTATCTACCATCCCCCCAAACCACATTCTGACTTTTTAAATCAGTTTGCCTCAATGCTTGTTCACCTATCCACCCTGTCATCCAACGTAATGTTGTTGGGGGATTTCAACATCCACTTGGACAACAACACTCTTCCTGTTACCAGAGACTTCTCTTGTCTTTTATTCCAATACATTGACACTCCCACTCACATTAAATGTCAATTTTGGATCTAATTTCCTGCTCTGGTCTTACCCCCCCTTAAGTGTACTGTTGTCGAACTTCACATATCGGACCATTTCTTTCCTTCTTTTCTATCCCACTCGGTCTCTCTCTCTCTCTCTCTCTCTCTCTCTCTAAGAGACCTTGTCTCATTCACTTCAGGAATATTAAGGTCAATAATATTGATACTATTTCTTCCTATTTTTCCTCCATTAGTTTTCCTGACAATTTTTCTTCTCCTGATGATCTGGCTAACAATTACAATTCCTGCTTGCACAATATTCTCAATACTTTGGCTCAGATGAAAACCCAAACAGTTTCCCTTATTATTTCTGCCCACTGGTTTACCCCTGACCTTCGGACCCTAAAAGCCAAAGGCCGGCAATTGAAGCGGAAAACCAACTCAACTCTACTTCTCTACCAAACCTAACTCTTCACTTCCCCCTTCCTCCCTCACTAGTTGTTTCTCTGCAGTCAGATCTTGGCTTTCTTCCAACTTTCTCCAGCTCAATAGTGACAAGACCAAACTTCTTCTTGTCAGTACTAAGTCCATCCTCTCCAAGATAAAAACATTCTCCCTTTGCGTTGCCAATTCCACAGTTATTCCCTCTGCGAAAGTAAAGAGCCTGGGCGTCACTCTGGACAATACTTTATCTTTTAACATCCACATAAATAACATCACTAAAACAGCTTATTTCCATCTCCGTAACATCAACCCCCTCTGTCCCTCCCTCAGCCCTCCGTCCGCTGCCATCTTGGTTCATAGCCTTGTCACCAGCCACACTGATTACTGTAACACACTCCTTTCTGGTCCCCCCCATCTGAAGTCCCCCCACAAGCTCCAGTTGGTCCAAAACTCTGCTGCCCTTTTAATTACCAAAACTCCCTCATTTCATCATATTACACCTGTTCTTAAACAGCTTCACTGGCTCCCTTGCAAATTCAGAATAGATTACAAGATCCTGTTATTTACCTTTAAAGCCATTCATTATCTGACCCCACCATATATGTCCAATCTCTGTATTGCCATTTCACCTAGTTCACTCAGATCTTCATCTTCCCTTCTTCTGTCTGTTCCCCATACTCGTCTTAGAACCATGGGGGGTAGAGCCTTTAGTTACTCTGCCCCGAAGCTACAAATACAAGTTGCCTTTTGGGCAGCACAGTGGCACAGTTGGTAGCACTGTTGCCTTGCAGCAAGAAGGCCCTGTGTTCATATCCCAGCCTGCATGGAGTTTGCATGTTCTCCCTGTGCATGTGTGGGTTCTCTCCAGGTACTCCGGCTTCCTCCCACAGTCCAAAAACAAAATTGCCCTTAGGTATGAGTGAGTGTGTGCATGCATGGTTGTTTGTCCTGTATATCTCTGTGTTGCCCTGCAATGGACTGGCGACCTGTCCAGGGTGTACCCCGCCTTTCGCCCCTTGACCGCTGGAGATAGGCACCAGTCCCCCCATTAGGATGGATGGGTACAGAAAATGGATGGACTGAATTTTAGTTTTACCTGCTTGTGTTTTAATTGTGCTGTTTTACTTGCCCTCTTAATTGTGTTTCACATCATTGTTCTTTGTTAAGTGACCTTTAGAGTCTTATTGTTGTTACTGTTGTTGTTATTATTATTATTATTATTATTATTATTATTATTATTATTATTATTATTATTATTATTATTATTATTACTATTATTACTATTATTATTTATATTAGTATTATTATTATTATTATTAAGGATAAGGATGGAAATGTACTGACAGGTGCCAAGTGTGTGATGGGAAGATGGAAAGAGTACTTTGAAGAGCGGATGAATGAGGAAAATGAAAGAGAATGTAGAGTAGAAGAGGTGACTGTTGTGGATCAGGAAGTAGCTGAGATTAGTAAAGATGAAGTGAGGAAAGCTGTGAAGAGGATGAAGAGGGAAAGGCAGCTGGTCCTGATGACATGCCTGTGGAGGTATGGAAGTCCCTAGGAGAGGTGGCAGTAGAGTTTTTGTCTAGGTTCCTTAAAGAGTGAGAAGATGCCTGGGAAATGGAGGGAAAGTGTTCTAGTGCTGATTTTTAAGAACAAGGTAGATGTACAGAAATGTGGCAACTACGGAGGAATAAAGCTAATGAATCATACAATGAAGCTGTGGGAAAGGGTGGTGGAAGCTAAGCTTCAGTCAGAAGTGGGCATTTGTGTGCAGAAGTACGGTTTCTTGCCAAGAAATAGTACTACAGATGCAAATAGTACTACAGATGCAATATTTGATGGAGAAGTACAGAGTTCAGAGGTAGCTGCATTGTGTCTTTTTAGATTTAGAGAAAGCGTATGACAGGGTGCCGAGAGAAGAGCTGTGGTATTGCATGGGACAGTATGTTAGAGTGGTGCAGGACATGTGAAAGCTGTGAGACCGCAGTGAGGTGTGCTGTAGGAGTGACAGAGGAGTTCAAGGTGGAGGTGGGACTGCATTAAGGATCGGCTGTAAGACCCTTCTTGTTTGCTTTGGTGATGGACAGGCTGAGAGATGAGGTTAGATAGGAGTCTCCATGGACTATGATGTTTGCAAATTACATTGTGATCTGTGGTAAGAGCAGAGTACAGCTAGAGGAAAAGCTAGAGAGGTGAAGGTATGCACTGGAAAAGAGAAGAATGAAGATTAGTCGCAGCAAGACAGAATACATGTGTGTAAATGAGAAAGACACAAGTGGAACGGTGAAGTTACAGGGAGCAGAAGTAAAGAAGGTAGAAGACTTTAAGTACCTGGGCTCAACGGTCCAGGGCAACGGAGAGTGTGGAAAAGAAATGAAGAAGTGTGTGCATGCTGGTTGGAATGGGTGGAGAAAAGTGTCAGGTTTGATAAACAGGTTTCAGCAAGAATGAAGGGAAAGGTGTAAAAGACAGTAGTGAGACCAGCAATGGTCTGTGGTTTAGAGACCGTACCAATGAGGAAAAGACAGCAGGCACAACTGGAGGTAGCAGAACACAAGATGTTGAGATTCTCTTTGGGAGTGACGAGGATGGATCTGACCAGGAATGAGTACATCAGAGGGTCAGCTCATGATAGATGTTTTGAAAATAAGGTCAGAGGGCAGACTGAGATGGTTTGGGCATGTTCAGAGGAGAGAGGACGAATATATCGGTAGAAGGATGCTGAGGTTGGAGCTACCAGGCAGAAGGCAGAGAGGAAAACCAAAAAGGAAATTTACGGATGTGGTGAAAGAAGACATGACGTTGGTTGGTGTGAGGGCAGAGGATAAGACTAAATGGAGACCGATGATTCGATGTGGCGACCCCTGAAGGGAAAAGCCGAAAGAGAAGATGAAGAAGAGCAGGTTCACAGCTGTGGTTGTTCCTCCGCCTTATTGGTCACCGTTGCGGATTCCATGCTCAGCGGGTTTCTGTAACTAGGTGGGGTAGGCGTTGCGGCCTGCCTTTAGCTAGCACAGCGGGAGTATTTCTACTCGGTGGAAGAAAAGGTATGTGAGCACCAGTGATGGTATCGCTACCAGGGAGAGTTTTTCGTAGGAGTACGTTTCTCTAAGAGTACTGAAATCAAAACAAAGCACCCGGCGACCAAGTTCGCACTTGAGTCTGTGGACAGCTAAGC
Organism: Valencia hispanica; assembly: GCA_963556495.2. NCBI lineage: Eukaryota > Metazoa > Chordata > Actinopteri > Cyprinodontiformes > Valenciidae > Valencia > Valencia hispanica. The sequence goes on along the minus strand of OY747707.1, from coordinate 32,322,333 downwards.
TAGTTGCTAGATAACAGCTCTATGGAGAAACGGAGGGAACCTCTGCTCGTAGCGAGAAAGGGTTTTAAAATAAATTATCAGTGCATGGCCGGCCCTGTATGCTGCGATAGAGAGGGGCCTGGCCCCCACTGCACTGACAGACTGTCTCTTCCCAATCCTGGCTGGCAGAGTGTAATAGGCGCTCTGATGAGGTCACGCCTGGGCCATTCCCATAGTGCAGTGTTTCTCAAACTATGGGGCGAGCCCCACTAGTGGGGCGCAGAGGTATTGCAGGTGGGGCGTGACATCAATGGGATTTAAATAGTTTTTCCCCCCTAGATTCTGTCGTGAATGTTTCACTTCACTGTAAATTAAATCAACCAGCCCCCCCCCCCTCTCACAAAATTAAACACACTCAAATAAATTAACAATTGTGATCATCATTATAAACAGAACCAGGACCTGGAACATCGGGCTGGGAGTTTGACGTTGGAATATATCGCAGCAGAACAAAACAAGCTGAAGTAGCCGCATTATCAGAGATTCCATCTACAAAATGTACAACTATCTAAAAAGATCAGGGAACGTTTCAGAGTCAGAGAAGTCACACGGTCAACCACAGAGGAAATACAGGGATGAGTATCTTGCTCTTTATTTATTTTATTTTTATTTATTTTTATTTTGTACTTTTGAAAGCTTTGTAAATTTGATAAAACTACAACTTTTATTTTCTCCAACTGTGAGCTGAAGTTCTACATGTAGCAACTACTGACAGCATATACTTCTGAGCCGGTTTTATACCAGTGCGCAACCCCTTTTTCCAACTAATTTATACCCTTAAAAACTTGTAGACTAACTCGGCCAGTTAAATAAATAAAACACTTTAAAAATCAGGCGTGGTCACCATTCTGTTGGGGCTATAAAAGCATGGGGGGGCTTGTGTATGCTCCTTTGTCCAAAGTGGGGAATGAAAAATAAAGTTTGAGAAACACTGCCATAGTGAGACACAAAACGAATGCTATCAAAGAGAACTACCATGACTTAAATTTGTGTGCTGTAGCTATGTGTCTGGATGAGGTGTCTGTTGCAAAACCACACAGAATAACAAAAATCAGTATGAGGAGGAAAGAAGTGGTGCTGCTAAAATTTCAGAACATTTTTTAAAAATGTCAGTGAAAATCAGATGCATATGACACTACCATACACAATTCGAACACATGCAGCACTGCTAAACAATTAACACAACTGGGATTCAAGTATCATAGAAATGATCTAATAATAACATTACTTGATCTGATGCAACACTATTGAAATGCTTTGCTCACCCTGCTATGGAACACCAAACTACTCAAAATTAAATAAATAAAAAAACCATTGTGAAATAGATATCTGAATAACAATTAATAACTAATATATAACGTGACAATGAAATTGTGAAAAAACTGAATATATTACCCATTCTCACTCACTGTGACTGAGCAGCCTGCTGTACAGCTAGCAACAAAGTGCTAAGTCAAGAGTCGGAGATGCATGAACTTTGTTAATCTCTGGTTACTCTAGCAGATCAAACTGAGAGGAATAATTTATCAGAGAATGCCATTTTGAATCATTTGGATGATGTCCGACATCAGAGTTATTGCTGATATGTTTTCTTTGTCGTCTTCCGAGTTGTGCTGGATGACACAGAAAACATATCAGCAATAACTCTGATGTCGGACATCATCCAAATGATTCAAAATGGCATTCTCTGATAAATTATTCCTCTCAGTTTGATCTGCTAGAGTAACCAGAGATGAACAAAGTTCATGCAACTCCGACTCTTGACTTAGAATATTGTTGCTAGCTGTACAGCAGGCTGCTCAGTCACAGTAGTGAGTGAGAATGGGTATCTAGGAAGATTGATGTTTAAGAACCAGCCAATGAGCATGCAGGTCCCAGCCACTGACTCTGAGGTTATTCAGATGAGGTTATTCTGCTGAAAAGTGACATTCTGAAATAAATAAGCCACTGGGAAAAACACCAATATGAAATAAAAACTGACTTTGGAAGAATGACGTTTTGCAATAAAAACTGATGAAATTAAATAAAAATGGCTAAAAAATAATTCCCGTTATTAGCAAATATTTTACATTAAAATAATTTATTATATTAATAAAACGATTTTTAAAGGAAAATGAAAAATATTTCATACTATTGAGCTTAGAACTTTATATATATTCAGTTTTTTTCACAATTTCATTGTCACGTTATATATTTGTTATTATTGTTCATGTAGATATCTATTTCACAATGTTTTTATTTATTTATGTAATTTTGAGTAGTTTGGTGTTCCATAGCAGACACCCTGTCTACTTTTAATACTATGAGTTAAAATTATGGTTTAAGCTATCCTGAGCTAACTCTGTAGTAATGCTGCTATAAGCTTAGGATCATGGATGACATACTGACCACATTCCCTCTCTCTACCACTTTCTCCTTCCAATCATTCATTATCTACTGTAATTTATAATATTAACTTTATGTTTTATCTCTTTTTTTCTCTTTAAAAGGAGTCACATCTGGCCTAGTATTCTGTTTAGCTGTGAAACCTTCCTGGAGGGTGGCATCAACTGAGCTGTTGCTGCCAATAACTTCATGTTCAATTTTTTATAAATGAAACACTTGGCCATGTCTTTCTGTGCTTAACTGTGTTTCTCTCCTAGAAAAAGCAATTGGAGGAACTGTTTTCTGTTCTTATCCTGTCCTGTTTTTATCCTTTAGATTTAACAATTACCTCAGAGCCTATATGCTCAGCAGTGTTTCTCTGCTAGATTTAAAAGAGCTAATGCTGCTTGTGACAAGGTGGTTAGGATTGTATTTTTTTACCACTTGTCCCTTAAACATATTCATAATTTGTTCCATTTTATTTAATAGTCGGCCATAATGGTGGACTTTAAACATTGCTGTTGTAACTTTCCTCTACATACAATACCGGGTTTGTTTGTGGTAGCATTATGTTAGTTTTCTTTTGTATAGTATTGTTTATGTTATTTAGTGACCTTTTGAGTTGCACTGTATGGCATGTTTTACTTTTCAAACCCTTTAGTTGTGTAAATTAGTTTTTAAATCACACGGCTATTAACTCTTTTATTTTTGTTAACATAGAAAGTACCTCTAGAACAGTGCGTCTGTGTGTTCGTGTGTATACTTTGTATTCCCAAGCTCTCAGCTGGTCAAACTGATTGGATTCCTCCTGTTAAAGGGGTGTTCTCCTCTTCACTGTTGCTAGATGCATGCTCAGTAATAGGGATTGCTGTAAAGTTAATGACTCAAAGTACTTGACTGTTTAATGTTGCAACATGTATGTTTCAGGAAAAGGAACTGCTTTTGAGGGACAATGCAAGCATCTATATTTATTAGATGGTAAACTTTTTAACAATTTAAACAAAAACTGAACTCACTGAATTATTTAATAACTGGGAAGGAATAAAAATGTAAGTACTTAAGAACAAATCAGATTATTTTCTTGGTGAAGTTGATGTAAAAATATATTTGTTGCTTCTGCTTGTTTAGGCTGAGCTAACCCTTGGATTAAGGTGCTCCATACCCACCTGTGGTATAGAGCACCTTAGGTTTAAGTAACACAATGCTAATGTCTAAGTAAATTTAAATGCTTTAAAAAGATTACATTAATACAGATGTATTTATCTTGACTTGGAATTGTGACCCAAACTAAATAAGACAAAAATGACACTGATAATATTGATATTACTACTAAGAAGTGCAATAAATGAGCTAAAAAAGATATTTTTAAAAATATCACAAACATCTGAACTCCTCTGGTTGTCAAGACTCAGCTGTCAACAAAAGACATTAGGGAATGACTGAGTGGTAACATCTGTACTGGTAATTGCTTGAAGATCGGGATAGTGATTGAGCCCATTTATCTTTGTTGGTCAGGAGAAATAAGAAATCACAGTGGCATCACAAAAGAGAAGAGAAAAGACGTCAGCGTCAGGAGAAATTAGAAAGACAAATGAATAAAATTAATAATTGAAACATACAGGAGGGACAGAGGAGAGCTGTAACAATAACTTATGGGTTCATTTCTACCTCTTCTTTCTCTCCTTTCACCCACAGTCTGTCGGACTTTCTTCCATATGGATGCTTTCCTTTCTAAATAGCTTTTTCTTCCCTCTCTCTCAACCACTTCATGCTGGAAGAGAGTTCCGCTTTTCTTTGGCATTTGTCTTTCCTTTACTTCACTCTGCCCCCAAGCTCCTGGCTTCAAGCTGCAGGAACAAAAGATAACACTTGAGCATAAAAGACGCATGCAAGCCTCAGCAGGAGACAATCAATACCCATGACAAATAAAAGAATAGCACAAGCCACCGTAACAGCTTTCAGTTGAACAGCTCCCGGTAAAGAGACAGCTTCCTTCTACTCAATGATTGTGTTCCCTGATGACTGAGGATGAAACCAATGACCACTGGCAGACGCACAAACACTGTTCCAGTGAGTCACAGTGAGCCGACAGACTTGTGCACAGTTGGCTCCAAACACTAGCCCACATTACCACTCAGCTTATGCTCTCACGCTATACACAGAGCTCTTCAAAAAGTCAAGCACCAGTCATCAGTAAGATGCCTGTTCTGTTGTTCTTTTGCGCAAACGTGCATACACTATGACATTCTGTGCTGTTCAATCTCTCACAGACATTTGTCATTATTGGTTCTGGCTTAGCAGAGGTAATTTGCAGAAGCAAAACCATGGAGTAATGGAGGCAGATAAGAACAAAACTTGAAATAGTGATGTAATAACAAAAGCTGGAGTGAGTTTGGCAGAAAAACCTTACACGGTTTGCGCCATGCTCACAATTTTTGTATCTATTGATGGCAACAGGAAGAAAATGTCGAGTGGTTTGGAAAATACTAATTTTGAGCCTAGCATGGAGACAATGCAGTTGTAAAAAAACTGTTGTGCATTCCACTTATAGTTATTTTGTTCCTGATGTGTGTGATGTCCATCCAGAAATTCTCTATCACACAAACCAGCTCGGGAGAGGAAGATATTCCAACCATACAGACATCCAGGCATCACGCTGATGGTTATGTATATGCAGTAAGTGAACGAGTTGCTGGGAATAAAGGGGTACTTAATTGTTAGTATTAATTATGGGGTGGGCAAATTAGAAGATGTTGACGAGCTGCCAAAAGCACAGAGATCATCAGACTGTTTAAAAAACACATTTCATGCATTGCAGTTCTTCGCTGTTGCTTTTATGGTTAGGATTCTTTTTCCTATTTTTGTTTTAAATTTGAAAAAAGAAACATATTTGCAAAGCTGTACTTTTATCCCTAACAAATATTAATAATTAATTAGGTATCCAAATCCAGTTCTCGAGAGCTACTGAGCTGCAACTTTTAGATACCTCTCTGCTTCAACACAGCTGAATCCAAATGATTCAATTGCCTTTTCATCTTGCATCAGTTTCGTCAGAGGCCTGGTAACGAGCTATTCATTTGATTCAGGTGTGTTGGAACAGGGATGCATCTGAAACCTGCGAGACTAGCTCTCGAGGACCGAGATTGTAGACTCCAGCTTGTAAAGCGCTTTGAGTGCTCAGTATTTTACTGTAAACAACAACAACAACAAAGACAGGAGCTGCAGCATTTAGCAGACAAAAATGGTCATATTTGTATCGGTGTAGGAACACTTTGGATATAAAGAGACATATGAAGATCAAATCTTCATATTGTTGAGGCTATGGCCTTTACTGAACGAACTGGATCTCCCATCATCCTTTCACTGAACGAACTGCATCTCCCAGCATCCTTCCACTGAACGAACTGCATCTCCCAGCACCCATTGCGCTGCCCTCGACCCATTCTCATTGGTCTGTGGCCAGTGATGACATCACAGAGTTGATAAATGCAGCGTGAATATTGAAATCAGCGTCTCTTTTGGTCCCAGAGCGGTGCCTGTGAGGAGACGCTTTAATCCACTGCTAGCATTTTCCCCTTTTTTCGTTCAAACCTGCTGGACAAGGAAGAACTTCCCTTTTAAACTTCGAAGTGAATCGGCCATTCAAACGGACTTTCCTGTACGGGTAACCGGGTAGTCCGCTGGCCATCTGAGCTCTATTGAAAACAGGCCTGAGTCCCTCAGCGCCTTTAAACCGCTCCTTTAAACTGGACACTTTCTACATTCTTCGTCGTGGACTATGGAGAGCTCCCCGCACCAAGTAGGATTAAACTAGTTCATATCTTTGGTCTGGGTAGAGGAGAAGGTCTTGACGGTTAACATCAGTTTTCTGTTGGTTAAAATAAGTTTGTCAACTGGTTAACCACTGTTATTCTTGGTCGTCTGTCGCCGTACACCGACCCTGAATGTGCATGCCTTTTGTGTTTTATTATGTGACTTTGGTTGCAACCAGAAGCAGTATATTATATTGTATTGTTTCCTTGTTTGTTTATTGTCTGCTGCGGTCGGCGCGTGTCTGTTTAGACAGGTCGCGTGGCCTCAGTTGATCCCCTTTCTCCGTCGCCCTCGTTTTCTTTGTCCAAGCCACCATTGCTAATGAAACTAGCGCTTTGTTGAATTGCCACGCGGTCTTCCTTTGTCTTCCTTTGTGAACCGATCGTAAACCTCTTTTTTATATCAAAGAACTGAAACATTGAGTTCTTAAAATGAATAAGGTAATTTTTGCAATATTCTTCTTTTAACCCAAACAAATATTGGAAAAGAAATGTATATTCTGCATGTAAAGTAATATCTGCTCATATCTTCTCCACAGGACCCCAGCTAAAAACAGACATATAACTTATGCTCACAACTTCTGCTGCAAGTATATTCTGTTTTAATTCTATCCATCCATCCATTGTCAATACTATACTTTGGTAATAACTAATCAAAAAGAGAAAAAGGCCAAATTTGGGTAAAATATGGAGATGAAGACCAAAGTTTACTATGTACCAAACTTTCTGAAAAGCTCTGAAGTGCAGTGGCCTAGATCTAGTATCAAATTATTAACTTACCATATTAAAGAAGAAAAAAAGAAAACTTTGATGGATTGCTTGTTGCCATAGGGCAGTTTTGTGCTTAGAGAAAAAAAAAAAGAGTCTTAAAATCTTTCATTGCTCCACACTACTGACCCACTTGTGCCCCCAGTGATTCTGCCTAAAAAGCCGGCATCCATGTCCTCAACTGAGCTCTTAAACAGAGAGATGCCAGCTTGGATTTAAATTATCTGCCCCCAAACCTCTTAACATCATGGGTTTCTCTTTACAATACATACCAGGGGCAAGAACTTTTTTTATAGCATAACCATATGCAGAAATGCACTTTAAGCCTGAGTTTCTCACAACAGCCAGCGTCATTTCTTTTTTCTCAGTTTCAAAGTAAATTGTGGGAAGCTGCCTCATGTATATTCATCTTCCCCTATTCATAATGGATGCTCTGAGCCTTCCTACAGAGCCTAGGCTGGACATGGCGATTACTCTGAAAATAATATTTCCCCCGCTGAGTTTAAACCATTCTGCTTTATGATCCTGAACTCAGTTATTACTTGCCACTCTATATTCTAGCTGAATGAAACAGTAATGTTTCGTTAAAATTGTTTCCTTATGCAGATTTAACTGTAAATCTGAATTCGGAAAAAAAACAAAAACTTTCTAGATCCAGATCCAGTTGCTAGTCCTATTAAAAGATAAAGCTTTCAAAACTACCTAAATGTTAATCCTTTGACCCCTCATCTAATCTCTTACATCCCTTTCCTCCAGCTACAATTGTGGATGGATTTTGATCGACTTTGCTGTGGTTTCAAGCCTGTATCGTTCCACTTTAACTGTATGTGATGCAAGGGTCAATATAGGGGAATTTCTAGATTCGTCTCAATGCCAAATAAATTACACCTGAGATGCAATGCCACTTCAGTATCTATCATGCCATATAAGAGCAAGAGCACATCCCAATCAACATAGAATATTTGAAATATCAGATTTAAATATAATACATACATTTTCCAACTATTTTAAAAGGGCAGATGTCATATTTTAGAGCCATAAAAATCTACAAATATCAAAATACATAAAACATAAATCATAATTAGCTTTTCCATATTTTTTTTAATGCCTGTGCAGTCATGCACCTCCTAAAAACAGAAAGTGCCATGGATGAATGACAGCAATTTATTTGCTGTGTTGGATAATGTATTGTTGTAGGAACAGGCTATTTTCTTGATCAAAACAGACTGCCAGCATTATTCGTCTGGATAAGCCAATGAATTTTAATGCAGAAAGGAATTGTGAAATATTTTGGGTTTGTTGTTGGTTTTGTGTACTGTAAAATTGTTAGACACGTTTTGTGCCTCGCCTTAAAGGAGTCATGACCTGTAATTTTCACTTTTTCACTTTCACTTTTAACATAAAATGTATGTTATAATTAGGGATGGGTATCGTTAAGGATTTATCGATACTAATACTCTTAACAATACTCTATCGATCCGGCACTTTATCGGTATCCTTATCGGTACTTTTTTTTTGAAAGACTAAAACAAAATGGGAAAATCACAAATAATGAACTGTAGTTTAAGAAAAAAAAATTAACTTAGATAAGAAGGAAGCTGTTGTTCAAAAATATCCAGCATCTATTAATTGTAAGAATAAAATAGCAGGTTAACTGTAGTTTAAGATTTTTTTTTAAAACTTAGATAAGAAGGAAGCTGTTGTCCAAAAATATCCAGCATTTATTAATTGTAAGAATAAAATAGCAGGTTAACTGTAGTTTAAGAATTTTTTTTTAAAACTTTGATGAGAAGGAAGCTGATGTTCAAAATATCCAGCATTTATTAATTGTAAGAATGAAATGGCAAACTTATGTCCATGCTTCACGTGTTTTTCTTTGCATACAAACATACATACCTGTTGTATCGGATTCAGGGCTTGTTGTTGCTGCAGCACTCAGGCGGTCAAACACCGTGCATCTTTCGGTTTGTAGTTGGTGTATTTTGGCGAGGTGTTTGGTCAAATTACTTGTGTTCCCGCCTTTGCAAGCAAAGCTTTTATTACATATGTGACAACATGCATTGTCGGCATCTATTTTCGTAAAATGAAGCCAAATTTTGGATCTTTTCGTTTCGCTCTGCCATCGTATCTGTAAGGCGAACACACACGTGAGCGCGCAGCAGTCGCCACTCCGTCCCCGCAGCGTGTGTGCTTGTTAAGGAGGAGTGGGCTGCAATACAGTGTTTGGCTTGTGTTTATATCTCCCGCAAAACATGAATACAACCTTAATTGTACCGTTAAGAGGACCGATAAGGCTGTAGCTTATTGGTCCGGGTGGACCGTCAGAATCAGCCCCGGGGCCAATTTAATACCGGGTTTCGGTACACATCCCTAGTTATGATTGCCTAACGATTATACACTGGCCGAGAAACCAATAGCGTTTGTTTGAAGCGTTTGTTTACCCTTGTGTTCGTCAACCAGCCCACGTGCACGCGCACTCAAATACGCAATGTTAATTTCTGGCCAACTTGACGTCAAGTCGGCGCAGGATATACCATATATGGACATAGCAGACGTATGCTGCAGGAAGCCCGCCCTGCCCCTCTCCCCCTCATATACAGTTGAGCGCCGCCATTACTGAATTCCGATTCGAAGTACGAACTCGAGCTCCGTTTGGAAAAAGGGGCCATTCCAACAATCAAGAGACTTGCCTGCAATTGAAACGGTAAGGCTGTGTTTTTATTGCTCTACTGTGTGGAACAAACAGCAGCTAACTGCTAATGCGGTTATTGTATGCTAGCGGGAGTAGTAGCTTTGAGGACAACACAGGTAATGGCTGCTACTTTGCAAACCACAAATGACCTAGAATGCAGTTACAATTGAAGTTGCGCTGACTGAGCAAGATAGTCAGAGTAACCCCCCTCCTTCCTGCCACCAATCAACGCATCCCTCATTTGCATTATTACAATGCCCGTCCACGACAGCCAAAGCATCGCATCAGATCTTGCGAGACAATAATGCCTTCAGAAATAAGGGTCAGAGGAACTCTGTGTTTTGTTTTGTTTTTCACTGTTTTTAAACTTTTCTTTTTTAGAAGGGCCTGAAAGACTATAATAGAGCGTGGGTATCCAAGTTAATACTAAGTTATGACTCCTTTAAGAGTTGAAAAACTGTAACAGGGCCATTAAATCTGAAAGCCTGCCTACAAACTGCCTACAAACTTTAGACTTTGAAGTATATATGTTTCCTTTCCAGTTATCACACGTATAAGTATAGCCAAAATAAAAATACAGATGTTTGTAATGTGCAGGTAGAAGCTTTGTCAGATGTAGTTTTGGCTTATATCTTAATTTTTAAATTAGGGCTGTAATCAACCAAAGAAATTCTTGGTCGACTGAAACCCTGAAATTCCGACCAAAAATCAACTAATTTGCAAGGGGGGGGGGTACCACTGACAGCATTTTGCATTACGTGCATCTGCGCAATATAATATGCCATGATTACTGCAATTGCACTAAACGGCAAGGCAATTCAGGGACAATGATCTTTATTAAACATGCCAGATATAGACAATTACAAACGGAATAAAGCTGTGCATTTGGCTCAAAACAAAGACTGTGGGCATAAAAACACAAAACCCGACCAAATCCAGCACTGTTCTGCAGGCTGCGCGCGAGGAGTGCGCAGTTGACTGCCGGGGAACTGGTGTGTGTCTGTAAATGGAGCTAGACAGACAACCGGTTTAAGTGAGAGTTCTTTTGATTAATGTTTTGTACGGCGTGATTGCGGCCAACAGCAGTCAGCATTAAAGCTTTCGATTACAACCATTGTCTGCATCTATCGGAGAACATTACAATATTTTAAACATTCAGGCCTGTAAGGCCCACATCATGTTTTTACACGTTTTTTTCCCGCTATCATTTACTGCGTTCAATAAGTCGACCAATCGACTAGGACTTTGCATCCCTATTATAAATGTAGCTGTGCTTTGAAAGTGACCGTAATTTAAAAAGGTGTTTAAATCCAGATGCCTTCTATCAGAATTTAAGACTGTTTTTGATTTCTGTGATCTGAAAGAAAATTATTCACTCTTTGGCAACTTTGGACTGCATGCTCAGCTACTTTATTCTTTTATTGTTGTTGTATTTTTGTAATATTTCTCAACTTCTGATACGAAGACAATGCAATATACGCTTCAAATCCGACCACAATTTGTAAGGGCAATAATGTAAAAATGTGTATGTATGCCCTTTAGATATGATGTAATAAAAAAAATGTATGTGACCTAGAACAAACAACAACTAAAACAACTACAACAGACAAGTTGCCAATCTCTTACTCCATCAGACTATCACACGATCACAATGTCATGGCAAATAAAAGCCCTAAAAACTAGCTTTACTCTTGTCAATTCACTAACCGCATGTATTTACACACAGGAATCTTTCGGTTACAATCAGCTGTTCGTTCCCAGCCAGAAACGCACACATTCTTCTCTAATAAGCATCTTGTGGTAAATTTAGACACTATGACAACTGTATATGGCACACCCCTCTCTCCCTTCATTCCCAATGACACACACCGGCAGCAGCATGTGAAACATTCACATACACCCATGTTTGTTTCCCCTCAAGGTTAAGAAAATTCACACTTACACCTACATCATTCCTCTGATAATAAACCAACAGTGTGAGAAGTACGAGTGAAGAGATAAAAAGCAATGCCTTACCAGAGAGAGCCCCTTCCACAGGAGACACCCGTGCACAGAGAGGAGGGAAGTGTGTCTGTGTGGTGAAAACCCAACAAGGAGCGTCTCTCCGTGTTACACCGGCAAATCAATTTCACGCTCTCTCACATTCCTGCCGTTCTGTCATTCATTCATTCATTCATTCATTCATTCATTCATTCCCCTGCCCGTGGTCATGGAAACTCCACTGCTTGTAACTGTACATTCTTGTACATCTGTCTTTCTTTCTCTCTACATCCCCACCCCCCTTCTCTCTCCAGACCTCGGTGAGCCCAGCCCACTTACTCCATCTGAAGGGTGTAGTTAACACCCCTAGCCTCATAAGTACCCTCCCGCTCCTCCTCTCCACTATCACATCGCAAAAAGAAAAAAAAAGAAAAATAGAAATGTAGGAGGAACAGAGAAGAGGGAGTTGGCTGAATTTAACCTAAGGTAGCCTTTGTGTCCGAATAAATTTCTGCACGAACCGGGAAGTTTTTGTTTTTTTCCAAGGCCAACAAGACAGAAAATGAAGTTGTAGACTGATTGATCCTTTAGATTACAAAAGACGATGTATAAATTGATAATCTAATGCTGACTGAGTTTTTTGCCTTCACACACAACCTCAAACTCTGGTCAGGTGATGAATAATTAATGACAGCTCTATCATTACCATGATGCCTCATTGCTATTAATGCTGATAGGCCAACTGACCTTGGAGAGGTGGTTTGGAATACCTGACCAAGATTACAATCTTTACTCCAATACAAGCTGTCCTGTCCATCTATTTGCATGTGCTCCTTAGATAAAACATTCCAAACTGGCTCAGAGACATCTTCTTGCAATCTATGTGTGATTTGTGAAATCATCAAGTGGGGTTTAAGTCAACCTAAAGTTGTTACATTACTTAACCATCAAGAAGCGTAAAGAGAGAATAGGTACATTCACCAATATTGTTCGAGCACTTTAAGTATAACACACTGCATCAATCTCGCTGGCCTTCACTCCAACTCTTAAGATTATTTTGATTGGTGCAACCAAAATAGTTTGTGAACTCACACATTGACATGGAACTTATTTGAGTAAATTAGTTAAACAATTTGAAAACAACAATCCTAAAAATAGCTTCGCTAGTACCTACATTTTAATAATTGATAGAAATTAACAGAATTGGGACCAAGCCATTGTTTTACAAGTCTCAAGTAAGTCTCAAGTCATTATCCTCAAGTCAGAGTCAAGTCTCAAGTAAATACAGGAACGTTTCAAGTCATTTCCCAAGTCATTATCTCTGAATTTCAAGTCATTTGGAGTAATAAAAAATAAAAAATTTGCAATTCTATGTTCATACACTGGGCATACAGTCTGAAGTATTACCTTTATCCACACAAACTTTGACGGTAATAAACCAGAAAAAAAAACAGTAGAACTGTAGAAGTAATAAAAAAATATAAGACATGAATAAGGAGCCCTCTTCCCTACTTTGGCTGCGCTACTGGCGTAACAATTGCCATAGATAATCAGCTGACGCGACTTAGAAAACAAACTTTTGTGAATATTTCCTAACAGTAAACCACATATGACAACATTAGCTGTGAGTGCATGGATGATCGTAAGCGCTGCAGAGGTTTACTGTAATACCACAACCAAAAAACAACCAAAAACAAAACAAATATTAATCAAGCAAGGGTAATTAACTTTCAAACAGAAACATTGCCAACTCGGAATCGGTTTTAAACGCTTTCAGGTCCGGTAGCTCCCTCCACCTCTCAAAGGCTACGGCAATATTTACCCTTATTTTATCTCAGGCTCAGTCAACTTCTTTCTTCTTCGCTTTTTTGTCCTCCTCGGTCATCTTCGTTTTTGTTATCTTAGCCGTATATGCTGTTGTTGGCAGCGGTGGTACGGGCAGTTTCTCTTTAGGTGGCTGTTGCAGCCGGTTGCGCGGCGGAGCGAGGGGTGGGTCGCGGTGTGTGTGTGAGGAGGGATCGACAGATGTCAGACACTCCATCAGACCCTGCTGTGGCTCTGATTGGGTGTTTTCCACCGGGCGCGGTGGATTCTTGCAAATCGCAGTAGGGGCTGTAGGCGTGACCAATTGAGCTGCTTTTTTTTTTTACAGATTACAAATCTAATTTCCTACTTTCAGGACATATGGACAGTTTGAGGAAATATCACAAAAGTGACTTTTATTCAAGTTACCTACTGCAGCTTTAAGAGTCAGATGTATTTCCAGCAGGTGGTGGTAATGTACCTCAAGTTGTGCATAAAACCAGAAGAAGAAGAAAAAGAAGAAGAGCGCTGTGTTAATTTTAGATTTGTGGATGCTAATGGGAGCTATGGCACATAACGAAGGATATTGTAACTGCAAAATGCAAAACCCAAGACTTAATGCTTAATGTATTGACTGCTGCAAACAATCTATTTATTCTCCATTATTCTTTTTAGGCGCAGAGCTCGCCAAATGTAAAATCCATCCTCTGATGGAACAGACCCATTTCAACATTATGATGGAGAGGAGACAGAGAAAGTATCTTCCCTGAGTTCAGATAAAGAACGCGATTTATTTCCACCGGCAATCCTGAGCTAACTAACTGCCCGTTATGCTTCGATGACATGAAAAAATAGCATAGCCCACATGTTAAAGCAAAACAGTAATATCAACATACCTAGGAGAACATTGCTCATAAAATGAAGCTGACTAAAGTCAGCTACGACGTAGCAAAAAAAAAAAGCACCAACCGTTCTTATGCAGCTTTAAATGACAAACAAAGTTGGACATTGTTCCATCTCCATCCATTTTCTTTTTGCATGTTTTACATGTTGCCCTGCGCTTTTCCCCACTACGTAGTTTATATATCCGAATAAAATCATTCTTGGGAGCATAGACCTTGTTGGCTGGAGCGCATAGATAGATGGACGGTTAGACTGGCTTTTTAAGTTTTTTTTTAAAAATAGCCTATGATTAATTTGATTGGCTCTTCTGCGGCTCTTGCACACATAGAGAGAGTCTTCCCTTGTTGACATGGGATCAGTGAGATGACTTAACAATGCGCAATTTTGAAATAATAGATGTTTTAAACTTTAATTATTGGGTCAAATATCAAGTCTTTTCAATTAAATAGGTTCAAGTCCAAGTCAAGTCCCAAGTCACTGGTGTGGAAGTCCAAGTCAAGTCTTTGAAAAAATGTTCAAGTCAAGTCTGAAGTCATAAAATTTATGATTTGAGTCCATGTCGTGACTCGAGTCCACACCTCTGGGAATTCACCTAATTTATTTGTCTTTTAGCTGTTATATTGACTTAATTTCCAGTCATTAATAGCCTACTGATCACACACTAAAGTCTGACCAAATAAAATGTAATCAGCTTGATGCAGGTTAGTTTCCTCAAAGCACATCTGTCGAGGAACCTGTAGCCTATTCTTCTTGCACAGTCAATGTTTACTTTAATGAAGTTATTTGTTCGATAAAAACACACATTACACAGATTAGTCTGTGTGTTAAAATGATCAGGTCATGCCAAGTAGAAAACCAGAAAGTAGAATCGACCAATGTGATTGTTGCGTCTCCAGGTAAAGTGCTGTTTACATCTGTTACCAGAGTAACCTTGAATGTTTCTGTATTTTTATTGTAACTTTTACAGCTAAAGGAATGTTGAATAACTTAATTTAACATTTACATCTCTAAAAACATGCAGTTATTTTTAATGTGTAGTAGGTACCATCTGTGAATCTGTAGCTTGATAAATGATCATAGAATCCACATAGTGCCATCACACATTTAACAGATTAAAAGGCTACATGTATTATGAACATTTCATCTGCTGTGGCCTAAACGCTCTGCAAGGAGCTGAATTGTACTCGCTTCAGCAGAAGGAAATCCCCATGCATGGACTCTTTTTGCATCAGTTGATAGGCTGCAGCAATCTGTCAATGCTGTCTGTGTCCTATGCAGTCACAAATGTGCCCTATGCCTCCATGACACAAAATTTACACCAGATGCGTCTGCGGCGCATTACGGCAGCAGAGCGGTTTTGTTCCGACCTCCACTCTGTGTCAATTCCCATCGGGTGTGTTTCAGAAGCGTTCCAAGCACCCACCTCCACCCCAAAGACTTATATATAACATATTTTTGTAAGATAATGAAATTAAATACACTATTTTCCAAGTCAATATGTAATTTCAACAAACTTTAAACAACTTATTTTAATAGATATCAGCTCACAAGGCTCTTCATAGCTGACATGATGTTGTACATTTAAAAATAAACTTTTATGTAATAAGAATTTTCTATACTCACCATTCACCAAGGCATCATTTTAGCTAGGGACATGTCCCCAACAATATTTAGAATTTCAGAGCAGGTCGAACATACACTTGTGCTCCCAGCACAATTTCCAATCAGTATCCGAACTGACTGGTAGTTCAATTACTCTATTCCACTATAGTCATGGTACATGTTACAGTTACATGGTTTGTTTTCTGCCTGGACGTTGCAGCATTCTTCGCAGAGGGCGATGTTATAAAGTTTAATAAAAACTCACAGTGCACTGGAAACATCTTCAGGGCATCATTAAAGCCTTGAGTAAATCAGCTCATCATTATCAGGAAGGGGGATGAAAAACATGGCCCAAGATTACATGGGCCCAACCCAGCAGAATGGGATTTGGGGCCGCACACCCATTAAACTATCGACCACCAGCCACCACAGAACCAGGAATATCTTTTAAATTAACAAAATATGGAGAAAAAATTCTGAACTAATCTGAAAATGTGGAGCTCGTGAATCACAGTCAATGACTGAAAACATGTTATTGCCTTTATGTGACCCTGGTGGTTCAGGTCTGAGTCCATTACTACTCCTAGATTTTGGGCCAGATCAGTAGTTTCTAGCTGTATTAACTAAAGCTGTGTGGTGACTCTTGATTGTTCCTTTTTAGGTCCAAAAGTAATTACTTCTGTTTTGTTTCTGTTCAGCTGGAGAAAGTTATGGTACATCCACCGATTGATTTGCTCGATGCATTTACTTAGGGTTTGGATGGGTTCAAAGTCACCTGGTGAGATCGTAATGTAGAGCTGAATATCATCTCCATAGTTATGGTAGCAAATCTTATTGGTTGTTATAATCTGGGCTAGTAGGAGCATGTAGATATTAATTAAGAGGGGCCCCAGGATGGAGCCCTGGGGCACCCTACATGGAGTTAATGTGTTAACTTAAGTTTGGGAGCAGGACCATGCCCCGAATCCACTTCTCACTCAAGAATCTACTCATAATTAGTTTCACCTGGTGTTTCACACCTGGTTTGCATTGCTAATCACTCTGCAGTCCATAATATTAACTCAGCTCGTCTAGCGCTCTGCATCTGTCTCGATCGTTTTTCGCACCCCTCCCTTCCCGATCCTCTATCTGGCTTCCCATTATCCCCTCCTTCATCCCTTCGACCCCTCCCTCATCCCTTCGACCCCTCCCTCTTCCCTTCAACCCCTCTCTCATCTCTTCATCCCTTCGACCCCTCTCTCATCCTCTTGAACCCTCTCTCATGTCTTATATATGAACATTAGGCAGATTCACAGTGTTCTTGCGAAAACACGTCAGTCGGACAAAATCTTTTGACATTTTGGACCGAGGTGTGTTGGTCTCCGTCTCCCCTTTGATCTGTGTCTCACTATGGCTCCTCATCGCTCCACGGTGCAGCTCATTGCAAGCTTTCTCCCGGCCTGTAACTGGCCGCTTGCTTTTAGCAGCACCAAAACTTTCTGCACAAAGCTCCTAAACAGAGACTTTTCTAAGAGTTTGAATTAATAACGGTTTTCATTAATGTGGGTCAGACCCGCTATGTTTGACCATAAGGTGAGTCTAATTCCGTACGTCTTGTTAAAAATTATTATAGGTAATTATGTTTATGTAACGTTTATATAAGCCTAAAGATACTTCATTAAGACTGCTTAGCAGGAGTGTTTCTAGGAAGTTTTTAAAGAGGGCTAAATGGGGGCCAGTGATGATCTTGGGGTGTCACGCTAAAATAAAAGCAGGGCTGTAATATAAAGGGGGCGGGGCCTAGACTGAGTGACAGACATCAGAATCACAACATGGGGGTTTAAAGAAAGATGTAATTAAATCAATACCTAAAGTCCATAAATAATTATAACTAATTTAAGCTGTTTCTCTGTCTTATCATCCATTAGACTATTTATCTACACAAGAAGTGATAATGTAGCATCTTCATGAATACAGGATAAAAGGAGCTGCTTCAGAAAGCAGGGCAGGATTAAGATCCCTGACTAATCAATGACTGATTTAACGTTTTGACCGATGATTGTCTGGGAGGAAACATATCAGAGTATACTACTAGAATAAACTAGACAACAGCACTTATTAAATCAATAGTTTTACTGTTGTTCTAAGTGCAAAGACTGCTGTCTTGACTAGGACTGAGCTGCCTTGGCGGAGGTCTGCGCTCTTCGAGTGCTTTTCTAGTTAAAACTATATAATTGAGCCAATTTCCCCCCAAAAATGACACTTGAATGCTAATCATATTGTAACGGTCAGTTCCTTTTATGATTATAATCATACCTTTTGATAACATCTATTAAGATAAAAGAAATCTGATGTTATACTTGGTTTACAGATGACCTAGATAAGACAGAGAATGATGAAAAAAGCAGCAGACACAGAGGTCCAACCTGACACAGAAATAACTTTTGTGCATGTCAGAGAGAGAAAAAAATGAAAATGATTGTTACCTTTTGACAAATTCTAACATTCTGTTTTACCTAATATTAATACAGATTATAGAGATCTTCTTTACATTATCACGTTTAAGTTTGAAAATAAATACATTTTGAAGTACTTATCACTGTATTTGGCTTTAAACAAGGTGCCACAATGCTCAAGAAAGCTGTAATAAAAACCCTTTTTTACTATGTAGGTTTCCCCAGATTCCTCTAAGAGGGTGTGGGCTCAGCCCCAATGACTCAAGGTCCAGGAAACGCCCCTGCCAATTCTGTTCATAACTTTTATGGAGGGATTTCTAGGTGCAGCCAAAGTATTGAGGGGGTCCCTTTTGGTGGCCTCAGGTCTCTGCTTTTTGCAGATGATGTGGTCCTGTCGGCTTCATCAGAATGTGATCTACAGCTTTCACTGGAGCAGTTCGAAAACGAATGTGAAGCGACTGGGATGAGATTCAACACCTCCAAATCCGAGACCATGATCTTGAGCCGGACAATGGTAGAGTGCATTCTCCGGGTTGGAGACGAGGTCCTTCCCCAAGTAGAGGACTTTAAGTATTTGTTCAGAAATTAGATAAAAATGGAACGGAAGATCTATAGGCAGATTGGTGCGGCGTTTTCAGAGATGCAAGCGCTGCCGTCTGTTGTGGTGACAAGAGAGCTGAGACGAAAGACGAAGGTCTCGATTTACCGTTCGAGCTCTGGGTAGTGGTCAGAAAGAATGTGATCATGGATAGAAGTGGCTGAAATTAGTTTCCTCCCCAGGGTGCTCCTCCACATCAAGAGGAGTCAGTTGAGGTGGCTCAGACATCTGGTCAGGATACCTCCTGGACACCTCCCTGGTGAGGTGTTCTTGGCGCTTCCTACCGGGAGGAGACCCAGAAGAAGACCCAGGACTTGCTGGAGGGACTATGTTTTTTTCGGCTGGCCTGGGACCGCCTCGGGATTCGCTCTGAGGAGCTGGACCAAGCGGCTGGGGGGATGGATGGATGGATGGATGGATGGATGGATAACTTTTTCTTTTTAAAGCAAGCAAATTATCTTATTTTTCAGGCGGAATGTTCTCTGCCACTGTTTTTAATTAGACATTTACAGTAATAAACGTAACCTTTGGGCTGTATAAAACCAAATCAAATCCTACCATTTTTGATAAATTTGTGTTTATGGTTTAAATTTTTGGAAACAATGTTGCATTTATGAGAAACCTTTTAGGAAGGGCAAAAAAGACCAACTACTGTGCTCATGCTCATACTCGTGCTGAGTAAATATGACGGTTGTGGGTAAGATATTGCTCATAACCTTTGAACTGAACCTCACTTTAAAAATAAAAGTATTCCAGGAACTCTCTATATGCCTAAATGCAAGGTAAACTTTCAAATGTGGCCCTAATGTTTAAAGGTGGAAGGCGAAAACATTATTAGATTGAGGAGAGAAGGTATACCCTCAAAGAATATTGGGACCGAAGTCCTTTAGGAAGGTGAAATTACCAGGGATATACACACACCGGAGGCAGCCTACAATCTAAATCTGAAGAAATTTCCTCTAGACAGGGGTCTGACTTTCTGCTTTACCTTGAAATTATCCCCTGCTTCAGAGCTCTTATCTGCACTCACAGATATGACAGAGAATATAACAAAACTAGCAGGCAGTCCTTTATCACCACTCACTCCATAAGTTATTTCCCTCTCAAGGACGTTATCTTTACCTCAGATCCTCTAACCTTCACTTAACCATCTTATACTACTGATCAAGCTGAGCTATATGATTATTCTATGCACACTCAGTACACACTTGTGCTTTTTGTTTCTCTGCTTAGCAGGTAGGGATATTTCATGGCACTGACAGAGGAGGGTATCAGTCCCTATTACCTGCAGTTGGTTAAGGTTAAACGTGAGAGATGACATGTTTGACATCATGCACACAAACATCACAGCTAGACTCTATCTTTCATCTCAGCAGAAACTTCCCCCACAGCTTCTTGGCAACATCAAAGCAGTGTTTTTAAAGGGAATGCTTAACCGATCTTGTTCAAATCATTAGCATAGCTCTGCAGCCGGGCTTGCACTCAGCACTCTAATACACCCTATCTAGCTACATGCAAAAGAAGCAGGTAGATGGACAAGTATTTGTGTGCAATGAGGGGGAGGGGCAGTGTTTAAGCGACTGTGTATGTGTGTGTCAGCCACTTAATGTTGATGGGAGCATTGGAGTGTGTACTTTTGATGCACCTGCCCAGCAAAAAGAGAACCAATTGCATTAGTGGCTGCCCTCATCTTTTCTGTGTCTCTCTTTCCATCTGAAGTTGTTCTGCTGGCTGAAAAATATCTTTACTGCCCTCAACTTGAACTTTTAGTCATGTTGCAAAATCCAGATTTCAGTAACTACACCTACACACGGAATTACCCTATTAACATTTAAATCTCCATGTTACGGGTTACATTGCTATTTGTTCATACTGAGTAATTTAATTGGATTGTTGAATTATAAGGCACATTTCTCTTTCCAGTTTCAAACAGGGGATCATTATACACATGTATATTACACATACACACACGTAGTTACAACAAGTCCTAGCATGCCCGGAGGCTGACCCTGACATGGATTTTCATTCTACTGACACAGCATCTAACGATAGACTTGGAAGGAAATCACTCAGGCCACCAGTCAGATTCCAGCAGCAGCATGCCTCCATTAACATTGAGGAAGTCTACTATAGAAAAATAAGGTCAGATGGGCAACAGCCTAGACTTCCTCTAACAAAGACAACCAGCAACTCAATACTTTGGTTAGGCTTCGTATCAGCTGCTCCATCTGTTTAAAGCTGAATCCCTTCAGACTACTGTCATGACAAAACTTCATAAGATGGGAGGGAGGGGGGAATCCAAGACTGAAGGTTTGGATTTAATCTTAGCCTCCTGGAACAGTCCCAAATAACATATTGTGGGCGCTGCCAGCAGTGCTTCCCACCACCTGTCATTAGCTTTACTGCAGTTTGAGTCAGCCAACTGTCCAATCCCATGGGCCTCTCTTAAAGGAATACTTAGGGTCTCATCTCCATCTTGTGTTTTCAAATTAGGCAGAAATTTGAGAATTTCAAACAAAGAAATCTGTAAACATTATGGATGATTATTAGCTACCAAGGAGACAGCTAAATCCCAATGATCAAATGTCACAGTTGTGTTGTGGGTTGCATGGGCAGGTTGAGTTTGGTGATTTTTTTTAGTCGTCCAAACATCAGCTAAAAAATTGGGAGGCTGCTGGTTTGCAAGAACATAAGCTTATCATGCATTAAACATGATAATATAACATACTGGTTTCACAGTCTGGTAATTAATATACAGTGGGCCAAAAAATCTTTGGCAGCCACTGACTGTGCAAGCTGTCCCACTTAAAAAGATGAGAGGTATGCAATTTTCATTATAGGTACACTTCAATTGTGAGAGACAGAATGTAAGAGAAAAATCCCATAAAGAATGTATTTGTATGATGGTGAAGAAAATAAGTATTTAGCACCTACAAACAAGCAAGAATTCTGGCCCTCACAGACATGTTACTCAATATCTCTATAAGAGATCCACACCTTTAGTCAGGCTCCAACCTCCATGTCCAAGACCAGAGAGCTGTCCAAGGACACCCGCGACAATAGTCTACAACAGGCAAGCAGCTTGGTGAGATTAACTGTTGGACCAATTATTAGAAAATTTAATAAATACAAGTTCACTTACAATCTCCCTCAACCTGGGACTCCATGCAAGATCTCACCTTGTGGGGTACAAATGATCTTGAGAACGGTGAGGAAACAGCCCAGAATTACATGGGGGAACTGGTCATTGACCCTAAGAGAGCTGGGACCACAGTAACAAAGGTTGCCATTAGCAACACACTATGTCATCAGGAATTCAAATCCTGCAGTCTCCCTGCTTGGGCAAGCACATGTCCAGACCCATCTAATGTTTGCCAGAGACCATCTGGATGATCCAGAGGAGGATTGGGAGAATGTCATGTGGTCAGATGAGACCATAACAGAACCTGTTGGCTATTTAGAAGGGAAGGAAGACAAGGCAAGGCAATTTTATTTGTATAACACACTTTCAACAACAAGGTAATTCAAAGTGCTTTACATGATTAAGGGGTAAAATAAAAATAGCTGTAAAACACAGACAAAGCATATAAAATAAAAACAGCAATAAAGCAAGAAGCACACACAAAACATATGATACATGAAAACATTATTCAAAGGCAGCTCTAAACAGATAAGTTTTTAGTTGTGATAAAAAAGAACTCAGTGTTTCAGCAGCTTTGCAGTTGTCTGGA
Source organism: Valencia hispanica (assembly GCA_963556495.2). Classification (NCBI taxonomy): domain Eukaryota; kingdom Metazoa; phylum Chordata; class Actinopteri; order Cyprinodontiformes; family Valenciidae; genus Valencia; species Valencia hispanica. The sequence continues at coordinate 32,299,606 of OY747707.1, read as the reverse complement.
AGTTTGTTCCAGATTAGAGGAGCATAGAAACTGAAAGCTGCTTCTCCAGGTTTGGTTCTAATTCTAGGGATGTTGAGTAGACTGGAATTAGACAACCTGAGTGGTCTGGGGGGTTGGTATAGTAACAGTAGATCTTCAACATACTTTGGTGCAAAGCCATTCAATGATTTATAAACTTGTAAAAGTATTTTGAAGTCTATTCTCTGAGCTAGAGGAAGCCAGTGTAAGGACTTTAGAACTGGGGTGATGTGCTCTACTTTCCTGGTTCTAGTAAGGACACAATCAGCAGCGTTCTGGATCAGCTGCAGCTGTCTAGTTGACTTTTTAGGCAGACCTATGAAGACACTGTTGCAGTAATCAATCCGCCTAAAGATAAACGCATGGATGAGTTTTTCTAGGTTGTGTTGCAACATCAGTCCTTTAATCCTAGAAATGCTCTTAAGGTGATAGAAGGCTGACCCTGTTATTGTCTTTATGTGACCCTGGAGATTCAGGTCTGAGTCCATCACTACACCTAGATTTCGGGCCTGATCAGTAGTTTCTAGCTGTATTAACTGAAGCTGTGTGCTGACCCTTGATTGTTCCTCTTTAGGTCCAAAAGCAGTTACTTCTGTTTTGTTTCTGTTCAGCTGGAGAAAGTTATGGCAAATCCATCCACTGATTTGCTCAACGCATTTACATAGGGTTTGGATGGGTTCAAAGTCACCTGGTGACTTTGCAATGTAGAGTTGAGTATCATCTGCATAGTTATGGTAGCGAATCTTATTGGTTGTTATAATCTGGGCTAGTGGGAGCATGTATATATTAAATAAGAGGGACCCCAGGATGGAGCCATGGGGCACCCCGCATGGAGTCAGTGTGTATCCCCTCCCTCATCCCTTCATTCCTTCGACCCTCTCTCATCCCTCCAACCCCCTCCGTCATCCCTTCACTCCCTCAACCCCCCCACTTTCATCCCCTCCCTCTCGTTCTAGTCTACGCATAGTCCTTGCCTCTTCTAACATCTCTTTCTTTCAGGTTTGTCTGGAAGGGTCCTGAGCAGGCTAAGGAAAAATGATGAATTCCAGAAGACTGCACCCCCACACTGAATCTTCATCCCAAGCCTTCATCGAGGCATCTTCCCAGACACCAGTATATATATATATATATATATATATGTATGTGCATACATACATACAGATCCTTTCCAAAAAAGGTTTCTTCCTGTTAAAGGGGAGCTTTTTCTCTCCACTGTTGCTACATGCTTGCTCAGTATGAGGGATTGCTGTGGTTGGAAGTCCACATCAGCAGGACGCAACCTCAAGTCAATGACTCAATGCAATCTGCTGGGATTCCTTAAATAGGAAACTAACTAAAACTTTAAACTAATTGGAATGATTGTATGATTGTATTGAAATTACCTTGAGATGACATCTGTTGTGAATCGGCGCTATATAACTAAACTAATTTGAATTCCATTGAATATATATATATATATATATATATATATATATATATATATATATAATATATATATATATATATATATATATATATATATATATATATTTATTATTATTATTATTATTATTATTATTATTATTATTATTATTATTATTATTACTTTTTTTTTGTTTTTTCCTCCAGACAAAGTTACAGCTTTGACTCAGTCAAGATTGCATTTCGACACCGATCTGTTAATAACTTTTATGGACAGCATTTTTTAGGCGCAGGCAAGGTGCTGAGGGGATCCGTTTTGGTGGTCTAAGGATTGGGTCTCTGCTTTTTGCAAATTATGTGGTCCTGTTGGCTTCATCAGAACAAGATCTACTGCTTTCACTGGAGCAGTTCACAGGCGAGTGGGAAGCGGCTGGGATGGGAATCAGCACCTCCAAATCTGAGGCCATGGTCTTGAGCTGGAAAACGGTAGAGTGCATTCTCAGGGTCAGGGACGAGGTCCATTCTCAAGTGGAGGAGTATCTGGGGGTCTTGTTCACGAATGTGGTAAAAATTGAACAGAAGATCGATAGGCCGATTGGTGCGGCGTCTCCAGTGATGTGACCACTGAACCGGTCTGTCGTGGTACAGAACTGAGCCGAAAGACGAAGCTCTGGATTTACTGTTCATTCTACTTCCTACCCTCATCTATGGTCACGAGCTCTGGGTAGTGACCCAATGAACAAGATCCCGGATACAAGCGGCTGAAATGAGTTTCCTCCTAAGGGTCTCTGGGCTCTCACTTAGAGATAGGGTGAGAAGCTCATCTGGGAGGGGCTCAGAGTAGATCCGCTGCCTGGGAACACCTTGGGAGAGCTGGCCCAAGTAGCTGAAAAGAGGGAATTCTGGGTCTCTCTGCTTAAGCTACTGCCCCCGCGACCCTACTCCGGATAAGCGGAAGAAAATGGATGGATGGATGGTAATGTAAATAAAAACTTTTAAACAAGCAATGAATGAATACACAGGTCAAAAGGTGAAGGGGTTGTGTGCTAAAATAATTAACTAAATGCAGAATAGTGTTAGCACAGGATGTGACCCATGGGTCAGAAAGGAATGGTCACAATTAAATGGACAAAACTGTTAAGAACAGGATATGAGTTAGACAATGGGTCATGATTCTCTGAAAAAAACAGGAAACATCTGTTGGGAGAAGGAAGGTTTTCTGCTTAGTAACCAAAAGGAATATGTTTAAAATTTAAAGGGGCTTAACCTATTAGGGACGGACTACAGGCACACTTTGCATCTATATGAATATGCATTATTGAGCTGATTGGATCCTGTGAGAGAGGCTGTCTCTCAGAATGTTTTGTAATAACTTTGTAAAGTAATAAAAGGCATTTATGGGGAAGATTTCTTTGGAGATGATCTGGTGAGAATCTCTCCCCATGCATGCCCAAACATATATATTGTGTGAATGTGTAATTCTTTTTTATACTCTGCCACAGGATAAACGAACTGGGAGAGAGGAGTTAGCAGACAGCAGGCTGGTCAAGGACTGGTAGCGTAGCAGCACGAGTCGCAGGCTTTCACTTAAAAATCTCCTCTCATCAATGGATGGATGGATGGATGGATGGTTGGATGGATGGATGGATGGATTGAAATTTACAGCTGTTCATGGAGTAGGCTATGAAAGGGTTTGCTTAGCAGTAACTTTACACAGATAAGCAACAGCAATAAACATTAACAACGTTATAATTATTCATAAACCAATCTTCTGCTAAATCTGTGGTTAGACACTAAATTCATAGAAAAACAATATAAGTCAAAAGAAACCTAAACCTGGATCTGTATGTGTTGAAACAGGAAGGTAGAGAATTAGCAGCTTAAAGTTCCTGTGAGATGTTGCTTGAAAAACAACTGGATTAGGAACTGTAGCTTAATGCAATTGGTTAGATACATAATTATGTATACATAATTATTTGAGGCTTTTCTTGGATAATAAATATTTTCTTCAAGTAATTTTAGACATTACCAAATTAATTTGTGTTTGTAGGATCTTGTGTAGTGTACTGTACTATTGATGTGAATGCCTCAAACCACTGTACAGCCAAAGTGGCATCTGTACAGTACTAACGGCTGTTGAAACCTTTTGAACACATACCAAAGATCGTATTGTAAACACTTTGCTGCCATATAGCGGTAGGAATTTGCAAATTTGCCTAGTAAATGCCTTAAATGCCTACATTTATATAAAATATATTATCATGTTCAAATTAGTTAAATTTTATTTGTAGATTATTATAAAACATTTCAGGTGGTAAGGGGTTAATTCAACATTCGTTGCCAACAGATATTTCCATGAAGAAAACACTATCATTCTTTTCATACCAGCAATGAAGTGCAGATTCTAGTATAATTTTGAGCTTGCAATAAAAGGAAGAAAATTTTTTATTAACTCATTACTCTTTCTTCCAGAAGAAACATAAACCCCATGATCCCATTTTAACCCCCTAATTAGGCTGCTTAGTCAGCTGTCTGTCTTGCAAGATCAGGCACTACAAATCAATCAATCCATCCATTCAATGTCTTTGTTTGTGTGTGCATGTGTCTTCTTTCAGAGTAGCTCACTGGGAAGGAAGGGGGTTACCCCAGTAAAAGGAGCTGCAATGGAAATCCACTAAGTTGTAGCCACCTATGAATAGATCAGCTTTGGGATGGAGCTTGAAATATGAAAATAACATATTTTGCTGACAGCTGTATTCCAGTTTTTAGTATTTGAAAACATCCCATTTTCCGCGGCTTTAAGCTGTTAATTATATTATTATCATAGAGCCTTGACATTTTGAAGTAACATTCTGTAACTGACCTTTAAAAATGAGCATTGCTCCTTAGTCATTCAATAAAGAGGCTATTTAAAGCTTCCTAAACATGGGTCCAGCAGTGCAGTAAAGCCATCGGGTTGCTGATTCATCAAAAGCCTTCTTGCACAGTAAAGTCACCATAGAAAAGGGCCAGTTATTCTAGTTTGTGTTATTGTCCCCAGTAACCAGTAAATCAGCTCATCATTATCAGGAAGGGGGATGAAAAACGTGGCCCAAGATTACATGGGTCCAACCCAGCAGAATGGGATTTGGGGCCCCACACCCATTAAACTATCAACCACCAGCCACCATAGTGCCAGGAATATCTTTTAAATTCACAAAATATGGAGAAAAAATTCTGAACTAATCTGATAATGTGGAGCTCGTGAATCACAGTGAATGACTGAAAATATGATTAAAATGGCATTTTCATGATAAAAACAAATCAAAAATGTTGTGAAAAGGGCGCGATATGTTTGAAAAATAGCCAATAAGAAATAATCTTGAGCAGCGGGAAGTAATTGAAATAACACATAGCTGAATATTCCTAAGTACATTCATTGGTTGGGTGAGACAAGCCTCAAGGCAAAGTTACATATAATATCTTTTTACTTTACAAGTTTCAAATTGCTGTAGTACTGAATTTTCCATTCACAGTTTGCAATTTAGGTAACAATTCCAATTTATATTTTGTATACAGTGTACATTATGTTTAGGATTTTAAGATAAAAGTAAATCTGTGTTTCTATGTACTGCCAAAAATACCTTCAGTTGACCCTTAAAGATTTGATAAAGATTTCACTTTGGCATGAAAAATATTCTCCTTGAAGTTGTAAGATGCACTGAAATTGTATTCCTTGGTGAGCTTACATTTTATTTGGCTAAATACGCACTTGTAAATTTTAGCACTTTGCACATTTTTATAATTTTATAACATTTATTAAACTAAAACCAAACTGCATAACTGGTTTGTGACTTGGTTAAGATCTGATTTAATTGTAAAGACTATGACTAAAAATTTTAATTGAACTTAAAACGTGCTGTCAAAATCTACACTGCTGCTTAAAGGACACTTGGGAAATTGTCATTTATTTAGTGATTAGTTTGTAGTTACACTGTGCATGAAATGTGACACAGATACAGATACAGAACATTACAAATTTACCTTCAAACTACAAAGATTGTCCACTGTATATCTTAGTCTGGTTATTTAGTTTACAACAAAAAATTCTGAATAAATAAAAATTGTGATGAACTTTAAATTTTCTATTCAGAAACGGAAGCATATTTAAAAGTGGGCTTATAGTTGATAAACATGACTAAAACAATGAAGTTTTAAAATCTACATTCTTCTTACAAGTCTTGGGGCGTTGCTTGCTGACCTTTAGGGTTCTAAGCAACTTAGTATGCCTATGACCTGGGCTGGGACTGTCTGAGACCAGTTGAACACGGATGAAAAAATGTATCCAGACACATCACAATGGATCCAAGTTTGCAACATGATGCATTCTCAAAAACATTAGCAACATCTACTGTGATGTGAAAAGAAAGCAAATAAAAGGTTGGGGTCACAGAGCAGGGTAAGCCTTAGTGCGGTAGCCTACTCATAGAGCAGATGGGGTGAAGGGTCATGCTCACGGACCTCGCAGCAGCAGCTTGGCTGTTCAGTTGCGAGTTGAGCCTCCGCCATTGTCCCCGCTCCCCTCACTGCCTCACAGGTTGAATAGTGTTTTGTGGAAGCAGTTCAGTTGCCAACATCTTTTAAGCTTGAAAGGAAAACAAACCCCCACATTATAACTGTGGAAGAACACGGGGACAGATGGGTGTAGCAAGTACACAGAGAGACAAAACAAATGTGCATCACAAGGAGAACACCATGATAGATTTCTTTACAGTCTGTTTAACACTTCTGATTCATAATGCACCTGAAGTCAAGCATCAACAAGTTTAACCCACATGCACTCAGTTCTTTTTTTCTATTTCTCATGCTATCAGTCACCAGGGCGCGTAGATGCTGAGTCTGAATGAGGCCATCTGTGAGCTCATGTGAAACAAAAGCTGAGGCTGTTTTTGGAGGGTGGTACAAAAAAAACTCAGCTGTACTGATGTTCAGTGTTTTTCTTGTGCAACTAGAAAAAGCTTTATGGACCATTAAATCTGTTCTCCTCACTGTCTTCACTGCTCCCAACTATATGCTCTTTGTGTCTCTGTATTGTTCTCCTGATTTTCTCTTCCCTTGCTTCTCTGTCTCCTTTTCTCTCAACACTAAGGTTAGGGTTTTCAACATTCATAAAACTTGAGTATGAACAAAAAACTTTAGATTGCCCGTCGTCAAATCAGGTGTGTTTCATCTCAATAGCACAGGCTTGGGCTGATGACCAGTATGAAATAGTAATAAGGATTTAAAAAACTACACTTTTAAAATTGGAAAAAATTCTGATAAATGTTTAGATTAGTTTAAAGATTAGTACTCCGACTTTCTCCCACAGTCCAAAAACATGACTGTTGAATGGTGAATTGGTCTTTTTAAATTGCCCTTACCTGTGAGTGTGTGCGTGCATGGTTGTTTGTCCTGTATGTCTCTGTGTTGCCCTGCGATAGACTTGCGACCTGTCCAGGGTGTACCCTGCCTCTCGCCCCCTGACTGCTGGAGATAGGCACCAGCCATCCCGCAGCCCTGCATTGGATGGATGGATGGATGGTATAAATTATAAAAAAATAAAAAAGGCATAAATTGCATATGGTCAGTAGGAAACTTCCAACGGCAGGTGGTTCTGTTTCATTTCCAAAGAAATCGGATATAACTCAACCAAAACTACGAAGGTACGAAGGGGCGAAATTACCAGCACCCATTGTGGTCTTTTCACCTTACTGCTTACCATACCAAGTTTATTTATATATCACATTTGCACACGGCATGCTGAACAAAAACACCCTGTAATAAAACGAATGAAAAAGGTAATAAAACAAAAATCAATTAAGATCAGTTAGTTGGGAAGGAATAACAGAGAAAAAAGCCCCAACATAATTAAAGGAGAAAGAAATTAGGCAGAGTTAAAGAGGCTACATGCAATTTTCTGAAATGTAAACTCGTGACTGACACCTGTGGCCAAAATACGGAACTGCTCATCCTTTCTACTCGCTCTCGCAGCGCACCCTCGTATGTGCACACTACAAGTCATCTGCTGCAAAGAAGTCAACATTATGTTTACAGAGGTAAGAACAGTCAAATACATATATTGTTTGAGAAACTAAGTTTGTTTGCAATATATATGACACATTCCACTGCTTGCGAGTGTAGGCTAATTGCTGACTAGCGGTGGTGGCAGTGATCTGAAATGTTTAACATGAATGCGCTTGACGTCACATCCGCAGACAGCGTGCGAAAAATCCGACCCGACAGAAAATAGAAAAAATTGGATACAGGCTTATAAGTACACCCACTGTGAGCTGTCAGGAATGTGTGTGGAGTATGGACCCAAACGCAGACGCCGAGTAAATGTGCAGGATATTTATTGAAGGTGATGATGATGGTGAAGGCAGGAACGAGAAGTAGTTCCAAAGCTTCGGAGTGGACACTGAAAAAGCACGTTCCCCACAAGACTTACTGCTAGTATTAGGGACAAGAAATAGATGCCAGTAGGCTGATCTGAGGGATCCTGCGGGGACATAAGGATGAAGCAGTTTGTACTAATAAGCAGGAGCTAGGCTATGGAGAGTTTTGAATTCGAATAACAGGATCTTAAACTCTATCCGGAGGTGGACAGGAAGCCAATGCAGTTTTGCTAAAACAGGTGTAATGTGTTCCCTCTGCATAGTGCCAGTCAATAATCCGGCTGCTGCATTCTGCGTTAGCTGAAGGCGGGCAAGGGTAGAGCAAGAAATGCCACAGAGCACCCAGTTTGAATAATCAAGGCGGCAGGTAAATAATGCATGGACGACAGATTTTAGATGGCGCCTTTTTAAAATAGGTTTAACTTTGGAAAGACGCCTCAGGTGGAAGAAACAAGACTTTACGACCCAGTTGACATGGATGTCCATCCTTAAGGAAGAATGCTTGCTCTATGATATCGTTAATTATGCAAAGTCACTTTTTCTTTCTCTTTCTTTCTTTCTTTCTTTCTTTCTTTCTTTCTTTCTTTCTTTCTTTCTTTCTTTCTTTCTTTCTTTCTTTCTTTCTTTCTTTCTTTCTTTCTTTCTTTCTTTCTTTCTTTCATAGAGCAAATCTGATCTAAAACTTTAAGCCAACCAGACCCACTGGAGTGTTTGGTTTAGATTAAGGATAGCACACTCACACACACAAAAATAAATACAAATAAAATAAAAAACATCATAGACAACATACAACCCAATCAATCCACAGTGTTTAGATGAAAGATGGCCAAGTTTTTATCTAACTGGGAGGATTTCCAACAGACATTCAGACACCTCTTAGGTTGCTCAGAGAGACGTGTGTTTTGTGTTCAGACATCAAGCCAGTAAATTGGATTCTATTTTTTCTGTTATGAGTCGGTACATATGGATTATTTCAGGCCAAACTAAAGCACAAGCATTCAGACAATAATAGTAACTTTTGTAGACAGAGACAATATATCCCACTTTACTGTCACTTTTTGGCCTCATGTGACCTACAGACAGAGAAACAGACACTAAACCGAGAGAATAAGCAACATACCTTAGAACATTTCACCGTAGTTTGAAATGTTATTTTGTTTCCAGCTGGGAAATAAAATCCAGAAATAGCTTGGTCTCAGCTGAACAGATCTGAGATACGAAACAAACGTGTGGTGTGAGATACCAACTCCCAGTTCTCCCTACATCCACACCAACAGGCTTGCAATCCCTCACTGACATCACACCAGAGAGACAGTGAGAGTTTAAGAGAAAGGGAGGGGAAGAAGGGGGGAGGTGGGCAGTTTGGGTAAAAAAGGGGGGAGTAGTTGAAAGGGAGATAGTCAGTGAGAGTACGAGAGAGGGAGATTTAGGTGTTTACTCGTAGGTTTGTTTGTGTGTGTGTGTGTGTGGGGGTGTAAAGGAAATACAAAGAGAGAGATAGAAGTTTAAATCTCTAATTACAAGTGCTTATCAAAAGCCCATAAGCAGATGGTAGGAATGAGTGACACATTAGGGTTGTGCCGATGGACGATGCCATCGTCCATCATGATGGCTGACCGGCATCACGATGGAGAGCCACCATCGTGATGCCACGCCCCCCACCCTGTCAGACACACACTAATCCTATAGTCTCTTCTATAGTTTAACTAAAAACTTTGCAGGGACTGCTCTGTAAACATTGAGAATACAGGCTAACTAATGCGTATGTGTTGCACAGTGGGAAATATTTGTATATTTTTGTATTTATTTTGCATGGTTTGTTTGTGTGGATTTGGTGTGTTTTGTTCGCATTTGTTTTCCCTTTGTGAAGCTCCGAGAGAAAAACTGAATCCATCTGGATGAGTCAGGAGGAGGAGCGCAGCAATCAGCTGCTTTGTTACAGGTGCGCAAAAACTTGTTAGGCTGCACATGGAAGGAGCTGAAGCAGGACAGCAAAACCCACTGGCCGGAACACTGCGAGCGATGACTTGCGCACACGGTATCGTGTTTTATTAGTGCCAAAATCCGCGCGCATAAAAAACAGAATCAGCGAGCATAAAGACCACTCTCTACGCGCTCGCCGTCAATCTCTGCGCGCTCGCAGTCTCTGGGTGACTGAGGAAGAAATCCGGAAGTTACGTTTTATTTCTTTTTTTTTACTTTTTGGCATCAGCGACTGGTCCACCACGAAAATACATTGTTGTATTTTACAGCTCGGTTCATCAGTCTCTTTTTTTCCCCTTACGTGCAACCGAGTGCCACGTATTAAAAAGCCCGGGTAAGTACAGTGGGTCCCATTTAAGTGGCCACTTCATTATTTCTTTCAATGATTCATGCAGCTGCGTGAAATGTATTACAAAGTATTACAACTTGTATTAGTGTAGCAAAATAATGAAAGTACAGTTTACGAAATTAAGGTTTTTCCTACAAAAAAAAAATATTCCCCCCCCCCCCGCAAGGTGACGATATCATCGTCCATCGCGATATTTTACTGTAAACATCGTCAACTGCCAATTTTGGGTACATCGCCCAACCCTATGACTCATGACTGTTTACAATCTATGACATCTGTATTATGTATCTGTGTGTGTTGCAATTGAATAGTAGAGTAGAACTAAACCCTGAGACAATACAGTAAAACATGGAGGACAAAAAGCAGCATACAAACAATGTGCCAAGCAGAAGAACACTTTCCATGTTTCCTTATTTCATCTCTCGCCTCTCATTTTTAAGTCCTCATTCTCAGCATGATGGATGACTCAGGTAAAGAGAATGGTAATTAAACAGAGAAACATAGCATTTTCTATTAATTGAAATCCATATCTTACCTTTTTTATCAATATTTTACTGTTCATGGACATGGAAACCCCTCATCCACAATCACTGGCCAGTCTATTTGGTTGGTGGTATGAGCATGGACCCACTTTTGCTTTCAAAACTATCTTAACCCTTTGTGTTCATTACGGTGTCTAAAACATTCCTCTGCGATTTTTGTCCACATTAACACAATAACATCAGCAGTTGCTGCAGATTTGTCAGCTACACATCACTGATAAGACTTTTCCAATACTCATGAGTCTGTGGATTGTAGCCTCAGTTTACTATTCTTAGCTGAGGAGTTTAACTAGGTCTGGGATTAACAACCATGCCATGTGAATTGTTGCTTAAATCCACTTATTCTTATTGTGATGCTCAATTTTAAACTCAGCGAGGCATCTTCCCCATGTCTGGATACCTAAATGCTTAGAGTGTATCTAATAATGTGGAATGTGAGTGTACTTTGATCAGTACATCCATTGTCTTCTGCTTAGTCAAGATCGAGGGAAACCCTGACATCCCTTTCCCAGTGACACATTTCTCATCATCTGTCCAAGGCGTTCCAAGCCCATTAAAAACAGATAGTCTCTCTAGCAGGTTCTTGTTATGTCTCAGTGACTCCTCCCAGTGCCTGAAAAACATCCAAAATGTGGCCTCCAGAAGACATGCTGATCAAATACCTGAACCACCTTGTCTGACTCAATTAGATGCAGGGGAATCATTGACTCTGTTGTCAGGCCCCACCTCATACTGGAGTTCTTCTTGGACCGAGTCCAGGAAACCTATATTAACTTATATCAGGGCTCTTGTTGTTTTACGCATGATCAAAACCTCCTGAAAATAGGTAAGGGTCAGAATACAGATGGAGATGTAATTTCGGAGATTTGCCTCTTAGCTTAGCTCTTTTTTCATCCTCTTATCAATAAAGTGAAGAAAATATTTATTTGACTCAGTATTTGAGTATAAAACCTTCTATTAGCTTTTTATTTTCTGCAGAGCAAAATAAAAAATAAAACTTCTTGAAAGTGAGTACACCTCCTATCATGCTTAAATTGGACATGGGCTTGAAATTCCCTCATAAGAATGTTTATGAGGCATAATTCTAATTTTCACCCAATCTGATGGTTGACCACCATTAGGTATGAGCCTGAAAGCTGAACCAATCATTTTACTGTAGAAAAAAGTGGACGCTCAGTCGAATACTCTTGATATGTGGATGTTTCTGTGTGAAGGCAAAAGCGACATGCGTATGTGAGTGGCTTCTAAAGTAGGCACAAAGCAGAGTAGAGAATTGTACTGTAGTCAGGAGGGTTAGGGCGGAAATCTCTATCCACTGATCCAATTGATGTTTTGCCCCTTTGATCTGCAGTATAAAAGGCTCATGTCATTGAGAAAATTAACAGATAAAGAACATGAACAAAGATAATGTTCTTTTCATACTTTTCTTATGCAGATTGTGTCCCTGCTGGTTTATATTCTGCACAGATGAACAGCCACATTAATTATTGATCATTTGGTATCATGTTACAATAAGGCTCCTCTTATAAATGGCTAATAAATAGTTTATAGACATGTTAATAACTCTGTACACTTTAGAACTTATTAAAAAGTGTTTATCTTGCATTAATTAAAAGCAAAAAAGGGACAAAACGGACCAGTTTCTTGCTAAACAGTGAACCAAGTCTGTTCACCTACATATTTCATCTAGATGTGCTGAACTAAACATTTCAGACTAAGTCACTACCTTGTAGTAGGTAGCTTCACAACTTTACAGTAAGGCTCCCTTTGTTAGAGCATATTTATATTGGAGGGATAAAGTACAATACTGTATCCTTAAGAGTTATGTTTACAAATACTCATTGTGCTTACAAGGTAGTAGCTTTGTCTGAAAAGACTAATTTAGCAACTCTAGATGAAATCTATGGTTTAGCTTTGTCAGTTTGATCTTTTTCTCCAATTATTAATGCATGATAAACACTCATAAATTCTTTATAAAGCGTTTAGACATAAATTGATAACATATCTATAAAATATTACTAGTCAGCCATAAGGGGAGTATTATAGCTAAAAATATAACTAAATTCACAACAACGAAGTATTTAAGAGCACATGTTTGACTAAACATGGAGGGGCAGAGTTTACTAACTACAGTTTTCTCTCATGTTAGCTCACACTGAATTGATAAAAAGCCTACAAGACAAAAAGCACAGAACACATTGTTTAGATTTCACAGTTACAAATAGAAAAATCTAGTTTATAGATAAACCAAATCCTCACTTAGACCGGAAATCCAAGCAACTATGCTGCCAGTTCTGCAGTAGGGCTGTGGATCAGCCTGATTACTTTGGGCTGACGGCAGTAGATCAAACTAATCCCAAAACATTTTATAAGTATGTACATGGAATAGCCATGCTCAAAAATAAAGCACCCTGAGATTGTGTAGAGGCAGTACATTTTAGATGTGGAGGGTGGAAAAGATGAATGTGAACATATGTGTGAGTTTCTGTGAACATGGCTGCAGGATGTGAACTTCTGTGTGGAGTTCTTGCAGAATCAGAGCAAGCTGGATGTTACAATCAGGATTCAGGTACACCTTTAGCCCTCATCATCAGTCAGACCTCTCCTAAAGCTACCAAACTGTGAGAAATGGAGGATGGAGGGCAATAATGCACATATGGCGAACAGGCATAGTACGATCCAGCAATAGATAAACGTGTGAAGATTGAGGAAGCAAATATTTCTCTTTTAGTATCCTATTCCTATCCTATTCACAACAACAAATATTTTATCGTTCAGTAGGATTACATTAGTGTAATGCAGTATATTTAGTTTACATTTAAACTCTTTGCAGAATGCATCAAGGTATAGCTGAAGAATTTCCTTGATCAACAAGATTAGAAATAGGGAGGAATTAGAAGTATGTCTGTATTCGTGTGTATATATGTACATGTGTGTGTATTTGTATGTTTGTTTGACTGACTGTGTTCTGCTATTTTTATGCCCTCAGAGGTTTTAAGCTGTGTTCAGCTTGCTTTGTTTTATCTTGTTTCATTTGCTCCTGTTCCTTATTCTCACCCCATGTCTATAATTGGTTAATTTATTTGTGCAGTCTTGCCTTCTGCTCTCACAAAGTTCACAATTTTCTAATAACTATCACATGCCCTGCACTTGTGTTAGCGTGGTTTAAGTTGTGTTTCGTCCAAAAATAATTAATGTTGCTTCTAATATTTTTTTGCCCAGCTTTGCCATACATGATGCAAGTTTCAATTCTTTATGCCTTGCGTTTTGTTTTGCTGATATGTTATTTGCATCTTTTCACATGCTTCCTGCCAAATTCCTGCAAGTGGATGCTCTACTCATGCACATTGTGCTGTATCAGAAAATGTTTTAGTTATAACTGCAAACACTGGTGCTAACTGAGGACTACTTTTACAATGTAAACATAAAAGGTTTTCCCAGAGATTTTTAGCTTTTATATGTTTTTGATATGACTGTCCAGTTGGAACACCCAATATCCCAATAAGGGAAAAAAATATGATATTAAAGAATGATCCACCAAGGCTCTAGTCTATTATAAACTGGAAACTGCTGGAACAGTAGTGTTGTTGTCTTGTATCCTCTATATTGCTTCACTAATAAGAGCACATTTTTCAAAATGTTGACCTTCTTTCATGGATGTTTGGAACATCAGCTGTTCTTTGTATCTGAAGGATGATGGTATAGCGTGTGAACAACAAACAGTGCCAACATGTGTACACACAGTTTCCTGATTCTCCGGTCAGACGCTGGTTTCTCTTTTGAGAGCCGAGCCCACAATGACATCAGCTTCCGCAAACACACAAGGCGTCACCATGGCATCGCACAACGACATTTCTGGCCTAAAGGGAAGGAGGGGAGCATCTGGCTTGACACATTTATGGGGGAGATCTGAGTTCCGCACCCCTCTTCTCTCGTACCCTCCTCCTTTCACTTTTCTCAATTGCTATTTGTTCAGTCACTGTGTGCGCTGTGGTAAACAGAACAGCCGGCCCATCAAAGAGCTCCTCTGATTTCCCAGGGCCGGGTCCTCTCTCCATTATACATTTTAGCTTCATTATGTCTACTCTTCCATTAAAAAGTTACCATTATCCATTAAGTCCTTTTGAACACTGTCTGGGCAAACTCATATTTTAGTCTGTCTTCTTCAGTAGCTATCTTTTGATTTCTGGTGTAGTCAAGTGGAGCCATGACAACAGAGGCAAAAGACCAAGTGAAGAAGTGACCACCCACAGGGCTCTGTCAAACCGTTTAGCCTAATGGACAGAATTGCTGTGTGAGAAAGAGGCAGAATATGGTATTGTTTGCAAAAAAATGTTGCAAGTACTTTTGTTTTCAAAAACTGATTAGTAATGATTTTTTTGTGCATTAAAAAATTGTTTTGGCAGTAATAAAAATTTAGAAACTGAAATAGATGATGTTATGATTGCAGTATTGCAACAGATCTGCAAAGCAGCGCCGTTCTGTGTGGCTTGCCATCTACTTTTGCCAATTTTGTTTGTGATCATGCTTTTGCTGACTATTTTTGTGGACAATGTCAACTCCATGTTGGTGCATTAATGCCATACGATAATAGATCTTCATTTTGCTGCAAATAGCTAACATGATTCTCACTCTGTTCATCCTTTGTTGGAATACCTAAATGAAATCATATCTTCAGAAAATAATTTAATCAGATTTAGTGATTAAAAAGAGAAGTACCTCTTGTGCCACCCACCATGTAAATCTTGACTCCATCCATCAATCTTCTACTCCCAATTGCCTTTAATGCAAGAGGCAGCGTACACCCTGGACAGGTTCCCAGTCCATTACAAGGCAACACAGAGACACACATGAAAAACAACCTTGTGCACACACATACATAAGGGCAACTTAGAGAGAACCTAACAGTCATGTTTTTGGACTGTGGGAGGAGACCGTAGTACCCAGCGAGAGCCCATGCATGCATAGGGAGAACATGTAAACTCAATGCAGAAAAACCTCAGGTCGGGATACAAACCAAGGACCTTTTTGCTGGAAGGCAACAGGGCTACCAACTGCACCGCTGTGCAAAATAGCTCTTTGACTCCACATTTGAAATACATCGCAACCGATCTAGGGGTTAAGAAAAAAAAAAAACACATTTATGACCTAACACTTTGATTATTGTAGTGCACCTTTGTTTCTGGGTCTTGCCTTCAGCTTGTCCAAAATTCAGCTACTCGTCTGCTAACTTGATCACACTGGGAAGAACAAATCGTTCCTGTCCTGGCTGCTCTTCAATGGCTCACTGTGTGCTACAGAATTGATTTTAAGATACCATTATTAGTTCTAAAATGTCTCAATGGCCTTGCTCCACTATATCTCTCGGACTTGCTTCACCCGTACGCTCCCCTTCTTGGGCTCTAAGGTCAGTGGACCAGCTGCTCTTGGTTGTTGCAAAGACGAGGCTGAAGATCAGAGGTGATTTTTGTGAGTCCACTCTTAAGTTATGCAACAGGTTGCCTCTATGTGTTCGGCAGGGTCCTTCAGTGTTTTAAATTTTTTCCCCCTAGCATTCAACACGGAATGAGTTTTTTTCTCTTTTAACATGAGTTGTTGTGTTGTCTAACACAGCTTTTACTTTATTTACTACTTTCCCCTATTCTCTTGATGTACAGCACTTTGGTCAACTACTTTGTTGTTTTTAAATATGCTTTATAGATAAATTGGATTGGACTAGATTTTAAATACAGCTACACAAACCATGCTGTTACATTATTTTAGAGGCAGAGCTGTTTCCAGCAGCAACTAACAGAAAAAAACTTACAGTTTACCATGACCTCTTCAGTCCTAAAAACTTGAGACAGAACCAGGTCACCAGGAATGCCTCTTTAAATGTGACTTTGGTCGAAAGAGAAAAACCAGGCAGTGATTTCTTTAATCTGCTGGACATGTTTGTTAATTTGCCTCAGCTATCAGCTAGCAATCAGCTATAATATTTCCATGAGTCACTTTCCATAGAGAAAACCCGCAAATACTGAATCGCAAATAGGTGAGGGTCCACTGTACTATGCACCAAAGATATGAAGGGAAGTGCTTTAAATTTAAATCCTGTTTATCTATATTTGAAACTTTTATTTTGAAGTAAGTAAGGAAGTCATTCTTAGGTTAATGGAGATGGCTAATAAAGATGCTGGCAAGCTCCTTAAAAACACATGTTGACAAAAGCACTGATGGAGCCCCTCCACCATTTTTAAATCGTTTATACAGCAGCATGTTGGGTACTCAATTGAAAAATGGAATGGTGACAGAAAAGATAAATTGCAAGAAGGCCACAACTGGCAAACAAATAGAATTGGTGTTTTCTTAAGACAGTGGTATCCAAAGGCAGTCCTCATGGGCTGGTATCCTGCATGTTTTAGTTCTTTGCCTGGTTCATCACACCTGAATCAAATGATGTTTCACTAGCATTGGCCTGTGCAGAGTTTGACATGCTGAGGAGGTAGTTGGACCGTTTTAGTCAGCTGTATTGGAGCAAAGACACACCTAAAACTGGCAGGAGACCGGCCCTTTAATGGCATACACTGAACGTTTATTTATACATTGTGCATACATATTTTTTTCTAATCTTTGTTAGTTTTTTAAGCTGTAAAAAGAGAGGATAATTTCTTCCAGAAATCTCAGGCTTGACAAAGTCATTGATCAGCTTCTTTGAAACTGCTGACACTATCTGCCTGCAGTTTCTCTTGAAGCTAAAAATATGCTCGTAAGCTTGATTTCCACTGTTCCTGCTTCACCTTATCTTGATGTCTCTCTTTTGTTCTGCCACACAAGCATCTTTGGTTCCAGTGGCCAAAAATGGAATAACAATCTCACCCAAAATTATCATTTGCACATATTTGCATTTTATTACATACAACTTTTTACATCAGCTAAATATGTAGATTGAATCAAATAAGGGCATCACAATGAAAAATCTGCATTTAAAAAATGAGATATTTTGTGACACAGTAATGCTGCTTAAAATGTTAATAATAATAATAATAATAATAATAATAATAATAATAATAATAATAATAATAATAATAATAATAATGATGATAATATTATTAATAATAATAATAATAATAATAATAATAATATTAATAATAATAATACTTATTATTATTACTATTATATAATGTTTTTTACTGCTTAAAGGTGAGTGGAAAAAAAGAGTCCCACAAGTTGTTCTAAGTGTGGGATTGAATGAAGAAAAACAATGATTCTGAATGCTTTAACTTGACCAGTGATGTAAATGAACATTGTGAAGCTTAAAAGCCTCAACACAATGTCTGTTTCATATTAGATCTGACTGTACAACATAGGAAACATGGAATATATCCTTCAGCCAATGAAGAAGTGGCTGCCTTCTTTGTTTTTTTTCCCAACAAGTTCCTAACTGCTCTGCTGCACTGCTCCCTTTCTTCCAACTATGTGCCACCTATTTCCAGCATTTTCTGTTCATTTGTGTGATGTAATACACTTTAAGCAAGCTTTAAAGCACCCAGAAAGGTAGAGTCTCCTTCCAGGGAAATGTTGGCCATAGACCGGGGGATCAGAAGTTCCAAGTGGTCTCCACTTTCCAGCTTTACAACACCTGCAGAATTCAAATGTCTACTTCAGACAGGTTGTATATAGAAAAACACACCTATAATGTAATTTGTGTTAAAGAAACTCTACTTGATATCTGCACTGAGTTGCCATTAGAGGGCATAAAACATGACACAAGCTCACCTCCTGTGTAGCAGGTATTGAAAGAGTAAACAGGGTTCATGCTTTGGATGCAGCGGAACAAATGAACATCCTGATCTTCGTTACCCACAACGTTCTTCTTCCTCCGGATCACCACATGACCCATTGTAAAGGTGGAATCCATGTAGTAGACCTGCCCAAACCAGAATAATTGGGCCCATTATAAAAGGCACTTAAAGGGTAAAGGATTACCTTATATTTTATTATGAAAAATTTCATTTACATCCCAGCCTTTATCTGACTTTTACTTAAGGCTAGTTACTAAATACAGTATATGCTTAGACTGAGCACACCCTTTTCGAAGCATCTTGTGTGAAGGAAAAGATAACAACTACATATTTGCAAATAGAGTAACAGCAGCCCCCAGTGGACAAATTTGAGAATTTCAGTAATCGAGCCCACCTGACTGTAGACAAAGTAGAAACCAGCCTCAATAATTACGATGCGATCCCCATCTGCATCCAGAGCTGAGCCTCTCTTCAGCCCAGTTTGCCAGGGAATAGCTGTGTACAGGCCTGTAGAAAGTTCTGGTCCAAGATAGATCATCTTATTAGAAAACATGCAAAAAGTATTACCAGCTAATGTGCAAGCATATTTCTGTATGTTCTGTACGTTTCTGTTCATCAGGGACATTTGTTTACATGTCTAGTTCTGAAGATGGGACAATATAAATACAAGAAAAGTAAGAAGCGATGTACCTTTCTTGAAGGGTTTTCTGTTGTCGTTTGCCAAGAGCTGCAGGCAGGACATAGAACCTGGTATAAAATGCAGAAGAGTTACGTCAGTTCTATGTCCCCTTTCCAATATGAAATTAAAATGTGGGTGTAAAAAACTTAATTTGGGCATCTATACTAAAATAGCTAGATCAGTGTGAAATCAACATAATCTCCTTGTGGAGATAGTTTGACAATACTGTTTATACTTGGTTGCCATGGCATTTTTTCTGGAACTCAAAATATGTCTAACAATTCACTTCTTTACAACTTACAGTCTCAACAAGAAGCCTTTTTTTATTTTAGCACTATCTCGGATATTGCTTTTCATCAACACAAGCTCTTTTCAATACCAAAACTCCAAATACTTCTTGTATAATATTCTTGGTAAATATTTTACATTACAAAAATATAACTGATGCTGATTCCAACCCAACTAGCCTGATCCTCGTCTGGTTTAGCCTTTTTCATGACATTCCTGTTCACTGTTTCCCCCTCCCCTTATGCACCTTTAGGATGGGGGAGTGAATAGAAGTAAATGTTCCATAGAATCTGCATAGTGCCTAAGAAAGGCAACTTTTTACTAACAGGTATTTTATGATCAACTAAAAGTGAGTGTTTGGAACAGTATTATATCAAATTGGACTCTGTTATGAAAACTCAAGACTATTTTGCTTTCACACACTAACTCCATTTTTATCCACATGGTTTAACATGTGGTCTGCAAACCCTTTGGAGCTACAAAGAGCTTTAATTATTCTGAGAAGGCTTTCCACAAAGCTTAGGAGTGTGTTTATGGGAATCTTTGACCATTCTTCCAAAAGTACATATATGAGCTAAGACACTGAAGTTAGATGAGAAGGCCTGGCTCACAGTCTCTTATCTAATTATTCAGTTCAGTTCAATTAAACTTTATTTACTCCAAAAGGAAATTTGCTGCACAGTCAACAGGATTAAAAAACAAAAGCAAACAAAAACACAATAAACCACATGATAAGCAACTATAACAACAGACACACCGAAAAAAGGAGGAGGTTGAGTGCTCACATTCTGTAATTCATCAGTCTGACAGCAGTGGCAATGAAAAATTTCCTCAGTCTATCTGTTCTGCTCTTTGACATTTTGTATCTCTGTTTTGATGGCATAAGTTGAAAGTCAGCCCACAGTGGATGGCTGGGATCAGATATAATGACCTTCACTCTCTTTAGAGATTTAGTGTTGTACAGATCACAAAGATTGTCAAGAAAGATATCAGAACTTTTGCTGCATTCTTTAGTAATGCTCTGCAAACGGTTCTTATTCCAGACTGAAAGTGACCCGTGCCAATAGATAAAAGAGTAGGTAAGAATGGAAAAAAAACAAAAAAACAAAAACATTTTTATGAAAACAGGACTAACATTAAAAGTGCACATGCTTGTGTGCCAATAGCTACCCGGAGAGTTAAGATCAATTCATCATCAATAATTACCCCTAGGTATTTATCTTGTGGCATCAGCTCAACTGTTTGGTTATTTTGTAATTAAAGTTTTTATTGTTTTCCAGAAACAAAAAAACAAAAAACAAAAAAAACACCCCCCCCCCCCCCCACACCTCATCCCCTTTCCCATTTAAGGTACCCACGCTTCATAGAGTTTGAGGTTCCAATGTTAGTTACATAAACCAATAGCTGTACTTAATTGGAGTATACCAGAAATTCAAATCCAAACAGTATAATATTAGATGTCGCATAGACTTTATGTAACACTTTTCAAAGTATCCCAAAAGCTGTTCCAATTGGTGTCTTTGTCCCCCTTCAAGTTGCGAAGCATGGCCTCGTAAGCAGCTGTTTCCACCATTGCTGTAATCTATTCATTAGTCTTAGGGCGTACCATGGTCTTCCAATGTCTTAATATAATTCTGGATGCTGTAAAGTGATTATTCTCTGACATGGTTTAACTTTCCTCTGTGTTTTCTTTTAGGTATTTGCACAAATAAATGTCCACAGTCAGACACCTGATGCTGGATTTGAGCTCATTCCTCCCTTATGTCAAAATAAATAATTTCCCAAATATTTATTAAAATTATCGTGCACCCATTTTCCTGTTGCATGCGTGTTTGATGAATGAGGGGCATTAAGATGAAAAACACTAATAGTTTTTCAAGGTAATGATAAAATAAAATGAACCTAGTGGTCTCCAATTCATACCAAATTCCACAACAAAACTTTGCACTAGTAGATGTAATAGACTGGTTAGTTATTCTGAGATGATTTATCTGTTTTATCAATCTATTATTATGAACAACTGCTTCTCTTCCTACTGATCTAAAAACAGACCATTACTACCTCTGGAACTATGTTTTTAAAATACAAACATTACTTGACCAAGCTGTTGTAAATTGGCCTTGAGAAACAGAATCAGTCAAATAAACCAATATAGAATGTTTCTGCAGTGGTTTGCACATGTCATATATCACATCAAATGTCAAATGTTATCTTGGCCTTACCTAACATCTCTGATTCGGGTATTGCTCTTCTTCTTCTACTTCTTCTCATTTGACTGAAAGCATGTTGAGACTCCGGAAGATCCAGAAGCTCTTGGATATTTTCCCTCCCACTGATGTTTTCAGTCTGCATGCACATGATATCATCCTTAGAAACACAGGGTAATACAGCATTCTCAATTGGCTGTTAGCTGAAATTTCTACTAACTTATACTCACCTGACCTCTGTGGCTGACCTTTTGCCCCTCTTCTCTCCTGCGACTGATGTCTGATTTAAGCCCCTCTACTTCAGCTCTCAGAGCCACTAACTGGTAAAAGGAGAGAGCCGACAGAGAAGAGGAGGTGACTGCAGCTAATGTCAGCAGGAAAACTGGCCAAGATAGCCTTCCTTCACACGCACCTTGTCCAGTTCCGTGCTTCACATCTACTAAAACCGCCATCACATGGGAACATTCAACCCCCAGACAACTCACACTAGCAGCATGACCTGTCTCACTCCTAAACCTTTTCTCTTCTGACAGATTTGGGTTAAGAATGGTAGATGTTTTCTTCTCAAATCACATTTGTTCAGGAGCCCCAAGCTATACTGAGACTGGATTCGATCAGTCCTGACTTCCTTAACTCTCGTTTTCTTTCAGTGGCTGGATCTTGTTTAGTCTGAGAGACTACGCAGTACAAATAAACTAAAAAAAAGGCAAAACAACTTCCCCCTCCGTTGTTCCGCTGAAGAAACCACACCAACAGCTTCCTGCCTGACCAGCAACATGCAAAATTTCTTTCATTTTTTTTCAATAACAAACACATATCTTTTCCTCTCAACCCAAACAACTAACTCATGGCAACATATAGGAAGGGTGTTTGATATGAGCAAAGCTAATTTGTGGACTGTATAAAATGATTTCAAGCTAATAAACACTAAATAAAACACTATGAATGACTAAAATCGTTACAGACTGAAATGAGGAAGTACAAATCTTGCTTCATCTTCAAACAGCGCCATAACAAGAAAAAACAAGCTTTAATTCCGAGAATTAAAATGTGAAGTCGAAAAAAGTGATGCTGATTATGTCCTGTTTTTTTTCCAAAATGATCATTGTTTTGTTATTTCAGTTTCCAAGAAAGAAGTTAAAAGGACAGTACACCCCAGACAATTCGCCTGTCCGACGCAGGGCAACATATAGACATACAGGACAAACAACCATCCATGCATACACCTAAGGACAATTTGGAGAGACCAAATAACCTAACAGTCATGTTTTTGGACTGTGCAGCCCTAAATTAAAAATAAATCAATTTAATATAAATATAAATGTATATTTCTTTCTTCACTATACAAAAAAGCACAGACGCTTCCCAAAAAAGACAAAGTCAAACTCAAACTGAGTTAAGATAATTTATAACAACATTATCCTGCAAGATTCTACACCCACTCACGGTACAGTTTGTGTAAAAGTGACTTTTTGGATTGCATATTAAAAACAGCACAGAAGAAAATCTGTTTTTCCCCAAGTAACAATGAGTCACAGCTGACCACATTCAGGCAAATACCACTGATAAGTCACTGCTCAGTTATTCAAAAAAAACATATAAAGGTCTTTCAAAGACCTGCAGTGAGTTGGATATTTTAATGATAAAGGGCTGCAGAGATGTCCTAAGAATATTTGTGCAGTGCCTTGCAGTAGTAGTAATAAATAATCCTTAAAGTTTTACTCTCTACTTAATTTTATTTGAGGGACCAACACAAAGTAGAGCAAACTTAATGGAGCTGCAGAAAGGAATTCTTTTTTTTCTCCAGCATATTACCAATCTTACCCCTCTTCCATAAAGACTAGATTTGTGGAGTGCACAACCAAGAGTTGCCCTTTGGACAAACTTGTCAGCTGGTCCTCTATATGGGCCTTGGTGGTCTTCATTTATTTTAATTAGGCGACCTTTGAAGGCTATTGGTTGCACTGGATTTTATTTTAGGGTAAAAGAGTAAAAGGGGCTGAATAGTAATTCACACCACCCTTTTTAAATTTTTATGTGGAAATTTTTTTTGAAACCAACAATAATTTTCCTTTCACTTCATAACTTTGTGTCAGACTCTCACATAAAATCCCAATAAAATAGTGAATACGTTGAAGTTTATGGTAATAATGCAACAAAATGGGAAAAAGTTGAAGAGGCAAACTGTCACGTTGGTCATAACAGCATGACCAAAAAAGTTTGGGTAAAATTGTTCCCAAAACTACAATGAAGATGTAATTTATTGATGCTACACATAAATACTCCAAAGTAGGCTACCTGGAGCATGAGGTAATCTCCAAGGGACAGAAATGAAAGCAGGCTGTTCTGTGGTTAGACGAGATAAGGTTTCAGTTTTCATCAGGGAAAAACCAGACATTTGAATCTTTTCAGCTAAAGGTGAAAAACGGAATGCCTATGAAGGTCACATGGATTTAGATATTGGATAGAGTGGTATGCTGTTGTTAAAACTAGAATTGTGGCACAACACATGCTTTCACTTCCAGTTGATGTTCTTGATAATTTCAGTAAAACAAAAGAAAAAAAAGCCAACAAAAAACATATCCAGACATCATTTTACACAACTTACAAAACTTAAAAAAACCAACAAGTTATTGAGCATCTGCATTCCTGTTAGCACCAATAAAGCACACATATCCATTTCCCAAAACAGAAATATAAATCTAAAAAGCATGCATGAAAGTAATTCCAAGTAGACCCAACAACACATCTCCATTTGGTAAAAACAGTGCTCTAATAATTTAGTTGAGTATGCTGTTTGGGATCAAATTCTACATTCAGCAATATCTTAATTAGTAAATAGAGTCAATTTGTTTGTGATTCAATCTAAATACAAATCCATCTATAAACATTAGCAAACAAACAGCATCATGAAGACCAAGGAACCACCCACCGGAAGCTTTAAACAGCTTACAGAGCACTGCTCAGTTTTTCATCCAAAAATGAAGAGTTTAGGAATTTAAGAGCAATCCACCTAAATTGGCAGGCCGGGCAAGAAGCATATTATTCAGAAAAGCATCCAAGAACCCCATAATAACTCAGGAGAAGCTGCAGTGATCTACAGCTAAGGTGAGGAAATCTGTCAACAGGACAGCTATTAGTTGTTTGCTCTAAAAAACTGTCCTTTATGGAAAAGTGGCGAGAAAAAGGCCATAAGAAGTCACGCTTTTAGTTTGCTACAACCAATGTGGAGCATGCCGCAAACATGTAGTAGGCCTACTCTGGTACCTTCTTATCTTTCGAACACAACTGAACCTTTTGGTCTGCATGTAGAATGCCGTTAGTGAATGAACAGTGTCTTAGGAATGAAACATAATGGTGGCAGCAACATGCTGTGGGGATAGACTATAACGTACAGTGCCATGCGAAATTATTCATACCGTTAAAGTTTCCCAATGTATTTTATTGAGATTTTCTATAATAGACCAACACAATGTCACACAGTATGTGAGGACACAGGGTTGTGTTGCCAACAGGCTGGTCTGCAGTACAGGGGTCCCACAGGAAACTGTGCTTGCACCGTTCTTTTTTAACCTCTACACTGCAGACTTCTCCATCAACTTCCCACGCTACCACCTTCAAAAGTTCTGTGATGACTCTGCCATTGTCGACCTCATCACAGGTGAGGACGACTCAAAGTACAGACAGTGGACTCAGGATTTTGTGGACTGGTGCCAGCAGAACCACCTCCTGATCAACATGGGGAAAACCAAAGGGTTGGTGGAGGACATCAGCAGGCGCAGACCCACCACACTGACACTGGTGAGCATCCATGGAATGGATATTGAGACAGTGGACTCCTCTAACTACCTGGGTGTTCACCTGAACAATAAACTGGACTGGAGTCACAACACTGATGCTCTCTACAGGAAGTGTTAGAGCAGACTCTACCTGCTGAGAAGGCTGAGGTCTTTTGGAGTCCAGGGAGCGCTTCTGAAGAACTTTGATTCTTTTATGGTGTAGTATGTTGGAGCAGCAGTTTATCTACAACTGAGAGGAAGGATGCCCCCTGGATCCAGTGCAGGTGGTGAGAGACAGAAAGACTCTGGCCAACCTAACATCTCCCACCCCATGCATGAAGATGTTGCTGAGCTGGAGAGCTCCTTCAGTGACAGACTGCTGGATCCTAAATGCATGAAGAAGGGTTTTCGCAGGTCCTTCTTCCCAGCAGCTGTTAGACTCTACAACTAGAACTGCTCCCAACAAACCCAATGTTTACATCCCTACTGTAATTTGCAGTTTTTCTCACTTCAAGTAACATTTCTGCTGCAATTTACACGTTTTCATGGTTCATATTTTTTTACTTCTTGTAGACAATAGATTTACTTTGCACATTCTGTAAATATTTTGTATTTATCCTACTCAGTTCCACATTCAAATCTGAGTGTGCCACTTTATTTTTAATAATTGCACAGTACTTTGGTTTTGTAATTTTGTCCTTAATGTATATATATTCTTAATTCTGTTTTTATACTTTTCTTGTGTGTATCTAAGTGCTGCCGTTACAGCTAAATTCCCCCCTTGTGGGACAATAATGGATAATTAAATTCTATTCTATAACTGTCACACCACAATGACACAGTGGTGGCAGTATCAGGCTGTGGGAAACGCTTTCTTTAGCCCCAACAATAAAGCTGGTCAAAGCTTTGGACGGATGAGTATACTGGTATCTAAATTCAGGGCAATCCCCGATGGGTACCTGCTAGACAAAAATGCTTTTTTATAACGAGCATTTACAAAAGAAATTGACAAACATGAATCAAAAGATCCTTTTACCTTATCAATTTATTGCGTGTTACAATACAGAAAATAGAAAGTGAAAATGTGTGCTTACAAAAGAAGGTAAAAGAAATAGAAAAGATACATGACTGAAATGGAAAGTCAGTCAAAGCGACTGCTTTGTTCCAATGTTAAAAACAGCTCATTCAGATGTCTCATGAATGGTTCTTTAAAGCGAGTTCATGGTTTAAAATCAAGGTGCATGTACACAAAGTATTTCAACAATGTGCATGTTCATTCAAGAAGCTTGCCAAGAGCAAATGTAAACACATGTCAGCTTGCAAAATTAACACTTAAAATCTCAAATTATGTCAACACTTTCAATAGCAATCACTCTGCTCCGCTCACAGCCAGAGCATAGAAAAATTCCACCCAAAGTGGTTTTGCACACCAAACCTTTGCTTAAAAAAAGAATGAAACGACATTCAGCGTTATTTTATTTACTTTGTGTTAAAGAAACCCACATCTGGCGATAACCTGAACTCAGTGTTATACTCATGAAATTAGCTGTAAACCAGAAGATAAAACAACAAATGAGTGAAAGACATGTTCCTGGATCTTTTCATGAAATAAGATATTTAACAATCAGCAGAAATGCTTAAAACAAAGCTGGAGGGGGGAAATGAGTGTACGTTCACAAAGCTAAACTTGGATTGCACAAAGTTAGCATGTGGATTTGATATAATACAAAAAGTTCTGAAACCGTTTAGTGCAACCAGAGGTAAGAAATGACAGATTCAGAAGGATGATCATTACACAATCTTTTACAATGAATTTTAGTTTGAGACCACACCTTACATTAAGTGGCCTTCAGACCATTTTTAAGTTGTAATTACAATGACAGACACCAATTGGGTCTTTTAGCTGCTGTTAATCGGCTTTTTATTTTTTTTTAATTCAATATGGCTGAGACCTACTGAATGTATTCAAATGGCTTTCAAACCACTGCAAAGCAGTGTGCTGTATTCAGAAAGTAAGAAGGGATAATAGCATTTTAATCTTCAGGTTTTAGCCCCATCCTGTGGAAGACATGCAGGAAAGGTTAATTAGCTCATTAAAAGCCCTCACTAAAAGAGAAAAGCCATTTTGCCACACAAGTATGGGGAGACAGGATCCTTCAATTAATTAAAATGCAAGGGATAATAGCTCATAAATAATCACATTAGAATAAAATCGCTCACACTTCATTTCCAGTGGTTCCCAGGGCTAACAGACCCCCCACCCCCGATTTACGTACTTTAATACAACACACACACTGGCATATACTGTATGTTTTAAAGGGGAAAGAACAAGCACTGACCGATTACTGGAAACCCCCAGATGATCTGGCCAGTGTGAAAAACATGTAGGAAAAACTGAAGACTTTTGATTTCACTAAATTGTGGTTCTGAGGATTCATTGCAGTTCACCATTGATCTACAGCAAACAACTAAAGTTTTTTTTACTAAACAGCTTGTTTCTTCACTTCTCATTACTGATGGCACAGTTCTTCATTTCACCCATGACTTGGAAATAAAATATGTAGATATTTTGCCTCAAATCATCACAAATAGATTCCCTTAGTGATCTATTCTCCAAATGGGCCGAGACGATTACCATAGCAAGACATTCTGTCTGAGCGTCCACAAACCACACAAACCAAATCAATACGTCAACTGCTTAGTAACGACTAAAACTCATTTCAACAACTCCTTTGTGGGCTAGTTGTACGCGAGCATCTTAGTAAATGTTTATATTTTTTCAGAAAATGAATCAGTAATGTAATTCAAAAAGTTAAATTATTTTATGGTATAGATTAATTGAAACAGAGTGAAATAGTTCAAGCGTTTATGTATGAGGATTATGGCTTACAGTGATTAAAACCCCAGTTTTACTCAGAAAAAAAAGTAAACTGCATAAGAATAAAAAGCAACTTTCAACATGAACGTTGTACTACATATGGGGAAGACTTCTGAGCTGATTTTAGTCCAGATCACAGTCTGGACCTTCTTGTTGTAGGCTATAAAGGGTCATTGCTAAAAAGTTGGCTTTTCAAAGAGAGCTCTCTTTGAGAGGAAGGAAAAACTGTTCATAAGGTGTGGAGTGCAGCTCAAGTCAGGGCCTCACGTGGTAACAGAAATGTATCTAAGACACGGGTTACAAGTGGTTTATTGCTTGTGTTAAGCCACTTATGAGCCAGATAATACTAGGAGGATCTTACCTGGGCTAAGGTGAAAACAGAAAGGCTGGTTTTTAGTGCTCCACATAAGGAGACTCATAGAATGATGACCTCCATGCCATGCTGCACTGATGCAGTAATTCCTGCAAAAGGAGCTCCAAACAAGGATTGAGTGCACATATGGTACAAAGCATGGACATACTTTTCAGTCATCTAGCTTTTTTGTATTGAACTTTCCGTTTCACTACTCTTTTTTAATTAAAAAAACCCCTACATTTTAAGGTTTAAATGAGCTGTAAGCCATAAGCATCTAAACTATGAAATAAACACCTTCAATATAATTACTGCTAAATAAAAAATATACATTAGTTTAACTTTTTAAATTTGAATTCCAGAAATAAACTTTTCCAAAGCATTCCAATTCATTTGGATGAATCTGTATTTTCAGAAAACCTTGTTCCTGAGAAAACAGTAACTTCTTATCTCTAAACAGAAGTCTGACGGGAAACAGGCTCTCAACGAGTCACCTTACATTTCTCAACACTTCTTTTATGCAAGCTAATGATAAATATGCAGTTTCTTCTTTTTATGTTAATGTGGAAGGCCAACTTGGAAGGTGCACATACATATTTATCATGAGAATGTCGTGAAATGCCAAGCTGCAGCAAGTACATGAAAGTAAAGGGGGGGTGGGGTTGATCGTTATAATCCTCAATGTATTCCTTGTAAGATGCAAGCCCACACAAAGAAAGATGTGGGTACGACAGAACAGAAAAGTGCAGTGTATTAAAAAATATATTTACAGCATACCTCTACATGTCACTAATTTACAAAATTAGACACAGATGTGTCATTTGTGTCTTGATCAATTTTCACAACACCACCGCTGGGCCTTTAACGCTCAATATTCTTTTTAAACTAGATCAATGGATTTCTAGAAATTTCAACAAACCCACATCAGCAAATTCCTCTGTGGTTTCAGCACACCAAGTGATGTTAGCGACTAAGGTCCGGCTTCATTCATAGAAAGGTCAGACACATGCATTCATATCTGAAACACAAGAAAACCCAGGAGATGTTAGCATCTCCTCAACTCTTGAAATAGTGAAAATATTTTAGCATATCAAATTTACAGAAAAGTAGAAAGAGTGAAATTAAAAACAAAACCCAAATATTTTTTTTTTTACATTCATTCCCAAAAAAAAAAAAAAACATCAACAAAGTTCCTTAAATCAGCTCTTTTTATCAGATAATGGTGACGCTGGCCGAAGGCTGAGCACTCTCCTCGTGGGCGTGGCTCTTCAGCAGGTCTTTCATGAACTGCTCCAAAGCAGCAAAGTAGCCCTGACACTGCCACGTGTCGTTGTGCGTGCCCTCTGGAAAGATGGCCAGCCGTTTAGTCCGTGACGGGGAGAGCTCGTAGAGTTGTTTCATCATAACCGGTGGGATGAGCTGGTCCGACAGACCCGACACAAACAACGAAGGCATGCGGCACAGCACCACCTGTCGATAAGACAGGAACTGATTCTTATAGCACCATAAGGGCAGCAGGCGCATTGGCAAGAATGAGAAGAGTGTTGCAGCCATGTGGGGGATGCTGAGAAAGGTGTTTTCAACAATGATGGCTGCTATGCGGTGAGGGTTGACTGATGCAAGACGCACAGCTACAGCGCCTCCTAATGAGCGACCAAAGAGTACCACTTTTGTTTTGTCCAGGTCGGGGCGGGTCATGACATAGTCCAGCGTTGCTTCAGCATCCAGGTACAGCCCATCTTCACATGGCTCTCCCTCGCTTTTTCCATAGCCACGGTAATCCACGAGCACCACATTTGCTTTTAGATTGACCAGCATTAGAAGTGCATTTGGCACCCTGTGACCAATATTACCTGCATTACCGTGGAAATAAAGGATTGTAGGAGGAGAAGAGGAAGTGGGGCTGCTCTGATTGTTGGAGGTGATGCCAGAAGACGAATCTCCTCCTGTGTAACGAAGAAGGATGAGGTTGAGCTTTACACCGTCCTTGGTGCGAATGTACACATTCTCATGCGGGATTCCTGTAGGCATTGGGACGTATAGACGAGAGGAGGAGGGCTGGTCGGGAAAGTAGAGAAGAACATCTTGAAATTTGTAGAGGATGCCTGCTACAGATGCGAGGATGAGAGCGAGGAGGAAAAAACCTCCATACAGGTGGAAGGTGAGGATGAGAGCCAAAAGGGAAACTCGGCAGGCCCCCCAGGACCACGATACTAAAGTTAGGGTGCACCGCTCCATCGCCCCCATCAGCCTCCAGGGCTTCTCCATGGCTGCACAAGAGCTGGGTCACAAACTACACAATCTGCAAATAGAGAAAGTCCAAAAGAATCAGAATTCGGAAAATGACTTACCAAACCTATATAAAGACAAAAAGGTACATAAGACAATGAACAAATAAAACTACTATTTATGTAATTAGTTTTTTTTTATTTTTTATTCACAATATTTAACATCACAAACAAAATAACAAAACCTTTAAAAATAATTTAAACTGCAAATCTCGAAAGGTTATAATCAAACTTTATGAGAATAAAATTAGGGCTGCACAATGTATCAAATCACAAACAGTTTGGACATTGTGAAGAAATGTCAGAAAGTCAAGAAAAAGTGGGTTTCAAATAAACTGTGCCAAATTAATAATCTCAGAGAATGTTGGATGTTTCATCAAAATAAATGTTATTCTATTATGAAAAGATTAGGCACCTAGAGAAAATGCAGGAATTAAGAGATAAAAAAATTAGGATTTTAGAGGCACATATTGTGTAATATCACAGACTGATGTTGTATTCCACTAATACTACACCAATGTTTATGTTTAGGCGTTTCTGTTACTAAAACAAAAAAATCCAATAAATAATATGATGATAAATAGATTTATCATGATGCATATTGGACTGAAAAAAAATATACATAGCAAACTACAAACTTCCCTCATCCATACCAGGCAGAGTCTCTCTTTTGGATATTTTTCTAATAAAATCATAAGGCACTTAAGCAGCTTAAAACTGGAAACGTTGAAAAAATAAATAACCCCAGCATTTTGAGACATAAGGGTAATACAAGAAAGAAAAACGTCTGAGCCCCACCCACATGGAAGAAACGGGTAAAGCTGCTGTCGAACTGGGGACACAAAACGGCTTTACTGCAGTTGGATGTCTTCACAGGTAGCTGTGAAATATAACCTAACGTCAAACTGTAACGAAAGTCATTGCAAAGTCGTGTTATTGGTCAATCACGAGGAACTGCCAAATCACTAAAAATGGTGCTGCCCGTAAAGGTGAACGAAACCCCATCAGAAATGTTACCATAGATGCAAGCGAGTTAGCTCAGTGCCAAGAATGCTAACCACTAAGCTATCTTTGGCTGTTAGCACAGATGGATGTAGCTTTTGAAGCTAGCCAGCTAGCTGTCATCAAAGGGTGGACTAAGTAGCCAGCTACTCACCCGTCTCTCATTTTTAGCGTCTCAGCTGAAAGAATTGTTTACAAAGCAATGGGATAAAGACGGCGCAGTAACTGTCATTCAGCTCTGCATCGGTTCACGAGTTTATAATTAACGCAGAAAGACAGCTGAATGACACCTACAACCGGTGGGGATAGCAACATAGGTTAGCATTTCTTGCGCAACCCATATACAGTTCCGTGTAGAAAACCGAGCTAGCAAAGGAGTTCCGAGAAGTATGTTGTTCTTCTTCTTCTTCTTCTTCTTCTTCTTCTTCTTCTGATTTTTATTGGCGGTTGGCAAACAACGAATGGTGCATTACCGCCACCACTAGTGTGGAGTGTGGACCAGAATGACGCTCAAAACAAAAACCTAATAAAAAAAAAAAAAAAACTCAAATCCTCCAAATATTCTACTTTCGTTGAAAAACTGAAATACAACCTGATAATACTCACTTTTCGAGTCCTTTCTCAAAAGAGCAATAAGGTCTAGTTTCATTTTCATATTACTTAAGTTTTGGATTAGTTTTCTTCTTTCTACCTGGTATTTCTAACATTGTAATATAACATGATTTATAGTTTCTTCTTCACCACAGTGTTCACATTTTCCTGTATTATGTTTCCCTATTATGAATAATGTATTGTTTAAACCAGTATGGCCAAACCTCAATCTAGAAATAATCACCTCCTCTCTCCTACTCCTTCCAGTGCTTCTCATTTCTCCTACACTTCTTTGAATTTTATAAAGCCATCGTCCCGTCTTTTCCTCCTCCCATTGTTTTGCCATTTTTTCTTCATTTCTTGCATTATCATGCTCTTTATCTCTTTTTGACCAAAGTTAATATTCAAGTCAACCAATGGGTTTATTGTTGCTTCCTTTGCAATCCTATCAACCTCTTCATTTCCTCTGACTCCATAGTGAGCTGGGATCCATAAAAAAATTATTGTAAGTCCCATCATATTTATTCTATAAAGTGTTTGCTGTATTTCTATAAGGATGTCTGGTCTGCTTTCTGAATGACTGCATTGTAAACTGGTTAATGATGAGCTTGAATCTGAACAAATAATTGACAGTGGTCTATTTTCTTCCACCCATTGAATAGCTAACAAAATTGCTAGCATTTCTCCTGTGTATACTGATAATTTGTCATTTACCTTTTTCTTTACTTAGGTGTGAAACTCAGGAATAATAAAAGCTATGCCAATATGATCTGCTGTATTCTTTAAAAAATTTTTTTTTTTTTTACGTGTCCTGTTTGGCAGTGTGGAGCTCAGAATTGGTGTCTGGGTACCAAGTAGAAGCCCAACAGATTTACTTTCACAAGCGGAGCAGTACAGCTTTTGCTATAGTCCTCCACTTGATATATGTGTGAAAAATCTTTATTATGAATTGTTGGGGTTTTTATTTCCTGATGTTATGGACAAGGAGATGGAAAATTAAGGAGAAGAAAGAAGGAAGATGAAGAAGAGAGGTAGGAAACAAAAAGTCAAGCGAGAGGGTGAGTTGAAAATACAAGAGGAAGGGGAACAAAGAAAACACAGGAAGACATTGAAGTCTGCCTCCATACCCACAGGACGGCAAAGAGAGGGGGAAAAACAAAACAAAACACAATAAAGGAACATCGACAAAACAAAACAAACATTGTGAACTAAGAATTACACAACCACATCACACAAAAATAGATATAAAAACACAACAACAATGTCACAGAAAAACTCATGGTACCGATTAATCAAGCTCTAGTAATGATAACCTCAGCCCAATAATATATCCTTAAACACCAGAGACCCCACATCTATGTGTGTGTGTTAGCATGCTGGTGCATATAAGGTTTCTCCATAAGAGTGTTCGATAGGTGGTGTGAGCAGGCATCAATCCGTCTCCCAGGAATCGATGCAGACATGAAGGTGATCGGAGCAAAGACGTCCAAAGGACCCCCAGAGCCCCAGGCGGACCCGGGCGGGGCCGACCGCATCCCCCAAGAGTGGAGCAAAGGAGAACCCCAGGGGAACGTCCAGCGGCCACTATGCAGGGGCCCAGGGGGCAGCAGTGACGAGCCCACAGGCCCCTCCGGCAACCAGCCGCGCCAGGGCGGGCCGGTCAATGGACCGGGAGAGTCGGGGCCCAGGGGCACCCCACCCCCCAGCAGGGACCCGACAAGGGACCGGCCGACGAGGGGCCCCCGGCACTGCAGGGGCCGCGGCTGGCCGCCGGCCGCCACGTGCCGCCACCACCCTAGGCCAATCCCCACCGCCCACATCCCAGCGCCCCACCCCTGCCCTACGTTGGGGCGTCCCACCGATAGCCGCAGGGGACGGACAGCAGTCCCAGGCCGGGCTCAGCCAGCATCTGGACACCAAGTTGTACCAGCTCCCGGGTCCTGATCCCGCGCAACGCAGGGCACCGAGACCAGGCATCCAACGAGGGCCAGGGCCGGTCCAACCCGCCAATGAACCGGCCACGCACGGTGCGCACAGAACAGCTGATCAAACGAGCAGAGACGCCGGATCCGCATCCCGCCGAGCCACCGAGCAGGCACCACCCAACAATCCCAAACCTGGCACCCCTAAAAGAGGTGCCCCAACCAACCAAAGGAAGATATCGGCCCAGCGATTCGGCCGACCGACACACCGGCCCCCCCAGGCCCGGCCAGGCACGCACCAGGTCCGAACTGGATTGACCACCGATGCACCGGCAGGCAGGGGTCCCCGTCACCGGCAGGGAGTGACGGAGGGGAAATAGGCCCCCCATCAAGTGTAAGGCCTGAGGTGCGCCAGGCGAGGGGGCAGACCAAGATCCAACCTGACAGGTAGACAAAGACATACAGACACAGTCATATGTTCCCTCCCTCTTAAACCCATACATTCTCACTGACTCACCAAGACACCCAAAAAAATGACGCTGTACCCTCACTCACACACCCCATACACACTTTGTGCTCCCAGGTCCAGGAACCGATGCCCCAGTAGAGCCACCAGCCTCCGGACCCGGGAGATGGACCCCCTACCTTCTAGGACGGAGACAAGCAGACCGCCAAGGGCCCCACAGTGGCAAAGCAGCCCGACAGCCCAGGACCCCGACCAGACTGCCTGTTCCTCCTCCGGACCCCAACTCCTGATGGCCCGTAGCGAACAGGGGTGTGAAAAGACCCCTAGCCTCCATCCTCCCGCTCGAGTATGGTGTGTTGATGCGTGTTGTTATAATGTGCATTTAAAACAGAGGGGTGGGATGTGGGGAAGGCAGCCACACATCCCCCAACCCCCACCCCGAGCCCTCAGTGTCTATATGTGGTTTAACAGTGGGCACCGGCACCAGAGGTGAAGCTGATTGAACCGCTCCCCCTCTGGATGCCGAAAAGTGTGCCCATCCCAAAGTCCCTACATATGTGTCGCGTGAGAATGTTATAAGTGGGAGTGTCTAAGTTGTATATTAAAATTGGGACCCAGGACGCCACGGGATAGCGAGGAGGGAAGCCCCTCCTTGCACCCCAGTGATGTGCCCATGCCCCAAGACCCTATATTAGTGGTAAAGTGATGGAGCGGGTGGACAGAGGTGTCCAGGGATGGGGAGGGAAGGACTGGGAGACAAAATGTCTTCCGAGGGAGCCAGCTCCCCCACTGACCCCAATAGGCACCGCTGTTCACCGGGATCCACCAGGTGAGGGAGGCCATGGCACGTTCGACCCGGGGCCCACGGCCACAGCACCACAAAGCCCCACAGACCCCAAGGCAGTCCCCCGAGCCCCATCCCAGAAGGGGAACTAAACCCACCCTGACATTCGCTCTACTCTCAAAACACAAAACACACTAGACATCCAGGTTGAGTTCGACCCCCACCTCCCGCACACCCCTCCCCCCGTCCAAGTGCCCTCGTAGGGGGAGAGCACCTGTCGCTACACAGCAATAGCGCCCCGCCAGCAAAGGAGGCCCCCGTAGCCCGAACCACGGCGACGTAACTGCCCAGACCAGGAGCAAACCGATGAGCCGGGCGGCCGACCCACCAGGCCGACATCCACCAGCCCCATTCCTTGTGGAGCGACCACTGCTGCTCAACGGCCCGGCAGGAG
The DNA here is from genome assembly GCA_963556495.2 of Valencia hispanica. Classification (NCBI taxonomy): domain Eukaryota; kingdom Metazoa; phylum Chordata; class Actinopteri; order Cyprinodontiformes; family Valenciidae; genus Valencia; species Valencia hispanica. The sequence goes on along the minus strand of OY747707.1, from coordinate 32,263,429 downwards.
ACCAAACCCAGCGCCCCACCCACCTGCCCTGCACGCCCACCACCGGCCAGTCCACCCGCAAGTCTGACCGAACCCGGCCAAATGCCCGACCCCAGCGCCCCGCACAAAGACCAAGACCCAGGAGCCAAGTCCAGTGCGAAAAAGGACTGATCCGGCCCAGAAATGCCACCCAGCCGCCGCGACCAGCAGCCAGGCACCCCAACCAGCAAACAAAGCGAGACGCCATACAGGGACCAGCGATGACAATCGGCCCAGAGAAAAAGAGAGAGGCGGCTGCACATGCTGGCCGCCGGCCGGCCCCGACCCCCACAGGCAACAGAGACCCCACGCCGGCCGATCCCCAGCCAGGACCACAGCTAGGGGGCGCAGCGCCCCTGAGCTCCGAATCCCCAGGCCCACCCCAGACCCTACCCAGGCGCAGCACGGCCACCAGGCCAGTAACCCATGTCCGCCAGTGCAACCCCCCTAAGGCACCGCATGCAGCCATCAGGAGTAACCACCCAAAGCCCAACCCCAGGCCGGCCACGACGTCCAGCGCCCCATCCGCCCAGTGATCCCACCCCCTGGGGTCCCCCCCAGACGCCTCCAACCCCAAAACCCCCACATCAGCAACAGTGTCCCAAACGACAAAACCAAGTGCCCCCCACTATGTGATGGAGCCGATCAAAGGAGCCCAGAGAGATTGATCAGATATGGAGCCAGAGGCCGTCTCAAGACCAATATGGTCCAACAAGAGATTTCTATACTGATTAATATTAAGAGCTTTTTTATTTTTCCAGTTCAGGAGGATAGTTTTCTTAGCGATGCATAAGGCAATGTGAACCATTAGAACTGACTTTGTGTCCATGGTGACATCATTTAAATTTCCTAACAGGCAAATTGAGGGAAATGGTGGGGTGTTACATTTCAGACACTTTGATAAGTCCTCACATATCTGGCACCAAAATTTCTTAACAGGTGGACAGAACCAAAGCGCATGAACATAAGTATCGGGTATATTGCTTGTGCATTGTAAGCACGTATTAGACGATGTAAAACCCATCCTAAACATTCGTTGACCTGTATAGTGTACTCTATGAAGGATTTTGAATTGTATTAATTGCAAACGAGGATTTTTTGTTATTTTAAAGGTTCTTAAACATCTGCTGTATTCTTTGATGCATCTGTATATATTTGTACATAATTATAATACTTATCAATATAATCCTGTACTGTATGTGAATTTATTATGAATGATTTATCCTTGTTCTTCTTCTCTAATAAAGTTAAATCAACTGATGCCTCAGGAAGTATCCATGGTGGAATAGCGGGTAATGGAACTCTGCAACAGATTCTAAACTGGTCTAGTTTGAGTTCTACAGGTTTTTTATTCATTGTCCATCCAATGCTTTTTGTTTCCTTCTTTTCTTTCTCCAGCAAGGTTTTAGTATTTCTTGTGTTGGATGATCTTGTCTCTGACCCTGAAGATTTGCCCAATAATTTAAAGCTATCTGTTGTCTTCTGATTTCTATTGGCATCTCACCTGTCTCGACTTGTAAAGCTGCTATCGGGGTTGTTTTAAATGCTCCTGTACACAGTCTTAGAGCCTGATTCTGGATAGAGTTTAATTTTAAAAGAGTCATTTTTGCTGCTGAATTGTATGCTGCACACCCGTAATCTAACACTGATCTAATCAACCCAGTGTATATAGCCTTCAATGATTTCATGTCTGCCCCCCATTCACTCCCAACTCCCAACTCTCATTATATTCAACACCTTTTTACTTTTATTCATTATACTCTGAATGTGTACACCCCATGTTATCCTTTCAACAAACCATAAACCTAGGAATTTAAATTTATTTACTCTTTCTAACACATGACCATACAACTTAAGTTTAAGTTCCTCTCTAACTCTTTTCCTTGTAAAGAACATTGTCTTAGTCTTTTCCACAGATAACTTAAAACCCCATTTGTATGACCATTCCTCCACTTTACCAATTGCTTCTTGTAGTTTCTTTACAATAAACTCTAAATGTTTTCCTCTCTTCCATATTGCCCCATCATCTGCAAAAAGTGAAAACCCCATCCCATCTTTTATACCATTAAAACATCATTTATCATTAAAGAAAATAATAATGGACTCACTATACTCCGCTGTGGTGTACCATATTCCACAGGAAACTTTTCAGAAAAAATCTTCCCAATTCTCACTTGAATATGTCTTCCCATTAAACCAGACACAAATCGTAATCTTTAAATTTCGTTTCACTCCTCTCTCGGTTGCTCCAAGCACGTTCAAGGAAAGAGCTCCCAGGAAGTCAGCCTTCCACCGACAACCGAACCCTCCGAGAAGTATGTGCTCAGTTTACATTTAGATATACATTAACGTTACTGCAGATGACAACCTCGATAAAAAATAACATAACACAACAATAAAAGATGAAGTTTAGAAAAATGTGTAAAGAAATAAAAAAAAATTCTGATTAACAACACATGAAAGTCGCCTGTGCTCGATCTTTACCCACAAGATGTCGCTCTTGGAGCGAATATGTATCGTGCAGCCTGCATCGTGTGAGGGTGTTTGTGTGTGTATTCTACATATTCTTTGCACAGATCTTAATTTTCCTACACAGCCATATATACATCGTTTACATATTACTCAAGACACATGGTCAGGGTTTAGGATCCCCGTTTACCATGTATTCATACATGTATAGTTGTCCACTTGTATTAATGTAAAAACTGCACATTCTTTCAATTTTGGTTGCATCATTATTACTTTTTTCCCCCACTGTTTAAATCCTGTGTCTCCCTTTGCATATCGCTTTGCTGCTAACAGAATTGAATTTTTGCACGAATAGACAAATCAAAAAAAGATTCCATTCCAATCTGAGGAATATGATGTGTTAATGCAAATACAAATATGACAAATACAGCCAAGGTAGGTTTGTTGAGACTTTGGCTGCTCCTTGATATTGTTATGATTAATATCTTGCTAATATCACTCAGTGTGACCTTGCAGTAGACTAACAGATTTCATATGGATCAGCACAACTAGCTGTTGGCTGATCAGCCAAGGTTTGTTGATTTAATTCTACACTGACATACAGTAGATGACACTGGAACCATGAGGAAGATATACAGTAGAAGCTCCATTTACCAAAATTACAACAAACTTTAAATGTAGCAATCCTATTAAACCTTTTAGTTTGTGTATTAACATATAGGAGGAGAGAATGCAAACACTAGCAAGCAACCAATTTGTCACTAACTGCAGGTTTGACATGCATACTTTGTAGAGATTTCTTAAAGTGTAATCACTTCTATGATGAAATGGATTATGTATTTACCTTATACAAAGCAACTGACTGGCCACCTTATTAGATATACAATTTTATTAGGGTTAGAACCTTTTTGCGTTCAGAGCAAACCTTATTCATCAGTGCATAGAATCAACAAAATGTAAGAAACTTTTGTTAGAGATTTTGGTCCAAATCTGCAGCAACTATTTAGCCTGCTGCTATTATGTTAGTAAATATGTCCTGTGGTGAAACAGAGGATTGCACCACATCCTCAAGGAGGTCTGTTGGAGTGAAATATTATGACTGAAGGTAATTTGACTACTGTGAATTTCTTGTCACGTTCCCAAGATCAGTTTGAGATGATGGTGCATTATGATGCTAGAAGTAGGCATCAAATACACTGGTCATAAAGAGATGGACATTTAGCCCATCTATTTCAAGGTTTGATGTGTTTGTGTGCAAATGGTATTCCAAATACCTTGCTTGTAACAAGTGGTCAACTGAGTTACTGATGAACTTCCTTCTGACTATTCTCTGATCTTTGACTTCTAGAGGACACTTTCGTCCACTAAACCTCTGCCCACAGGACAGTTTCGCTTTTTTATGACTACGCTCTGTAAACTCAAGAGATGGTTTTGCATGAAAATTCCAGTAGATCCGCTGTTTTTTTTAATCCTTAGACTTGCCAGTCGGGTACCAACAACATGCTGTGTTCAAAAGTCACTTAAACCCTCTTTCTTTTCCTTTCAGATGCTTGGGTTTAAACGTCATCAAGTTGTCTTTAGCATATCTACTGTATTTGAGTTGCTGTGAATGGGTGCTTTCCCATTTGAGTTAACCTGCAATGGAACAGGATTCTTAAAAAAGTTGCCGGTGAGTTTATAAACTAGACACTTTTATACTATTAAAAATGTATTAACCTAGAAAATATTTACTGTTCAGAAAGTATTTGCAGATAGTAGCCCCTCATTCCCTCTAATACAAAAAAGTATTTTTTAAAGAATTATACATTTATTCAGGCCCTGAGTGGCTAATTGGGAGAACCAGGACTATTCCCGGTGGGCCGGTCTGATGTTTGGGCCGAAAGTAGTGGTGTTCTCTCACTTGTTTTTTGTTTACACAAATGCCATGCCACACACTGGATGGATCCACTGCTCCCACTGTCGCTTGGTTGCCTCCGCCTCCACTCGTAGCTCTCGTTTTCTCTCTCTCTCTCTCTGTGTGCATACGCACCCTGAGTTGGCCTAACATGTTAGTGCAGGGCTGTCAAACCCATCTTCAGTATGGGCCACATCAAGATGTCCTCAAAGGGCAGATTGTGGCAGAAAGTATTGATAAAACTACCTTTAACAAAGTGTTACAAATGTAAAGGTCTCGTGCACTGAGCAACCGTGTAGTACTTGTTCCTTTTGAAATATGGTCGGTCTCTCTGAATTGCACATGCATGCTGCACGTTACATTTTTCTCCAACCCATATTGCCTGCATTATTCGCAGAAAGGAAATAAGATGGTCAAACAAGCGAGTTAGAGTCCCATCTACCTCCAAAAGAAAATCAGTAGTCATGGTCCACATTGGCATGGGACCGTCATTGGAAGGCTTTATTGATTTTGCAGCATGCAGAGAGCAGAGTCCATCTCTGTTAGTAGAAGCTAACCATTAGCAACTCCACAACATGGCGGAACGAGTTCGTGCTTGTATTATTTATGGAAATAACACATCAATTATGCATTTCTTACCAAAGAAATAACAGCTGAGGAAGAAATGGTTGGAATTTGTCTTTGGAACACCACCAGCGAAGTATAACAAATTTGTTGAGAAAACAAGTCAATGAGACCTTTAAAAAAAGCCATCTCTGCATTGAATAAGTACTTCTTAGAAATAAATAATACTGAACATCTTTGTGGACCTCAGAGCAGTGCTTTTCAACCCCGCTTCTCAAGGCACACTGGCCTTTACGTTTTAGATGTTTCCCTGGCTAAGCACATCTGATTTCAGTTGATGGCTGATTATAAGGGTTTTACTGAGCTGCAACCATCTGAAGCAGGCGTGCTAAAGCAGGGAAGCATCTAAAACCAGCAGGGCAGTGTGCCTTGAGGACCAGGGTTGGGAAACACTGCTCTAGAGTGTTGAGGGCCACAAAAATGGTTATGGGGGGGCAATATTCGGACCTCGGGGCCTGGGTTTGACACAAGTGCACAAGTGCATTTGGTCAGTTGTGTTTAAAAGATGGAAAGTAGAAAGAGTAAGGGTGGTGTGGAGAAGGCTAGAATCAAAAATAGGAAGGCTCTTGAAACAGACGTAGCAAAATGTGCAAAGACTGGCAAATTCTTTACTAAAACGTCCTCGCAGTTTGAAACTTCAAGTGAGGACGAAGAAACAGGTAAGGCAACATTGTTGAACTTTGCCTGCAAATCACCATGAATAATTATCATTTCATTCAATTGTATGGCAGATCACATCATCATATAATTTAACTAATACTATGATGCAATGCCACATAATTGGACAACTGTCTTGTAGCCCTTGTCAGAAGCAAGATACAGCACCAACCACCAACCATGAGCCCAAAAGTCCAGAACGGGCAAGTAGCACTTCTCGTTGAGTAGATGTTATTACAATTAATATAATAAAGAATATGGTATAGACCTGTTGTATATGTCCTGAGATGCTAGATGATTTAGTACTAGAATACTAAAAATGACCCATTGTGATTCAGAAGGCTTGTGAAAAGGGAATATTTGTGCAGAGAATTATAATCATTTTTAAAATGTGATTTAGTGTCAGAAGCAAAGCCAGGAGCCAGTACTGATCAAATCAAATCAAATCAAACTTTATTTATAAAGCGCTTTTCATACAAGAAGTTGCATCACAAAGTGCTTTACAGATTAAAATGACCCCACATAAAACCACCTTCCCTTCCCTCCATCACAGATTTAAAAGCTTGGTCACAGTTATACCCCCCTCCCCCCAATCCATCTCCCATGCACAAACACAGTTAGAAAAAGTTAAAAAGGACATTGGGCCGAGTGTAGATGAACCATGCAAGGAAACGCTGATGAGAGGATCGCTCCTGTCAGTATGGAAGGAACAGGTGAGCTGGTGTGAACAAGCAAGCATTAGTTCCAATATAACCACTCAATATGCCCAAACGAGGGCTGGACATGTTTCTTTGAAACTTCTGTTATACAGAGAAAAAACAAGAAAATGGCATCATTAGAAGAATGTTATGTTATACATTGAATAACAACTTTGCAGACTGCAGTGCAATGTATGTTTTATTCTTTATTCATAATAATTAGATAATTTCTTATATTTGATACTGCAAAAAAGGAAATTCTGATGTAACAAGAAATGTTGGAGATTTGCTCTTTAACTCATATCCTCATATTTGTGCAATCTAACTTGTGATAGAACATTTCCTTTCAGAGGAAGAAAGAGACAGTGTTATTAGTAAGTGTAACAATCTATATTTTACTTTCATTCTTTAATTGAAAGCTTTTTAATTGTATTTATTATTTAATTTAATTTATAAGGGTTCAGATATATGTAAACACTTATTTGAACAGATTATAAATTCTGATATTGTTGAAAAGGATGGGTTGTAAAGAAGAATATTAGAAATTTGCACTCATGTTGACCTAAATCTATATTGTGAAACAAGCCTTAGTTGCAATGAATTGGATACATTTTTGAAAAATAGACTAAACTCTAAAGTCTTTTCAGGAAAGTGTGATATTGTAGACTCATCATTTAGGCTAAAGTTATATTTACATGATTTTAAAAATGATAGGTTGTGATTTAAAGTGGGCCTATCTAAGGCATGAAATTCCAGGGCTGAAAATGAGTCCCACTCCGGCCTTGAATCCATGCCTCTTTGCTTTGTCTCTACATCACAGATGCAATAAGGATTACTTATACCGTGGAACACAGGGTTAAGAGCTAAGAGTGAGGGAAAGGGGTAAAATGGAAATTAGCCTTACTTTACCATTATTAAATGTAAACATATGTAATTTAGATTTGAAGGTAAATAAAAAAAACATCTCCTTATAGAGCTGCAGTATAATTTTCTTAGCCATTGGCCTTGCCTGGTTAGGGACAGTTTTATACATATAAATGCAGTAAACTGTTTGGTGGCACATCCATCCACACATACACATACTCATACTCATACTTGTCTCTTTGAATTATAGGCTGTGCTGCATTCTGATAGATTTAGTTTAGAAGAGACTGACAGCTGGCAAGTTCACTCTTTCTTACCTATGACTCAATTACCTTTGACATGGCAGTCAAAACATCTATTACACAAACACACACACACACACACAAACGAACAATCTTCCACACACCCTCTCTCTGTGACTGCACTCCCGATCCCAAGGCTCAATTACTTGAAATATAGCACCAAACAGCTGGAGGGCTTTAGCTCAATAACAAAGCATCAGAGCAGCTATACGATGAGGAGTCATTGTGATGGCCTGGCAGGGAATATGCTACCACCAGGCTGACGGAAATACTTATCATTCACCTCACACTGTGCTACCAGTGGCCACCTAGGGACGAAGTAGCAATTCCAAAAGGCAGTCATGTTTCCTTTTGATTACGTTAAAGGTTGAACCTGAGCTACTGATGGCGCACTGATGTTTCGGTTTGGCAGAAGTGTTTTATGACTGATGCAGTGACATTATTGCTGTTGTCATTCTTGCAGTGATTGCCTTTTTTCAGGTTGACTGAAATAATTCATCATTATGAATAGTAGAACCTAAATATAAAGCCATACCAAAGGTTATAGATGTTTAATATCTATGGCTACAATTTCGATATCTTGTCACCTTGGAGACAAAACATTGATCTTAGTCAGAAAGGACAGGTATGCTGCGGTAACTTACTTTAAACAAAACACTGAAGAAAACTGTTAACTATTGCTCTCCACTTTAACTCAGAATTTCTGTCCTCCAAAGTTGTTGAGGTTTTATTGTAATATCATTTGTGAGAACCTTAATGGGATTTTACATTTTTCAGCGATGAATATTGTAGAAGCTGCCCTTACTGGGACCTATCGCCATGCGAAGCGTGACATACACACAGTGCCTGCCAGGAATAAATTAGGTGGAAATTGCTGTATGTCTAAAGCTGCAATTAGGAAGCTCTGCTATGGTAGAGGAGTTAGATGTTTAATAAAGACTACATTTCCGCCATTTCCCTTGCAGTAAACCTTCTGTTGCATCCATAATGATATCAATAGGCATGCTTATAAACTCAGCAAAAAAAGAAACGTCTTCTGACTTTCAACTGTTTTTACTTTTAGTAAACTTAATGTGTGTAAATATTTGTATGAACACTAAAAGAGTCAACACCATAAGACATAAACTAAAAATGTTTCACAGACATGTGACTAACAGAAATAGAATAATGTGTCCTTGAATGAAGGGCGGCTCAAAACCAAAAGTACCAGTCAGTATCTGGTGTGGCCACCAGCTGCTTGAAGTACTGCAGTGCATCTCCTCCTCATGGACTGGACCAGATTTGTCAGTTCTTGCTGTGAGATGTTACCCCACTCTTCCACCAAGGCACTTGCAAGTTCCTGGACATTTCTAGGAGAATGGCCCTAGCCCTCACCCTGCGATCCAACAGGTCCCAGATGTGCTCAATGGGATTGAGATCCGGGCTCTTCGCTGGCCATGGCAGAACACTGACATTGCTGTCATGCAGAAACTCACGCACAGAACGAGCAGTATGGCTGGTGGCATTGTCCTGCTGGAGGATCATGTCCGGATGAGCATGCATAAAGGGTACCACATGAGAGAGGAGGATGTCTGCCCTGTACCGCAAGGCATCGAGATTGCCTGCAATGACAACAAGCTCAGTCCGATGGTGATGTGATATACCGCCCCAGACCATGACGGACCCCCCACCTCCAAATCGATCCCGCTCCAGGGTACAGGCCTCGGTGTAACGCTCATTGCTTCGACGATAAACACGAATCCGTCCATCACCCTTGGTGAAACAAAACCGTGACTCATCAGTGAAGAGCACTTTTGCCACTCCTGTCTAGTCCAGCGAAGGTGGGTTTGTGCCCATAGGCGGCATTGTTGCTGGTGATGTCTGGTAAGGACCTGCCTTACAACAGGCCTACAAGCCCTCAGTCCAGCCTCTCTCAGCCTATTGCGGACAGTCTGAGCACTGATGGAGGGATTGTGTGTTCCTGGTGTGACTCGGGCAGTTGTTGTGGCCATCCTGTACCTGTCACGCAGGTGTGATATTCGGATGTACCAATCCTGTGCAGGTGTTGTAACACGTGGTCTTCCACTGCGAGGATGATCAGCTGTCCTTCCTGTCTCCCTGTAGCACTGTCTTAGGCGTCTCACAGTGCGGACATGGCACTTTATTGCCCTAGCCACATCAGCAGTCCTCATGCCTCCCTGCAGCATGCCTAATGCACGTTCACGCAGATAAGCAGGGACCCTGGGCATCTTTCTTTGGGTGTTTTTCACAGTCGGTAGACAAGTCTCTTTGGTGTCCTGCGTTTTTAGAACTGTGACCGTAAATGCCTACTTTCTGTAAGCTGTTAAGGTCTTAACGACCATTCCACAGGTGCATGTTAATTAATTGATTATGGTTAATTGAACATGCATTGAAAACATTGTTTAAACCCTTTACAAGAAGATCTGTAAAGTTATTTGGATTTTTACAACATTATTGTTGAAATACACAGTCCTGAAAAAGGGACGTTTCTTTTTTTGCTGAGTTTAGTTTTGTATCTTCATATGTTTATATTGTGTGAAATATGGGAATCATCTTGCGATATGCAGGGTAATTACATGGAAACTGGGCATACTAATTGGATTGGACTGTAACATGAGGCTTTTGTGTAAAGATGGTTGAGTTATAATAGTCAATTGGTGGCTTTGCATGCAGTACATTCATGACAAGTACTTTGAGAAAATAAGGCCAGCCTTTTAATGAAAGTTATCATATCTTAAGCATCTTTAAAGTGTGAATAATATTATACTGGTCATTATGCATCTTCTGGTGTTTTATTTGCATGTTATGTCCTTTCCTGCCAGTAATCAAAAACAGCTTCCTCTTTAATGCCTGTAAATTTAGCAGAAAGCTTTTGTCAAGAGGTATTTTATCTAGCTTTGCATAAAGACTGAAAGCAGGGGCAGCTGCTAGTTTGGCTCCATCTGAAGTTCAAACTTATGTCTGCCAAACCTCTAAAGATACTAATAATCCTTTTGAATCCCAGTATCTAAAACTCTAAACTTTGGCATCTCTGCTAATATCCTTGCTGTAAATCTTTCATGCAATCAATGTGCTAACTTCACTGTTGCACTACTGGCCACTTTGTTTGAAGAAATATAAAAATGCAGTGGGCAGGTAATTTAAGACTACTAAAAAGCTATTCCTGCATTTCAGCAGCTGCCGTTACTTGACACAAGAAAGTTTAACTAAAATTATAGTTTTTTGCCTAACTTTGTTCCTTAGGATCAAGCAAACTATCAAATACCATCAATGAAAAAATAATGACAAAAATCAATTAGGTACTGTCCTACAAATACTCAGGAGTCACGATTGACCATTTGTTGTTTTGGAAAAATCAAGTTTAATTGGTTTGTAAAAAGACAAAACAAAGGATATCTTTCCTTAGATGTCAAAGGTCCTTTGGAGTCAGTAAAGAAATTCTTCAGTTTTACATCTGTGTGATAATGTGTTTTGCAATACGCTTACACCACATGGTATAAAACTCTGTTTGTTGCTGATAAATCTAAACTGTTACATCTAATAAAAATTTGCTCCAAGATTGTAGGCCACCCAGTTGAGAAACTGTACAGTCATCCTACCATCATCTGGTGAAATTAGCCAAAAGCATCTCCTCTAATTCAAACCACGCTTTGAACTATGAATATAGACTTTTACCATAAGGTTGAAAATACAGAGTTCCACACTGTTTAACAAGGTTAAAACCTTAAAACCTTTGTACACCAATAAATCCTGAAACTTACTATTTTACCGAAATTAACCAGAGTGAAATGCTATCTTGTGAAATGCTATCTTCTGCTCACCTTATGATGAATGTAGTCCTTGTGTTTTGCTTTTATTCTCTCTCTCTCTCTCTCTCGACTTTGTTTAATAATACCTGTAAAGAACATTGCTGGGATGTAGAACAAGTTTCAGACTTGATCTGACAAACAAACAATATTATATCAAACAGCCTATTTCATCTTTTAGGCCCTTTCAGCACCTTCCACTTGTTAATATTCCCATCATGTTGTAATGAATATATTACGGTTTGGACCCACAACACGGTTTGTGTAAACCACAACCCAGGAAGAGTTAAACACGTTTTATTAACAAAATACAAAATGTGCAAGATGGTCAGCAACTGCATCTTGGGACCAGCTTTCTGATCAGACTCTGAGAAGGAGAATGGTGTCTGGCAGAAGAAATAGGAAGTAATGCGTTATCAGGAAATACTGATATACCCAGCAGAAGTGGTTTTCCTTGAATGCCTCTTCGGCAACTTGGACCCTGATGAAGTTTGATCCTCGTGGATGTAACAGATGAGGATTGGAATGTGTCCTTTAACCTGGGATTGTTTCACCTGAAGGACTATATAGAATCCTCTACATGCTGCAATCTGGGCAGATGATGTCACAGAGTGCAGTAACACTGGAAACAGGGTAAGTAGGATCACACATGCTAGTCCAATGATCAGGTTTCACCTTGGGGAAGTCAGTAGTGACTTTGTCCGTAATCCAGTAGTTGGGTGGACAGTCCATGTCAGCAACAATAGCTGTTTTCAGACAGAAGTTCTGGAATATCCATCCATCCATCCATTTTCTATAGCCGTCCATCCTAATGCAGGGTTGCGGGGGGGCTGGTGCCTATCTCCAGCGATCAAGGGGTGAGAGGCGTACACCCTGGACAGGTCGCCAGTCCATCGCAGAGTTCTGGAATATTCGCGGACAATTCCATCTGGTCTTTAACCGGAGTTGTATTTTCAAACACGCCACTTTTTTCCGGGAACATTGCCTTTCGACTGCTTTCATATAGCAAGAAATGTATCGGAGGATCCTGATGAATGTCTGTGGGGTGCAGGGTGGGGGGGGGGGTACATGTCATTTCCCCAAACAAAGCGATTATTGCAAAGAGGGTCGAAGAAACAGCAGATCTACTCGCAAGGCTCGTCTTTGTGATGTGTGCAATTTTGTGCACATGGAAATGCTTAAGAGACATTGACGAAGAAGCTGAAAGGAAAATAGTGAAATTTTTACGTCATCAATGTGTGCGCTCACAGCCCTCCCTGCCCCCTCCTCTTTTACCTACCGCCCCACACCCCTCCAGCTTTCCTTGAATCTGAAACCTGAAAATCTGAATGCAAACCTCATACCGCGAAAACTCAGCTCTTGTTACTAGGTCTTTGGCCATAAAATTACCGGTAAATGGTATGCGGAAGATTGCTTTCAGACTAGCTCAAAAGCAAAACAGACGAAGTCTGGAAGATTACCGTTTTTCATTGCCTGTTTGAAAGGGGCTATAGAGATTTAACAGGGCAGAACAACTCCAGAATCTCTGAGGCAGTAATCGGAGACCAGGAACATACAGCTAGGTGTGGAGCCAAAGGCTGAGTAACTCACAAAGCAGACAAGGGGCTGGGACACACAATGGCCAGGAGACAGAAAACAGGTCCAGTACACAATCAGGAACTCAAACATGGAAAGTTCAAAGGCTGTGACTAGGTTGACGACAGACGATCTTGCACTGAGTGAGTACAGAGCAAGAGTTAATATCGGCAGCAGCACAGATGGAAGCAATAAGCAATTACTTAGCCAACAGGACTGTGAGGGGCAGAACAGGGAGTAGCAAGAAAGAGGGCAGGATCAGGGTAATCAAGACACATGCTATCTGCCTTCCATTTTTAATAACTGATGAATATTTTTTTAAAGAATATTTTTAAGTAAACAATGCTGCATTCGTAATTTTATTTCTAGCTAAACTGGACTACCACAGAGTTTTTGGACATATAAAAAAATACTGTGCTATAAGTGTAACAACTTGGGATTAACTAAATATTAACGTTACTTTTTGGGGATCATTGCTATAAAACTTATGCAAGGCATACTCAAATGCAATGCAATGGCTCAATAATAACTTTATCTACTAAATATATATGTAATTAATATATGTAAATATATGAATCAATATAAATCAATATAAATATATGTATTGCAGATTTTTTTATCTATGAGGATTCACTCTCCTCATCATACTGAATGCTTGCAGTGGCTGAAATGGTTGCCGAGTTGGACATATTTTCTTATTAATTCAGCTAATAATCATCTGAGAACTCGGATGCATTCATAGACTGTAAATAGAGCATTGCAACAGAGCATTGCCCAAGATGCAGTGCCATCAGATGTTAAATAAGTGTCCTTGTGCAGCAGCAGAAAGTAAAATCTACACCCATTTTATCCAAAGCCAGATGCAGCATAAGCCACATACGGTGGGGTAAAAAAGCATTTAGGCAGCCACCAATTGTGCAAGTTGTCCCACTTAAAAAGAGGAGAGAGGCCTATAATTTTTATGATAGGTACACCTCAACTATGAGAGACAGAATAAGAAAAAAAATCCAGAAAATCATGTGGTCTGATTTTTAAAGAATTTATTTGCAAATTATGGTGGAAAATATGTATTTGGTCACCTACAAACAAGCAAGATTTCTGACTCTCACAGACCTGTAACTTCTTCTGTTAGAGGCTCCTCTGTACTCCTGTCAGGGATGTGTGTGAAGGATGTTTATTAAAGGGTGAGGTGATGATGATGATGATGATGAAGAAGACGATGACAGGAACGGAGAGACTGGACATCGGGCAGGAACGAGACAGCAAGGAAGGCACACGAGACATCAATAGTAAGTAGTAGTTAGTATGATCCGGCCTGGAGTAAAAGGAAGTGATGGGTCTTAAAGGCAGGTGGTGAGTAGGATCAGGTGTGGTTCATTGGACAGACAGGGGAAGACAATGAGGCGTGAATAGGGCAGCGTGACAATTCCACTCCTTACCTTTATTAATGGCACCTGTGTGAACTCGTCGATATTAAAGACACCTGTCCACAACCTCAAACAGTCACACTCCAAACTCCATTATGGCCAACACCAAAGAGCTGTCAAAGGACACAAGAAACAAAATTGTAGACCTGCATCATGCTGGGAAGACTGAATCTGCAATAGTTAAGCAGCTTGGTGCGAAGAAATCAACTGTGGGAGCAATTATAAGAAAATGGAAGACATACAAGACCCCTGCTAATCTCCCTCGATCTGGGGCTCCACGCAGGATCTCACCCCGTGGGGTCAAAATGATCACAAGAACGGTGAGCAAAAATCCCCGGACCACACGGAAGGACCTAGTGAATGACCTGCAGAGAGCTGGGACCAAAGTAACAAAGGGTACCATCAGTAACACACTACGCTGCCAGGGACTCAAATCCTGCAGTGCCAGATGTGTCCCCCTGCTTAAGCCAGTACATGTCCAAGGGGCGTCTGAAGTTTGCTAGACAGCATTTGGATGATCCAGAAGAAGATTGGGAGAATTTCATATGGTCAGATGAAACCAAAATATAACTTTGGTAAAAACTCTACTTGTCGTGTTTGGAGGAGAAAGAATGCTTAGTTGCATCCAAAGAACACAATACCTACTGGGAAACATGGGGGTGGAAACATCATGCTTTGGGGATGTTTTTCTGCAAAGGGACTAGGACGACTAATCCCTCTAAAGGAAAGAATGAATGTGGCCATGTATCGTGACATTTTGAGTGAAAACCTCCTTCCATCAGCAAGGGCATTGAAGATGAAACGTGGCTGGGTCTTTCAGCATGACAATGATCCCAAACACATCGCCCGGGTAACGAAGGAGTGGCTTCATAAGAAGCATTCCAAGGTCCTGGAGTGGCCTAGCCAGTCTCCAGATCTCAAACCCATAGAAAATCTTTGGAGGGGCTTGAAAGTTGCCCAGCGACAGCCTCAAAACATCACTGCTCTAGAGGAGATCTGCATGGAGGAATGGGCCAAAATACGAGCAACAGTGTGTGAAAACCTTGTGAAGACTTACAGAAAACATTTAAGCTCTGTCGTTGCCAACAAAGGGTATATAACAAAGTATTGAGATGAACTATTGTTATTGAACAATTACTTATTTTCCACTATAATTTGGAAATATTTTTTTTTATAATCAGACCATGTAATTTTCTGGATTTTTCTTTTTCTCATTTTGTCTCTTATAGTTGAGGTATACCTATTATGACAATTACAGGCCTCTCTCATCTTTTTAAGTGAGATAACTTTCACAATTGGTGGCTGACTAAATACTTTTTTACCCCACTGTACATACTCCACACATATGATATGACTTGGTATTACACAAATAAGCTTCATTTCTTCATGTTTAGATGAAGGTCAATTGCCTTCAGATACATTATCAAACATGGAAAGATACGAATCTCTGTAAAAGCAGCTATAAAAGTATCAATAAAATAAAGAAATGAAAGATTTCAGTTTTAAATTGCATTTCCCAAATAGGTAGGATTAGGCTACCTAACCCCTATTATGAAAACAAAGTTTTTGAGTCAGATACCTCTAGTAATTAATAATCCAATTTTAATATTATGAGGGGAATGACAATCAGTATTGGTTGAAACTGAAAAGTACAATTACCTTACATTTGCACTTAAGTGCAGCAATTGAGTTAATGTTAATGTTAAAGGGGCAGAAAAACATAAGAATTGTATTCTTCTTATCTGCTCCTTTCCATTCATGTAAATGTTCAAAATCATGTATTGTAACTTCTAATTAACCATTGTGTGAAAAACGTAATGAAGAAGCATTTTCATGAAAGGAATAAATAAATAAATAAAAATAAATAAATGTGTATTTTCCACCACTGAGTACCCAACACCTATCATTAGACTCAATCTTAACCTCAGTTACTATACCACACTCCGTTTGCCGCCTTGCCTGGAACTCTTCAACTTGGGAATAAAAAGACAAACGTCCCCCTCTACAATGTACATACTCTATTTAAAAGGGGTGCAACCATAAATTAATGCCAGCAGAATTGGAGTATCAACAGCTATAATTGTAATGTGTTTGATATTGGATGCAAATACTTTGCAGAGGAGGAAAGCAGTTCTCTTTGAAAAATGCTGTCACATTCAAGTAAAGTCATAGAGTTTCCAAAGGTAAAATAATATGTGGGCAATGTTAGGACATGAGTTCACATAGAAAATCCCTATCCACTCAAAGAGCAAATTTACTCAATTTAGAGAAAGCTTAGTCAGTTTGTGAAGGTCAATTAGACCAGCAATGTGTGGTTTTTTGAGTTGTTTTGGAAGATCTCTTCTGACACTGCTGATTCCAGAGGACATGTAGAGTCTGGTCGCCAGTAGAAACGGAAGGGTTGTGGTCTGGATTAAAGGTTACGGTTTCATCCGGTGGGGACTGAAAGGTCATCCTTCATTTCTCATTTAATAAGTATAAGTGTATGTGTTTGTGCTGAGGAGTGTGGGTTGCATGGGTCTGGGTGTGTTAGTGTACATGCATAGGAGAAGAAGATGGACTGAAAAACTAGAACTATCCTTATGAACCTCTACTCCTAAAATGTCTAATGAAAGATAAAACAGGGTGGTTTTTCAACCTGAAACAGAACATTTGGCAGTATTTTTTAGTAACTCTAGCTTTATCAAATGGTAACTCGCTTAATTAAACTAATTGGATATATAGTTTGTCCATTATTTTGTAAGGAAACAACTCTCCATAGGTACTATTTCTTCTTAAAATTTGAATAACTTTATTTTTTTTTGTTATTTCACAAGAAGACAAGTAACTAAAGACGGATCACTCTACTGAACACCTCAAACAAGTATTCTGTTTTAAACAATTTTAGAATACAGTTTTGAAGCACATTTCAGAAAAACTGAGCTTTAACAGTAGATAAGATGAACAGTTAGAATGACATGTGTAAGCATAATTTGGGAACTAACAGGTAACTGATTGCATAATATTATTTTCATCTGCCCTTGGATAACTTATGTTTGGAAAATATTAAATAAATTATTTCTATATTCATATATATTAAATAAATTATTTATATATATATATATATATATATATATATATATATATATATATATATATATATCTGGATTGAATAGAAATGTGCTGATATCAACTTGCTTTAAAAGGACCCTTGAACATAGACATGGGTACAAGTTTGTGTAGTACTGAAGGGCAGACATATGTGAAATGTCTTCTTATAGTATTTATGGTGAGTTTAAAACTCAAATTAAGTTTGAAAGTAATATTAAAAAAATAAGGGCCAAAAACAAAATGTTGATTTCCGGGTATTCTACTGGACAAACCAAAATATTACTTCGAGATGAAGGGGGATCGATAGGAAAGAAAAAGTTTGTACATTGTATAATAATGGATTTATGGGGGTAAAGGGAAAGTCGCTGTCATTTACTTTGGCTTTACACAGACAGTAGTAAACGGAAAGTTATTGTTTAAAGATACTTTAAAATATTAGTGGGCTATTTATGAAACTGTGAAAATCAGATGGTTCAAAAAGGTAAGGGAACTCCTTGAAAAATAATCCAAATCATTTAATAATTTTTTGGCTTGGTTCATGCTATACATTGGGACTTGCCACATGTGGGGTTGTCACAATACACAAGACTAAAATGTCAATGGGACAATTCAGCCATTGTTTAGAAAAATACACTACTCAAAAAAAAATAAAGGGAACACTAAAATAACACATCGTAGATCTGAATGATTGAAATATTCTTATTAAATACTATTCCTTACATAATTGAATGTGCTGACAATAAAATCACACAAAAATTATCAATGGAAATCAAATTTATCAACCCATGGAGGTCTGGATTTGGAGTCCCACTAAAAGTTAAAGTGGAAAAACACACTACAGGCTGATCCAACTTTGATGTAATGTCCTTAAAACTAGTTAAAATGAGGCTCAGTGGTGTGTATGGCCTCCACGTTCCTGTATGACCTCCCTACTATGCTTGGGCACGCTCCTAATGAGGTGGCAGATGATCTCCTGAGAGATCTTCTCCCAGACCTGGACTAAAGCATCTGCCAACTCCTGGACAGTCTGTGGTGCAATGTGGCGTTGGTGGATGGTACGAGACATGATGCCCCAGATGTGCTCAATTGGATTCAGGTCTGTGAAACGGGCAGGCCAGTCCATAGTATCAATGCCTTCCTCTTGCAGGAACTGCTGAGACACTGCAGCCACATGAGGTCTAGCATTATCTATCATTAGGAAGAAAACAGGGCCAACCGCACCAGCATACGGTCTCGCAAAGGGTTTGAGGATCTCATCTCGGTGCCTAATGGCAGTCAGGGTACCTGTCACGCTGCCCTATTCCTGCCTTATTGTCTTCACCTGTCTGTCTCATCATCCACACCTGATCCTACTCACCTCCTGCCTTTAAGACCCCTCACTTCCTTTCACTCCCGGCCGGATCATTCCTTAGTAGTTGTCAGTATTTGTCAATCCCCATGGTGTGTCGTCTTCCTGCTGTCTTCCTTCCCTGCCCGTTGTCCAGTGTTTCTGTTCCTGCCATCTTCATCGTCATCATCATCACCACCTCCTCACTATAATAAACATCCTGCACCTTCCGGGTTTCCGGAGCTGAGGAAATCCTTGGAGTGCTCCCTCACTTCCAGAGGGTGTTCTCTGCTCCGGATCTCGCCGCGCTGCGGAGCGAGGCAGAGAGGGTTCGCAGGGAGGCGTTGGATCGGATCATCGGTCCGCCCTCTCCGTCTCCACCATCTGTCCGCCGGCGGAGGTCCCGCTGCGCCGCCGGAGGTCCCGCTGCGCCGCTGGGACTGTTTCCGGGAGCGGGGAGCGGAGCGCCGCACCTTCACCGTCCGCATTCGTCGGCACAAGGTTGGCGTTCTGTTCCCCGGGGACTGGTCCTCGACGGCATGAGCCTCTTCTGCTGACTCACCGCAAGCAGCGACGCCGCCGAGGTGGGGCCGCTTCCAGTCCAGCTCCAGTCCGTGAGTCCGTTCCAGCTCCAGAGCCCGTTCCAGTTCCAGTCCCAGTCCCTGAGCCCGTTCCAGTCCCAGTCCATGAGCCCGTTCCAGTTCCAGTCCATGAGCCCGTTCCAGTTCCAGTCCATGAGCCCGTTCCAGTTCCAGTCCATGAGCCCGTTCCAGTTCCAGTGCATGAGCCCGTTCCAGTTCCAGTCCATGAGCCCGTTCCAGTTCCAGTCCATGAGCCCGTTCCAGTTCCAGTCCATGAGCCCGTTCCAGCTCCAGAGCCCATTCCAGCTCCAGAGCCCGCCGTTGTTGTGGCTGCCGTGTTCCTGGCGGTCACAGCGGCGGCTCTCCAGCGATGGACATTTCCCCATGCGTCGCTGGAGCTCCCGGGGAGGGTCAGGGAGGACCTGTCCCCGTTGCTAAAGCTCCCAGGGAGGGTCAGGGAGGACCCGTCCCCGTCGCTGAAGCTCCCAGGGAGGGTCAGGGAGGACCCGTCCCCGTCACTGGAGCCTCCAGAACCTTCGTCTCAGGAGGCGTCCGAGCCTCCAGAACCTTCGTCTCAGGAGGCGTCCGAGCCTCCAGAACCTCTGTCTCAGGAGGCGTCCGAGCCTCCAGAACCTCTGTCTCAGGAGGCGTCCGAGCCTCCAGAACCTCTGTCTCAGGAGGCGTCCGAGCCTCCAGAACCTTCGTCTCAGGAGGCGTCCGAGCCTCCAGAACCTTCGTCTCAGGAGGCGTCCGAGCCTCCAGACTCTCTTTGTCTCGGCTGACCTCTACCGGCCAGGCATCTTTGGCGCTACCTGACCCTCAGAAGAGGACCTAAGGGCCGTCCGCCCGACCTCCGTCCAGCCAGAGGACGCCGCCGGGGCCGTCCGCCCGACCTCTGTCCAGCCAGAGGACGCCGCCGGGGCCGTCCGCCCGACCTCCGTCCAGCCAGAGGACGCAGCCGGGGCCGTCCGCCCGACCTCCAGGTCCTCAGGGGACGCCACCGGGGCCGTCCGCCAGACTTCCAGGGGCGTACCCAAAGAGACTCGGGGCCCTCCTTCCGTGGGCCCCCTCCACCCACCCTGGCAAGGGTGCTTGTTTTTTTTCTCTTCCCTTTCTTTTTCACTCTCTCCACGGTGTCTGGAATCCACCTTTAAAGGGGGGGGTCCTGTTACGCTGCCCTATTCCTGCCTTATTGTCTTCACCTGTCTGTCTCATCATCCACACCTGATCCTACTCACCTCCTGCCTTTAAGACCCCTCACTTCCTTTCACTCCCGGCCGGATCATTCCTTAGTAGTAGTCAGTATTTGTCAATCCCCATGGTGTGTCGTCTTCCTGCTGTCTTCCTTCCCTGCCTGTTTTCCAGTGTTTCTGTTCCTGCCATCTTCATCGTCATCATCATCACCACCTCCTCCAGCCAGAGGACATCCTGCACCTTCTTTCAGCGAGTGCATTTGGGTCCATTCTCCACACACCTCGTGACACTACCTCTGGCGAGGACATGGAGGGCTGTGCGGATCCCCAAAGAAATGTCACCCCACACCATCACTGACCCACTGGCAAACGGCTCATGCTGGAGGATGTTGCAGGGAGCAAAACGTTCTCCAGACTCTGACATCTGTCCCATGTGCTCAGTGTGAACCTGCTTTCATCTGCAAAGCGCACAGGGCGCCAGTGGCAAATTTGCCAATCTTGGTGTTCTCTGACAAATGCCAAATGTCCTGCACGGTGTTGGGCTGTAAACACAACCCCCACGTGGAGCCCTCATTCCACCCTCATGGAGTCTGTTTCTGACCGTTTGAGCAGACACATGCACATTTGTGGGCTGCTTGAGGTCATTTTACAGGGCTCTTGCAGTGCTCCTCCTGTTCCTCCTTGCACAAAGGAGGAGGTAACGGTCCTGCTGCTGGGTTGTTGCCCTCCTATGGCCTTCTCCACATCTCCTGTCAAAAGTGACCAAAACATCAGCCAGAAAGCATAGGAACTGAGAAGTGGTCTGTTTGAACCACCTGCAGAACTACTCCTTTATTGGGGGTGTCTTACTAATTGCATACAATTTCCACCTGTTGTCTATTCCATTTGCACAACAGCATGTGAAATAGACTTCTTATGCGGACAGTTTCATTTCACAGATATGGGATTGACTTGGAGTTACATTGTGTTGTTTAAGTGTTCCCTTTAGTCAAGTCAAGTCAACTTTATTGTCAGATGTCCTATACATACTCGACATACAACACAGATGAAATTACAGTCCTCTCAAACCCATGATGCAAACATAGAGGAAGTATCAAAGTATACAAAAAATATAAATAGATATAAAAAGAGCAAAAATAATAAAATAAAATGGAATAAACTAAGTACATTCAAATTAAGTAAACATTCAACAGTCAAGGCATTGTGGTTTTTATACCAATTACAGATGAAGATATTTGTAAAAAGACCAGTGTAGTTGAAGTGTGGTACAAATAGTGCAATAAGCAGCAAAAAGTGATATGTGTCCCTGAGTTCAGAGAGGGTGCTGGAGGGGTATTTGGGGGAAGAGCAGGGAGGGATTGAGTCTCCAGACTGCCTGGAGAAAGAAGCTATCCTTGAGCCTGCTGGTTTAGCCCCGGACACTCCTCAGTCTCCTCCCTAATGGCAGCAGGCTGAAGAGACTGTTGGATGGGTGGGTGAGATCACTCGCAATCCTGATGGCTTTGCGGATGAGGCAGGTGATGTAAATGTCCGATAGGGTGGGGAGAGAGACACCAATGATCCTCTCAGGTGCTGCTCACTCTCTCCACTGCAGCACCGTTGATGGTTAGTGGAGCATGCTGGGTGTGCACTCTTCTGAAGTCCACAATAATTTATTTTGTTCTCTCCATATTCAGGTGGAGATTGTTGTCCTTGCACCACTGGGCCAGCCTGCTCACCTCACTCCTGTAGAGTTACTCATTTCCATTGTTGATGACACCCACCACAGTTGTGTCATCCACAAACTTAATGAAGAGGTTGGAGCTGAATGTTGGTGTGAAGTCGTGGGTCAGCAGAGTGAAGTTAGAAGGGGGCTCAGCACATATCCTTGGGGGGCTCCTGTGTTCATCATGACGGTGCTGGAGGTGTTGTTGCCGACTCGGACTACCTGTGTTCTCCCCCATCAGGAAGTTCAGCAGCCAGTTACACAGGGAGGTGTTGAGCCCCAACTGGTCCAGTCTGTGGATGAGTTTCTGGGGGATGATTGTGTTGTATTCTGAGCTGAAGTCGATGAACAGCCTTCTGACGTGTGCGTCTTTTGTCTCCAGGTAGGTGAGAGCTGAGTGGAGGCCGGTGGAGATTGTGTCGTCGGTTGAGTGGTTGGACCGATATGCAAACTGGAAAGGTTCCAGGGCAGGGGAGAGGACCGACTTAATGTGTTGCATGACCAGCCGTTCGAAGCACTTCATGAGGATGGGAGTAAGTGCAACCGGGCGGTAGTCATTGAAGCAGGAGGGAAACGACTTCTTCAGGACCAGGGTGAAGGTGGTGGCTTTGAGGCACATAGGGACAACAGCCTGGCTCAGCGAGTTGTTGAAGATGTCAGTGAAGACACCTGTGAGCTGGCTAGCACAGTCTCTCAGGACACGACCGGGAATGTTGTCAGGACCCGGGGCTTTTGTTGTGCTCATCCTTCTGAGGGACCACCTCACACTATGACTGGATAGTGTCAACACATGGTCGCTGGGAGGAGGTGGGATCACCTGTGCTGGGATGCTGTTGTCTGCCTCAAAGTGAGAGAAGTTATTTAGCTGGTTCAGCAGAGAGGTGGAGCTGTCACAGATCTGTGGAGTGGGCTTGATCATGATGGTCTTGATCCCCCGCCACAGGTTCCTGGTGTCTCTAATGTTGCTGAAGCGGTCAGCAATCCTCTTGGAGTACTGCCTCTTTGCCAATCTGATGCCTCGCGACAGGTTGGCCCATGCTGTCCTGAGGCCCATCTCGTCTCCAGGTCTGAGGGCAGCATTCCGGGTCCTCAGGAGCCTGGAGACTTCCCCTGTCAGCTATGGTTCTGGTGACCGTGACGTCATCCATGCACTTCCTTATGTAGGCAGTGACGGACTCCGTGTACTCCTGGAGGTCTGTGGTGTTGTTGTAGGTAGCTGCTTGTCTGAACATGCTCCAGTCTGTGGTGGAGAAGCAGTCCTGGAGTGCCTCTGAAGACCCTTCAGGCCACATGTGTACCTGCTTTGTAGCTGGTTTGATGACTTCAACCAACGGCCTGTATGTTGGCATTAGTATAACAGTGGTGTGGTCTGAGGCCCCGAGGTTGGGGAGGGCTTTGTAGGCTCTTCTATGTGCCGTGTAAATATTCTCCAGAATGTTGGTACCTCTTGTGAGAAAATTTATATGTCCATGAAGTTGTGGAAACACGCTTTTGGGGTTGGCATGGTTTAAATCCTCAGTCAGGATGAGGAAAGCATCCGGGTGTTCTGTCTGCTGCAAGCTGATGTGCTGATGGAGTTCATGCAGTGGTTCACTCCTGCTGTTGTTGGAGCCAGGAGGGATGTATAATGCTACCAACAATATAGCACTGAATTCCCTCGGCAGGTAGAATGGCCGGCATTTAATAATCATAGACTCCACCAGTGGTGAGCAGTGTTTACAAGCAACAACAGCGTCATGGCACCAAACATCACTAATGTAAACACAAAGTCCCCCACCGTGAGTCTTCCCCCCCTTGACGAGCGCTCTGTCAGCCCAGTAGCATAATAGCCAAGCTAGCTGAATGGTACAGTCAGGGATGCTGTCATTGAGCCGTGTGTCCACAAAAACAAGGACACAACACTCACTCACAATCTTTAAGTAGTGCACAGTAGGCGGATATAGTCCAGTTTATTGTCCAGCGATCATACGTTGGCCAGCGTGATGGACAGAATAGCTGGCCGATGAGGGCTAGCTGCAAGCGTAGCTCGAATACCTCCACACTTCCCCCTTTTCTGCTTCCTCATATTCCAACCGTGGTGCTTACACTGTGGTTGGTTACAGGAGTGGGGGTTGGAGGTCCCTCAGGCCACTGTAGCAGTCCGCAGTCACGTAGCTGTTCTACGTTTGCCGGATTAATGTCCGTAAATGTGGCCCTGCTGATGGCAAGCAGAAACTCGCGGGAGAATGTTCGCCTTGAGATTCTTGAACGTGACGATGGCGGACAGATGCATGTAGGTGCACAAAATACAAAACACAGATCGACCGGTAGAGAGAAGAGCCGCTGCTTGCCTGCGCGCCGCCATGTAGACACAGACCATCTAGACCAGGGGTCCCCGAAGTCAGTCCTCAAGGACAGTCCTGCATGTTTTAGTTCTTTCCCTGGTTCAACACACCTGAATCAAATGATGGCTCATTAGCAGACCTCTGTAGAACTTTGACATGCCGAGGAGGTAGTTGGACCATTTGAATCAACTGTGTTGAACCAGGGAAAGACCTAAAACATGCAGGATACCGGCCCTTGAGGACCGACTTTGGGGACTCCTGATCTAGATCATCTAGACTTATTTTTTGAGCAGTGTATACTGTAATTTGAAAATATAATTGACCTATTTTATAAAAAAATAGAAAAGATTACAGTTATTATAAATGCTATTATCCTTTATGGTTGTGTATACTTTTTTAAAAGGTTTTTGTGGCACTAATGGCATTTATTTGCAGTATTCAGACAGAAAACAGGCAGGGAGAGAACGGGGGAAGGCATGCAGCAAAGGTCCCAGAGTCGGGAATCGAACCCTGGATGGCCGTGTCGAGGACTAATAGCCTGTGTATATGAGGTGGCATCGCCCCAGATTGTGTATACTGTTGACTCAGTTGTACAATTATTTCATTGCATTATAACTCCTTATCTTTAGAGTGTCACTGTCTGCCTCTATTTGCCTGTCAGTTTGCTGATACAAATAACTTACAAGGGAGGGACAAATAAAGAATCATTTTAAACTAAAATAAATTGTGTTTTGAAACAAGCATGGTTCAGCTGCATACAAAACATATTTTTATATTTTTGAACACAAGGATCTAGTCCATGCAAAAGTATTCAGCAGCTGCCCTGTACAATTTCTGTCTTTCTCGTAATTTTGCTGAGTATTTTATTCATTGATCAACTACAGCAGAACAATAGGCTGAAACAGATTCTTACTTGTTCTGCTCTAATTATCAGATACTGTCTGGCTCTTCCATAAGATGTGTTATTAATAGTCCCATTAACCTCCAATGCCTTTACAACTAAACTGAGGAGTAATGGATGGGGGAACTTTACATACTTTTTAAGTTGCTCTCAAATATCACTTAGTGTTTGCGCAGATAGCATGTGGCATCCAGCATTTCCTTTTTTTCTGTCCGTTTGCCTAAGAGCGAAAGTACCTCCAAAAAAAGGCACAAAAATGTTGGGTTTTAACAGTCTAGACTGAAACAGGGATAACAGACAATTTCATGTATTCATGTAGTGCTTTACCTTCCTTTATCTTTCTTTTTTGCCTTTCTTTCTGTAGTAATACAGTACAACAACTTCTGCTCTGGCAACCTTTCTGTTTAGCCTTTGAATCTGGGCAGTTTATCATAGTCTCCTCCCCTTGTCTTTTCACCTTTCTTTACATTGTTTCTCTGTCTTACTCACTGACCCACTCCACTCACACAACCACAGGTACTTACTACCAAGCACCAGCCCTCCTTCTCCCCCCTTAAGGCTCACACAATGAGAACTTAATGAAAAGGTACTTTACACTGGCAGCTTTGAACTGGGGAGATACCTTTAAATGCCACTGTTAATGGCAGGAATTAACAGAGAGCAGCTCGTTCTCGGTCTTTGTGCATGTGTGCGTGCGTGCGTGTGTGCGTGAACATGTGCTTCTCGGTGATGGTTTGCAATGCTTGCCTAAGTGAGTCATTGAGATTTTGTCCTATATTGTTTGTGCATGTGCTATTTCACCACCCAGCAATATACAGCAGAAGTTCATCTGGTTGATTTATATCTCACATGCCTCTGTGCTCTGGATCCCATCTTGATTACAGTGTATCACTGCAGCCAAAGCCATGGCCCCCCTGCGACCCCATAAATTAGCCCCACTCTGTGATGGGGGCTCTCAAAGTCAGATGATACCAATCCGTTTGAGATGATTGATTTAACTGCAGACATAATTTCACCATATCATTTATGCTACCCGGAGTTCGGCCTTCAAATTGAAAATCACAGTGGTGCAAAACATTATTGCTCAGGTGTGAACAGGGGACACCAGTGAGAACGGATGTTGTCCCATAAATCACTGTTAACAGGAGATTTTTATGGTTATGGAAATTGTTCACACCTTGATAGAAAAAGTGGCAAAAGAGTAGCCTACTCATGTCTTTCTTATAATCCTATCTGACTGAAACCATCGTATTTAGGTAAAACACAACTACATTCTTCAAACTTAGTTTTACACTGAGACACAGTAGACAGAGCCAGCACAGAATTGATCACTTTTGACCTTTTCCTGAACTTTACTCTGTCTATGGTAGAAATCTGCAGTCTTGCAGTGTGGAGCTGAACTTGGGGGAGAGAGGGAGTGATAAATATCCAAGTGGGGAAAGAGCATGGTCTTCGGTTTGAGAGTAGAGTCGTGATTAAATGTGTGAGGAAGAAGAAAAAAAAGCTTATCTTAAAGATCACATTTGCAGAGCTGCAAATGGGCAGATAATGCAATGTCCAGTGACAGTACCCTTACATTTAACTCTGTGGTAATGAAATTTAGAAAGAAGGAAAGGGTGAGAAAGACGTGTATTTGCTGCTGACAGAGGGATTCCTAGGATTTTACATGGCCAGGAAAAACACAGATGAATGTTGTATTCGGAAGTAGAGAGTGCAACAAGCGGGGTGGGTGTGTGTTTGTGGGGGGGTTTATTTGCACGTGACTTGTAGACTGCAGAGAGTGTCTGCAAAGTCATCTGAGGTCAGTCAGTATCTATGATGAGAGAGATGACGCAGAGCAAAGACCCAGGATGAGTACAGATATTGCCACATGAGCCTAGGCTTCGGATAATGAATAACCCTAAGCTTTGTTTACAAACAAACGTGCCACATGGGAAGATTACATACTGCTGTAGTAGAGGCTACATAATGGTTTTGATATTTAAGTGTGTAAAAACTCCACATTGTTTTTGGAATCTTGACTGGCTCAATTGTAAAGATAGATTAAACCGGGGGTGTCAAACTAGAGTGCTCAAGGGCTCGATTCCGGCATGTTTTAGACATGCCACTGTTCTAAAACACCTGAGTCTAATAGATAAATTAACTGCCTAGCAGTCAAGTTCTGCAGAGCCCTGATGATGAACCACTCATTTGATTCAGGTGTACCAATTGGAAATACCTCAAACAAGTAGAACAGAGGCCCTTAAAGTGTAACTGAACCCCATGAAAAATCCTAACCCCGCCCTCAGACAACATTTGAAAAATTCTACAAAGTGGGCGGTGCCAGGAGGAACGGAGGGGCGTGGCCAAGTGTGGAGGATGAGCGGAGGGGGGAACGTGGGGGTGTGTTCCGGAGGACAGTGACAGCTCACTTAATCTGACACTGAAACATGGACAGTGACCAAAGCGACGTTGGCAGTTTTGCAACTGATCGATCTGATCAACATTCATCTGTTTTGAACGTTAAGCTATGTTAGCATTACCACTCAGAGACTGGACTCCTCCTGTCTCCATCTGCCTCAGCAGCAGCGGGCTCGGGCGGCGCTGGCTCGGCGCCCTGAGCCAGCGGATCTCCTCCATCGTCACCGGAGATAGAGGAGTAGAGGGAGGCTTTATGGAGCCCAGCGGCCGTGAGCCGTATCAATTCGAGCCGCTGGCTCGGGGCGCTGAGTCTGCGTTGTCCAAGGCTGGCGCTGCCGCTACTGCTGAGGGAGCGAGAGACAGGATGGGTCCCGTCTCTGAGTGGTAATGCTAACATAGGCTAACGTTCAAAACAGTATGTTAGCTATGCTAACTAAGTGCTAATGTGATAATAATGGTAACCTGAAAAACGCAATTCAACTCCAAACTCGCCATGGGGCCGGTATGTCTGTTTTATACCCAAACCCACGGGGCGTGTCTGTGAGACCATGCCTGTGACGTAAAGATGTACTGCTCTCCACCAATCACAAAATTTAAATGCAGTAGCCACTGTTCAACCCTAAGAGGGCAGCACTAAGACGTTTTTAGACCAAAACGTGTAGAATTAAACAAGTTTACACCAAAATGTAAAAAAATCCCCAGAAACTGAAAGATTGCATTAGTAAAGACCCATTTATACAGCTTAGAAGCAAAAAAAAGTTGTTTTGGGGTTTAGTTACTCTTTAAGGGCTGTGTTGTGACACAAAGTGTGCAATCAATGTCTGGTTTACATAATTATCAATAATTATGATCAATAATATTAATACAATTATCGATGAGGTTGAAGTTTTTAATCTATTAATTAAAGTTCGGGGCACCAGCTCCTTTTCTTTAGGAGAAAATTATTACCAGACACCCAGTCTCTTCTGAAAAGTACAGTATAAATAAAGACTGTGGACAACAATTGAATGCATACACCAAGTAATCTCAGAATGTATTAAGAAAATAGATCAACTTTATGGCCAAAGAATTTCGTCAATATATCCCATCAATTCTTAAGCATGCAGCTAAACTACTAAACTTAGAAAATTTATAATATGTGGATGGAACAAACAATAAGCATCAAAGAATCACTTTAAAACACTGTTTATTATAAAAAGGGACGAGGAGTCATGCACTGGTTTCTTCCCGTGGGTAGGAACCAAGACATCCGCTGACGTGTATGCAAAGGGGTTAGCCATCGGGAGGTGGGTTAATCCCTCGCTCCAGGGGGCTCTACAATGACCAGACACGTGGGGAACAAAGCACAATGAAATTAGCTTTGGCTAACAATGGGGCTGAGCACCTGGACATGTGCTGGCTCCTCCATGTGGGTAGGCCACGACTTTAACACAGAAACAAGGGACAATGGAGTTAGCTTTTGGCTAACTGGCCCAGCCAGAACGGGCAAGACAGAATCCGAGATGCTGCACAAAATATAATCAGTCTCTGTGTGTGTGTGTGTGTGTGTGTGTGTGTGTGTGAGTAGGTGAGTGAGTAGGTGAGAGAGAATGGGATCAGTTTAGGATAAAAACCAGTTAAAGACAGTGCTTTTTAACCTTTAAATGTTCCCTCTTGGCTGCGTCATCAGGAGACATGGAGTCAACTTTCACAGTTATGCTGATGATACACAGTTATACATCTCCATGTCTCCTGATGACACACGGCCAATGGATGCACTTTTTAACTGCATTTTAGACATTAAATCCTGGATGGCAGAAAACTTTCTCCAGCTCAACCAGGACAAAACTGAAGTTTTAGTCATCGGTCCTGAGGCTCAGAGAGAGAAACTTTTATCAAAACTACAATCACTGTCTTTTAATCCCTCTTTACAAGTGAAGAACCTGGGCGTGATTTTTGACTCTGAGCTGACTTTTATTCCTCACATAAAAGATATTACTAAAATAGGTTTTTATCAACTAAAGAACATCGCCAGAGTTCGCCCCATTCTCTCTCGGGCCAATATGGAGACACTGATGCATGCTTTTATCTCCAGTAGAATTGATTACTGTAATGCCCTGCTTTCTGGTCTTCCCCAAAAAAGTATGTCAGGTTTACAACTACTACAAAATTCAGCAGCATGTGTCCTGACAAAGACCAGGAGGCGGGGGCACATTACACCGGTCTTAAAATCATTGCATTGGCTCCCCGTACATTTCAGGATCGACTTTAAGGTTCTTTTAATGGTTTTTAAGTGTCTTAATGGTTTTTGGCCTTCTTATCTCTCTGAACTGCTTTTACCATATAAACCTTCACAGTCTCTGCGCTCCTCTAGCAGCCGTCTCCTTGTCACCCCAAAAGTCAGGACACACACGCATGGCGAGGCGTCTTTCCAGTTTTATGGCCTCTCACCTCTGGAACAGGCTGCCAGAGGACCTCAGGGCTGCAGAGAACGTTCATGTTTTTAAGAGCAGGCTCAAGACTCACCTTTTTAGCTTAGCTTTTAACTGATTATTATTTATTACTGTTTGTTTAATTGCTCTGCATGTTTTATATGATTATATTTTTATCAGTTTTACAATTTGATCTTAGCACATTAGTTTACTATTTATTTTTATACTTTAATTTATCTTAATCCCCGTTCCAGTGTTTCCTCTGTGGGAGCCCTCTGCCCCGGGAGCGGTGGTCGGCTGTGGCTGCCTGGGTGCTCTCCAGGTGGAGCTTGGGTGGAGGTGGGGGTCTTGGCCTTGCCTCCACTGGGTGCCCTGTGTCGGTGCCTCGGCTGCTGCTGTTAGTCTAATGCTGCCGGGGCAGATGGTTCTTCTGATGGCGTTTCCTTGCATGGTTCATCTACACTCGGCCCAATGTCCTTTTTTACCTTTTCTTTTAACTGTGTGTGTGCATGGGAGTTAGGTTGGGGGGAGGGGGGTATAACTGTGGCCATGCTTTTAAATCTGTGGGGGAGGGAAGGGAAGGTGGTTTTATGTGGGGTCATTTTAATCTGTAAAGCACTTTGCGATGCAACTTCTTGTATGAAAAGCGCTTTATAAATAAAGTTTGATTTGATTTGATTTGATCCATTTCAACACACCTGTTTGTATTTGGAGTCTGCAGCATCTTTTGGTAAGTAATGTTTCATGTTGAATGTAAACACAACTGTATCAATTTGTAAGAAATATTAAACTCCCCAGAAGGTACCAGCTTTGCCAATTAGCTTACACTACAAGTGGTAAAGTGTTCAGTGTCAACAGACACAAATAAATAAAATTAAATATCAGTGATTTGTGTTTTGATATAATATGATCTATTTAAGAGTTCATGACCACACTAAACAATAAACCTGCAACTGGTTGGTTTTTTAAACTACTGTACCAATCAGGGAACAATGTGACCTCAGTTCTTGCTAATTAGCGGTTACTAATGAACTACCCCAATGCTCAGTTTTAGGAACCACTGTATTTACTATTTATGTAAATGGTTTGGGCAAACATATTTCAGATGCCTCGGTACATCTCCATGTCTATTATATGGGTTTTGATTGTCATGCAAAAACAGTTGTTTTGGTATTTTGACATTTGCAATCTCAATTGTAATGTTGTTTAACTGCACAGATTCTAAAGTTTGAGAAAACCAAGGGGATGTGGTTTCCTAACAGTAAAAAAGCACCAGCAAGTATATTCGGTTTATTTATATAGCGCCGATTCACAACAGATGTCATCTCAAGGCACTTTACAAGAAAAGTGATTTCAATGCAATCATGCAAACATTCCAATTAGTTTAAAGTTTTAGTTAGTTTCCTATTTAAGGAATCCCAGCAAATTGCATCGAGTCATTGACTTGAGGTTGCGTCCCGTTGATGCAGACTTCCAATCACAGCAATCCCTCAGCAATCCCTCATACTGAGCAAGCATGAAGCGACAATGGAGAGGAAAAACTCCCCCTTTAACAGGAAGAAACCTCCAGCAGAACCTGGCTCAGTGCAAGCGGCCACGATCGTCTGGGGGTTTTAGAAGACAGAACAGAGACACAGAAAGAACAGAGGATCTGATATAAGAGTACTTTCTATGTTAAAGAAAGTGAAAAGTTGATAACAGAATGGGGGATGTTCAGCCGCCGAGACCATCATCCCAGTCGATGCCCCACTTCCAACAGGGCATTGTAGCTAAGCAGGATAGCAGGATAGATGTAATTTATTCCATTCATCCATGCATTATCTGTACCCGTCCGTCCTATGCAGGGTTGCGGAGGGCTGGTGCCTATCTCCAGCAGTCACGGGGCGAGAGGCGGGGTACACCCTGGACAGGTTCACAGCAGTACATAAATCTCTAACACATCAATGGAGTTTCAGCCAATGTATACTTTGGCCAGCTGAACATTTTTATTCACACATAGATATTTCCATTAGGGCAGTTTTATATATTAGTCAATACTTGGACAGTCATTCACTGTAAACAGTGCAGTCACAGCCTGAGCTCTCAAAACTTCCTAATCCTCAATATTTTATCTAGCCAATCAAAGTTTTGCAAAAGAGCCTCCTCATATGCTGCCCCCTTATTCTAGAACTCTGTACAGCAAGACCCACAACTCTAGAATCTAAGCACTGTCTCACCGCAGTGATCACAGCTGAGCAGAGGTAGAGGCAAAGCTTTATCTGCATGGCAGAACAAGCTACTAGGGCAGTGCACATAATAAAAATACAAACAAGCATGTTTCGGAGCTTTGCGTAGTAAGTTCTAGTCAGAGGTGGAAAGTAACGAATGACATTTACTTGCGTTACTGTAATTGAGTAGTTTCTTTTGCGTAAATATACTTTTTAAAGTACTTTTTAAAGCCTGTAATTTTACTTTTACTGAAGTATGTTTGGTTAAGTATTGTACTTTGCTACATTTTCAATTATATCCAATACTGAGTAAAAAATAAATCTAATTAATATGATTTAAAATATTGCGCCTCGGAAATACTGCATCGCATGATGGATAGGAGAACTGTCGGTATTAAGGATAAAGCACCTGACATTGGTATGGATCCAGCGAACAAAGAGACCATGTTGAATAAAGTTAAACTCAAAGAAAACGATGTTAACACCTTTGCGTATTTAAGTGACCACTTCGACTTCAGTTCAAGGAAGGCAAAAGCATTATGATGTGTTTGCCCAGAGAAACCGAGGTACCAGCTTTTAAAAACGCCACATCAAACCTGCGCAAGCATCCACTTTTCATGTTCTGTCCTGGGTGTGAGGCATCTATGGGGTGTGAAGTGTGCATGTGTGTGTGTATTTTATTTGATCAATAATATTGATTGCTATTTTATGTGATTGATTTAATATTGATTCAATATTAAATGAACCACATAAAATAGCACACAAACGCCAAATGCTCACTACAAACGCCATTTTATGTAAATGTAATTCAAGGATGAAACCTTTTTTATAGCCTATATAAACTTACAAATAAAGGGTCACTCACCAGTGTTATTCTTCTTGAAAAAAATTGCAGATCTTTCATCTGGACAAACTTTTCAATAACTGAATAATCTTATAATCCCCTTTAAATCTATGATAATCTCTTAATGTCCTTGAGCGGTGTCAAAATCCACTGGCTGGTGACGTTCCGAATGTTTCATCTCGTGCTAAATTTAGACTTCATCAAAAAATCTACTTCATTCTTTTTTCTTTGTCTTGGTAACTAGCAAATACATTAGATTTAATATGAGTTATGCTGCACAACCTTCTTCTTCTTCTTGTTCTTCTTCTACATTTCCGGCAGACTACACTCCGGATGGCGCATTGCTGCCCAGTGTTGCCAACTTAGCGACTTTGTCGCTATTTCGAACGACTTTTCAGACCCCCTTAACGACTTTTTTTCCAAAAAGCGCTTAGCGACAAATCTAGCGACATTTCTGACCACCCTTAGCTACTTACTGTGAAAATTTTTTAGCAGATATTTCCTGCTGTTTAGAGACCCAGCTTGCTCCTTCCCGATGCTCAGAAAGGGAATGATCTGCGCATGTGTGTGCAGCATGATCAGACTATGTCCACTGACCAATCATAAACTTTTTTTGGTTAATTTCATCCATTCACAAATGAAGTTGTTTGGTAGTTAATGTTAATTCAAAAGTAAAAAATAAATTTGCGTGTATATAAGACCGATCTTTCAACAGGAATTAAGGCCGAAGCTTGTCTGTACTATGCTGGCTGCATCGGCATCTCACACCACGGTGCATTCAAGGAACGTTCAAAATGTATGGTGAGTTCAAAAACGTAGGACATTTAAAACTTATGACAAACCCCCCCCACTGAAAACAATACCATAAGCAATAAACTTCTGTTTAATGGCAGTTGGCAAGAAACATTCGATGCATGCTAAATATGCCCAACTTATTTTTTACAAAGTACTAAAAAACAAACAACAATATTCTCGGCATTAATTTCGTCTTCTTGAGATATCTCAGCAAAAAAGTTTTTCCCAGAACTTGAAATTTTGTTTAAAAGGTCTTTGATATCCAGTTGCAATTTGATATCTTGTAAATTTTTTACCAGTTTTCTCAACAGTTTACTTCAGGCAAAATAATATAACATGTTCCACACTCTCTTCTTGAAGACAAAAGTCACATTTCCCCTGTTTAAACAATGTATTGTTTAACCCTGTAATCCTAATCTAAATATAACTATTTCCTCCTTTCTGTTTCATTCGTCATCACGTGATGACATCATCATTATGCAAATTAGCGTATGACGTCATCTGGCGACATCTAGCTACTTTCTGGGGCAACTTCAGCTACTTTCTGTCGGAGACAGTTGGCTACGCTTTTGCTGCCTTTCTCTATTGTTTAAGGTAGCAGAACCTCAGCTTGGGGCTGCGGCATCTGTGTCCCTCGGCTGTCTACTGAGCACACGTTGCGCATGCACACTCTAATTTTAGAATTTCATCATTTAAACAAACGTTAAGGGGCCGGCCCCAAATCTCTGCATCAAGAGGATTTAGCCTACTGAGCTTGTCAGTATTCTGGCAAAGACTGAGATATTTATACACTGATGTTTATAACTGTCATGATTTGGGGTCAGACTCAAGCACAGACATGCAGAGATGCAGTGTAGAGACTCTTTAATGATGAATCCAGTCAGGGAACAAACTCAGGAGGTTCAATGTCACGAGACTTACTAGGATGACCAACAGAGAACGGATCACAGGACGAAATAACGCTGACACTGACGACGATGACAGAAACGACGGCAAACAGTTGACAAGCATAGGGAGGAGAAAGACTCAAATACACAAGGGAGGTAATTAGGGAGACAATAAGGAAAATACGGGGCAGCTGGAGGAAATTAACAGACAACGGGACAGACAGACACAGAAGGAAAAAGTCACGTGACAATAACAATAATCATTTTGGAAACAGAATCAGTCTTTATATAATATTACTCTGTAAAGAACGAAACCTGTTCTAGTGAATAATTTAAGCATGCCATGCATAGAGCTCCACAGCGACATCTGGTGGGGCCAGGCAGAGATGCCACAGATGTAATTGCAAAAATATCTATGAGCTTAGCACATTTTGCTGCGTCCACTTGGAGGTTTTCTTTTTTCTCGCTGCTTTTTTGCACCCCCTCCTCACCTCCCACGTTTTTCAAGTTTGTCCATTTCCAATCATATCTCAGATAAGTTCTCTCAAACTGCGCTCTGCTCAAATGATACATTTGATTACCTTCCTTCAGTGGCATTCTCTCTAGCCCCAAACATTTCTCATCAAGACTGATCCACTGGTTTTTTCACCCCAGAAAGAATACGTTTACATTAACTGAGCCACCCTATAACATTAATGAAGAAGGCAGTTTTGTAATTGCTTGGTTTCGCTGACTACAACAGAGCCATGACGGTATGACCGATCAGAAAGGAGTTTATGTAAATGAGGAATCCTCCGTGTTTTATTGTCTGACAGCCTGGTCTTTAATCTAAACTCTTTTTTTAGAGCGGACAGAAAATGGTCATCAGACGATTTTTTTATATAGAAATAAGAGGGACAATTTTTCAGTTGTGGTGGATGGCAGAGGGCGGCAAAACTCTGGGCCTACACATAAAACAGGTAAACAAACAATCAATCCTGTAGCTATCTCTTCGAGATTATGTGAACACTAGGCCGATAATTCCCGACAACAGTGTTTATGAATCAACATGAGTTAAAATTGTCCGACGAAAAACTTAAAATCGTCGGACATGTTGACTGACGTGCTTCTCCTCTAACCTTGCAAATATATTGCCATTACAAAAGAAATCTTAAAAAACAAGTGTTGCGTCCATCTGCATCTCCCCATTAATCTAACAGCAGCTCCTCATAGCCCTTGAGCCAAAAGAAAATAAATGCAGATGCTTATTGCAAGCTTTCTCCTGGTCCATAACATGCGGCTTGCTTTTAGCAGCACCAGAACTTTCTGCACAAAGCTCTGAAACATCTTAACATATGCGCGGCAGTAGTCGCTTGTTCGAGAAGGACCTGGCTGCAGAGCGCAGAAAGAGGCCCGATTGGGTCAGGTGTCAGACCCATACTATATTTGGAAATTGCACAACTGTCCTCCAGAACTGAAGGGGGCGATATTTTGTATATTAGTTGCGCTTTTTCCCCTTTGAAATCTTTATGGATTTGGGTCAATGTTAAAATATTAAACTTATGAAACACAATATATTTACAACTAAACTATTTTTGTTCATTTTACCTTTACTCATTTACCATTACCAATACACATGCACATTCTGTTAATATTTATAAACTATCCAGCTTGGTTGCATGTTCCTCAAATCTGAGTATGCATTTTTTATTTTGAATAACCGCACAGTATTTTAGTTTTTGTTATTTTTCTCCTTACTATGCATAGATCATTCTTAATTCTATCCATCCATCCATTATATGTACCCGTCCATCCTATGCAGTGCTGTGGGGGGGCTGATGCCAATCTCCAGCAGTCACGGGGCAAAACGGCGGGGTACAACCTGGACAGGTCGCCATCGCAGGGCAATTATTCTTAATTCTGTTATATTTTTTATATGTGAATCTAGATGCTTCAATTACCTGACACTTTCCTGCTGTTACAGCTGAACTTACCCTCGGTGGGACAATAAAGAATGATTCTATTGTATTTATTCTTTAATGTTTTTGAACACCATATATTTTGAAGATTGTTAAACAAAACTTAATTAAAAAGGAATATATTTACAAATATGTTAATTGATTTTAGTCTTTTAAGTGTTTTCTTTTGATAAAGCTGGAGAAAACTTTTACTTCATCAGTTGCTGAGAAGTGTGGAACCACTGCTGTTTGTAGCAAAAGTTTGATAAATAATACTGCTGGACAGGCCTATATGTTGTGAAACAGGACAACAGAGCCAAATCAAAGGGGGTGACTGTACATGTACAGAGTCAAATTAGACATTGATGTGAATGGTAGTTTCTATAATATTCATGCAAAATCTGCTGTTCATGTAATGTGGCTTTGCCCTCATGGTAAAACCTATAGCAAAATCTATGTGTGTTTATTGCAGAAAACATTGTTAAAGGATTTGTTTGTTTGTTTGTTTGTTCCGTTTTGGAATTTTTTTAAATTTAATCTTCAAAACAAAAAAAAATCAATGCCATATATGTATTTAACGTTAAATATCTTTTGGGCAAAATTTCCACAAATGCAAATTTACAGAACACATCCATCTTTTCTTGGACACTCATGAATTTATGCAGTACATTAATTCAGTTAAACACTAAAAATCCTAAAACTGTTCGAACTCTACGTGCTTGTAATGAAGTGAAAACCAGAATAACTCTTTGGTTTAATTAGCTTTCACCCTTGAGTGTTTTATGTTTTCAAAAAAAAAAAAAGAATAATATGCATTTTTACCTATAAAATTGCTTTTTTAAATATAATTGCTTTTAGAAAGTTTTTCCATACTAAAGATTTACTCTGAAGTACAAATGTTATAATACATTTTTAATTCAATAAACAGTAACTTTATAAAACTTTAACAAGCGGCATTTACAATGTACAGAAAACAAAAAAAATGTTTATATGCAGTAAAATGTTAATGTAATGATAGGATGAGCAGTAAGGTGAGGTATATTTTGGAGAAGTTCATGGATGGCAACAGGTTAGCACATAAAGAAGACTGGTCTGTGGTGTTGAACAATAAAATGTTTGAAGCGGTAGCTTCCAAGTCATGATGCTATGCTACTTTTAACAAGTTCTACAAGAACACCACAAAAATCAATGAGTCCAAATATAAGAAGTTTTATGGGGCCAGTATGACCAGAATCAATAAAGATTTCTAAAGAAAAAAATGTGAACCCGAGGGTAAAATTGGCAATATTGCCCCCTTCAGTTCCGATATGTAACAGTGCCATTGCCAAATATGGTGGATCTAACAACTGACCCAACCTCGCCCCTTTCTGCGCTCTGCAGCCAGGTCTACTTGGCTTGTTCTGCCATGCAGATACAGCTCTGCTCACAAATCTGCGTCACAATGCGCTCAGCTGTTCACACTACGGTGAAACACTGAGACAGAACAGTTTCCTGAACTTCAGCTATATGGAGATTTTTCAGCAGCAGAACAAACAAAACAAAGGTGGAAAAAGTCAGAAAGAAAGACTTTTCATAGAGTTTGAATTATGTGGGTCAGACTCAGACCTGTTGTGTTTAACCCTAAAGTGAGTTTAATTCAGTGCCATATTCAAAATGATTTTAGGTAAAAGTGCTTGAATAGTATTGTTTGAATATCTGCCTAAAATACTTACAGCTGAGCATAGTTGTAGCTAGGAAGTTTTAAAGAGTGCTAAATTGGGGCCAGTTATGATTTGGGAGTGTCACATAAAAGCAGGGCTGTAATACAAAAGGGGGTGGGCCCTAGACTGAGTGACAGACATCGGACACACAACAGGGGGTTTCAAGTAAACGAAAATACATGAACCCCATAAATAATTCTAACTAATTAAAGCTATTTCTCTGTTTTATCATCAATTAAAATATTATCTACACAAAAAGTGATTATGTAGGGACCTTCATAAATGCAGAACAGGAGGAGAGCAGGGCAGGATTAAAGTCACTTACTAATCAACGACTCATTTAACATTTTGACTGATGACTGTCCAGGAGGAAAGAAATCAGAGTATACCACTACAATTAACTAAACTATACAATTGATTAAATGAACTGTTTTACTTTTGTTCTGAGTGCAAAGACTGCTGTTTTGACTGGTATTGAGCTGCCTTGGCGGAGGTCTGCGCTCTGCGAGTGCTTTTCTAGTTAAACCTACATAATTGAGCCAATTTCCCCCAATCAATGACTTTTGAATGCTAATCATGTTGCGATGGTCAGTTCCCTTTTATGATTACCTTTTGATTACATCTATTATGATAAAAGAAATTTGATGTTATACTTGGTTTACAGATGACCTTGTCAAGACAGAGAATGAAGAGAAGAGAGCAGCAGATAAGAGGTCTACCATGCAACCTGAAACAGAGCTAACATTTGTGTTTGTCAGGTAAAAAAAATGAAAATAAGTGTTACGTACTGACTAATTTTATCATCCTGTCTTACTTAATATCAGTACTGATCTTGTTCACATTGTCACGTTTAAGTTTGAAAATAAATACATTTTGAAGTATATATTGCTGTATTTGGCTTTAAACAAGGTGCCACAATGCTCAAGAAAGCTAAAAAGCCTTTTAACTGCTTAGGTTCCCCCAGATTCCTCTATGAGGGTGTGGACTCAGCCCCCAATGTTCCCAGGTCTAGGAAAATGTCCCTGTATTCCTTGATTTAAGGGGAGGGGCAAGCCAATGAGGGCTGAGAGATCTCATTGGAATAGCCGAATGTCCTTAAAAAAAATCCAATGGGCTGTGGCATTTGATAAAATAATTTTTTTTAGAGTATACTTTTCTCCAGCCCCAGGCCTGCCCAAAAATTTGCATTGGCGCACCGGGCATTGTCCAGTACCCCAGATGACCTGTCCATGACTGGTCTGAGATATTAAACACCTTTCTTTAAGAGTTTTAGAAATCTAAAGAAACTCTTAGTGTTGTTGGTATTTGTTGAAATATTTGTGTTGTATTATCTGTTTTGTTTTAGTGTTATTTGTGTGAACAGGTCCCAGTTGAAAATTAGATTGATGGTGGTCTTAATCAGAGATGGAAAGAGTACTAAAATATTCTACTCAAGTAAAAGTACTACTACTGTGATGAAATTTTACTCAAGTACAAGAAAAAATTAACAGTCTAAATAGTTAATCAAGTTGAATAAAAAGTAGTTGATTAAAAATGTACTCAGAGTAAAAGTTACTTTTTTTGACAGCGGTCAGTTTCTCCTGAGTAGAGCGAGAAAGACAATAGGACATAAATATCAACGTAGTTGCTTTTTCATAAAACAGTCCTAACTTTGTTTTTAAAGTGCAATTGCAGATTAACAACATATATATATATCAAAATGGGTAACACTAATATTCACAAGTACTGCGACATTTCCCAAATGACACAAACCATTACAATGGTCATAAGACAAAACTATGCCATTTTTTATTAGACTGTGTTATACCTGTCAGATATTAAAACATGTTAAATAAATTTAAAACTTGTCAAACATACCAGCTGCTAAAAAAAATAGTTAGATTTTTTTTTTTATTGTCCTGCTATAATGTACTTCTAGATTACAGTTCCCTTATTTGTGTCCTTTCTCATAGTGTTAGTCTCTGAACGTGCTGTTAATTTTGAGCAGCAGTATATTTTTTACAGTTAGTATAGTTCATCCTTACTCGCTGTGCAGTAAAGTATTTTCTTTATTGGAAAATTAACATCTTAATAGGTATATATGATGCATTTTTTAAATTCTAAATATTCTAAATGACTCTAAAATCCTTAGTGCATGCATGCTTGTTGAAAAACAATAAAACCGGACAATTTAATTTATCTGTGAATTTGTTTTGTTCGTGATTTTATGGCTAAAACAGCTAGTCAGCTAGTTACGGCTAAAACACTAGGCATTAACTATATGAATTATCTGGATAAATGGTAGCCACATGATAAAATGGTTGATAATTATTCCACAACTTTAACTCAGTGGCTCATGGGAGTTGTAAAATGCTGCTTTTCTTTTAACTTTCCTCATTTCTAATCCTAGCCCAAAAGACTATTGAAATTAGATTTTATTTGGGAGTTACTAGACCTATTCAAAGCTACA
This sequence comes from Valencia hispanica, assembly GCA_963556495.2. Lineage (NCBI taxonomy): Eukaryota > Metazoa > Chordata > Actinopteri > Cyprinodontiformes > Valenciidae > Valencia > Valencia hispanica. Next base: position 32,222,344 of record OY747707.1, on the reverse strand, counting down.
CAACAATGTTTCTTTTTCCAGCTTCAAAAACTATTATTTACAAAAATGTAGGAGGAAAAGAAAAAAAAAAGTTTGACTAAAACTCACGCTTGTCAGTAGCCAAGTGGTTACAGTCGTTGCCTCAAATGGTTGTGGGTTCAAATCATGATTAGTAACATTTTAATGTTGTTTCCTTTGTGTTTGCATTGGAGTTGTGATGGACTGCAAATCACTCACTTTCCAAATGCCATTCTAGTAAACTCTAGGTAGTTACATGATTATTGTGCATTTGACTCCTGAACAATTACAGGTGAAATTATTTCTGCTCTGCATGCTATTCATATTCCATGTTATCCAGGATTTAACTCCACTCCTGTCTCTTCACAACCTGAAAAATGTTTTTTTTTCTACTTTTTTGTTGGATCCAGGGGGCAACATCTCCCTTTCATCAGAAGGTGCTTTTTTCTGACAGCACAGATTAGTAAGAGATGGAAATGCATTTAGAAATGTCAGGCTCATTTTCTGTGGCTCACACTGAGGCTTAGCCATGCTTTTGCAACAATAAATGGTTCATCCAAGGTCTTCTGTGTTTTTTCCCATTACTGTCAGCTAATAAAAAAATATGTACACTCACATCGCAGCACAAATATTGAATTCAAATAATGCCAACAGCTTGGTGCAGGTGAAGAAGAGCAGATCGTTTCAATTGGTTTGATTTAAGTCAAGTAAGCTAAATTAAATTTGAGCAGCGAAATCGAGCAAGTGAGAATGAATACAGAAATGAGGAGAGCAAATGAGGTACACTGGGTCCAGCTTGGGTTGCTGTTGACAGGCTTGGTGACATAAACAATTTGGGAGGGCCTGAGCTTTCTCAGCTGGAGTGTAGAGCCTCCGTATTAGCCCTGCAGCTCATGTAAACTCTGCCTTCTGTTGTTTATTCTCAGACTGACAAACAGTTTAGGGTTTCTTCTGAAATGTGCACATATCTTTGTGCAGATAGCAAACAAATCTGTTTTGCTTCATTGCAAGCTTCTATGAATGATAAAAATAATAAGGTTTCCCTGTTGTAAAATTACATTTGCCTGAGCTAAAGAAGTTTTGAATTTATATCTGCATGCTACAAGTATTACAAAAAATTTAGGATTAAGTGCATAGCTTCATATCCCTTTATTGTTGCTCTTTATTTTAAAGATAAACTTATGGTAACTTAGATAGATGACTTAAATTTAAGGAAGCATAATAAAGAATGAAATTATTTTTCACTCAAAGAACTGGTCTTTGTTTTAATGCCATACATATTTTACATGTACACAGAGATGGCTGCATAACATAAAATACAATCAGACAAGATTCAATTAACACAGAGACTCACAGGACAGACGACACTCACACATAAGCATAAATTAGAGAGACTAGTTAACCTTGAAGTTATGTTTTTCAGGTGTGAGAGGAAGCTGGAGTACCTGGAGAAAACTCATGCTTATACAGGGAGAATTTGCAAACTCCATGCAAAAAGGGCAAGGATCAGGATTCAGACCTAAAACCTCCTTGCTGTAATGCAACAAGGCTAACTACTGAGCTACCGTCCACCCCAGTAAAATAAATAAACCGCAATGTGCACTGTGCCAAATAAAACAGACTGGAGAAATTGTATCATAAACAGCGATGTGGAGTGATGTAGAAATTTTAATAGGTACACAGTTTACATGGTTAGTGTACACGATTTACAGTGGCAAATCATAAGGCAGAGTACAGAGTAGGATATCCCTCAGATCCTTGTTCTACAGTCAGATTACACCTACTGAAGTTTTCACACAATACATTAATTATTTGTCCACTCTGTGTCTTTACTCAAACCTAAAATGCTTCTAATAAACAAATGGTGGGGACATTCTCACATCAAGTGCTTTTGACCTGGTCTTTGTACTCTGTAGGTTTCCTTGTAAGTGTGTGTGCTACCTTTCTGACACTCATTTTCTTTGAAGCTGCAGTCTGGATGAATACAGATGTCCAGAAAGAAGAGTGGGAATATATTGTAAGCCAGGAATTCAAAATCTTGATGGGAATGAAAAGCTGTGATAATGAGCCAATCAAAGATTCAGATATTTTATTTTATTTTATTGATAATCCGATTAGCTAATTGATCAAGTGGAAAGTAAAACCCCATTGACTAGGGAGAGGCAGCACAAGGAGAAGAGGTAGTACAATTGCATTTGAATCTTGGTTGAAATTCCACATCAGCCCATTTAAAGCAGAGCTCAAAAAAAGGGGTGGGGCGAGGCTAGCTAAAGAGCAAAAAAATAAATAAAGGCAATTAAAAAGAATTTTGAATGAAACCAAACATGCACAATTTTGGATAAAAACCATGTAACTAGAGAATCAGGAGAAGAGCAAATTTTGTACACTGAATCCATCATGGGTCACCGTTTACAGAAAGGAGGCTTGGTGACATATTCAGCTTTTAATGACAAGACATGATAATAACTGCTTGTGTGATCACCGTGAGATTTTTTAGGGTCAAATGATGATCAAAATTAATAAATCAGTATAAGGCCAATATTCTTCAGTCTATGTTATTTCAGAATTTCATTCGCCAATGTGTAACATCCAAGGCAGGGGAATGAGCCTGGGCTGAGGGTGTGTGTTTCTTACAGCCAATCAGAGAGTGCTGTGGCACTAGATGTCAGACTGATGAAAGCCCAAACAGAGAGAGAGAGAGAGAGAGAGAGAGAGAGAGAGAGAGAGAAAGAAAGGAAAGAGAAAGATGGCCTGGAGATTTTAATTGGAATAGGAAAAAAACTGTCAAATCAGGGTCAAGGAGATTTGAGAGGGAATGTTTGAGACGGTGGCAGCAGGAAAGGACCGGCAACCTTGTGAAAAAGTAATGAATTGTATAAAGGATGTGCAATTAATTATATTTATATTTAATTTATGATTTTGACTCCAAACAACCAAAAAAAGAATTGTGTAGACATTACAAAAAAATATTAGCAAAAACGTGTTGAAAATATTTGGCAATAACAATAGTAATTATTTATTTATGAATCAATTTTTTTAATCAATGATTTATTAACCCTGCAGCCCAACAAACGAATACAAGTATAAGAAAGAATAAGAAGAAAACATTTTAAGTTGATTTCCTTTTTTCAATGATAATTCAGTTTTTTGTTGGTGGAAAGCTGAAGAAGAAGACTTTATTCGTATACGAAGCTATGAATAAAGTTGAATGAAATAACGATTTGTGAAGTAAGCATGTCGACGCTTAGATAATTTCCCATTTCTCTTGTCCTGCTTTTTTGTAAAACTACTGTGTCCAGGCTTGCATTCACCTCTCCACTTTTCCCCAATCTGAAGAGCTTTCGGGAATGCAAGAAAAAAAAATATTTGAAAGAAAGCAGTATTGAAAAGTCTTAAGAAAAATGCAAATGTCTTCTTTGCTAAAGAATCAACATTGTATCACTTTTAACTTGTGTCTGAATTGCAAATTCAAGACAGATTGTGTATTTTCTATTGTTCAATCTCCATCCAGAAATATCTGAGTATGAAAAAAGCTTAAGCTCACTTGTTTATCACTGATTTTAGTGACATTTATAAATAGATTAATGATTCATGTCTGACTTATAATGGGACTTCTAACAAACCGCACAATGCTGTAAAAAATGTGTTGTAAGCAAAAGTTGCTTACAAAAAAGGGTAGTAGGATGTGCAAAGGATCTTTTTATGTATATAGGTGCAGTACTACAGTGAGACAGGATAATCAGTTCTACACATGCTGCATCAGAGAGGACACACACATTGCATGGATAGTGGATGAGTCATGTCTGCCAGCCCCTACTGTTCTTGTGATGGCTCCAGATTTAAGGACCAGCTATCAGCATTCACCTCACAGATGCACCTCCTCATCCCCTCCTCTATCCCATCCCTTCTCTCTGCTCACTCTCTCTTTCTTGCTGTTGCACAACTTGTGTTTTCCTCACACACAAACAGGTAGGAAACACTAAAAGAGTGTGTGTATGTGTGAAAGTGACAACTCTCCATATGTTGTGCACGGCTGCCACTGTCAGGATCTGATATATCAAAAAGATATGGAAATTATTTTATGATAATTCTGCCTATCTATATATTTCCCAACAGAGAATGGTGAGACAAATGCACCATGCCACACATCCATATACATTGAAAAATGTCACATTCAGGGTCAAATACAATGTATGAAACGGTGCAACTGTGCAGTTAAAGGAAAACTAGACAATCTTAGTCAAACTAGGACATCATTTCCCATGAGGCACAATCGCAGCATCCTGCGGTGACATCATATGTGCGCAAGAGTGCTGAATGAGCATTGTAGCATTCTGAGCAATGACAAAACCAATGCTGTCCATACCAGCATCTTTATTTTCAGTTCAGAACACTAGAGGTAAACACCCACTTTGATAAGAAGGACAAGCACAAGCATTTCACACAGATAAACATCAAGGCAGCAACTTTAGTTGGCTTAAACATATATGATTGAGAACTGCATGATTGAGCAGTTGTTTGCACTGTAGTTTTGCAGTAAAATGTTCCAGGTTCAAATCCCGACTGTGGTCCTCCTCTTTCTAGTTTTCTGCCTACAGGATGAAGACATGCATGCACATCCCAGAGATGTTATTATGTACATTTACACAATGGTTGTCGATGTTGTCCTGTGATAAATAAGCAATGGTGTGCACATTGCCTCTCACCACTGGAGGAAGGCACATGTAAGGATCCCTGGATGCATAAAATATATAGGTGGATAAAATATTCTAAAATACATGAAGAATTCAGCTGCACATTTTGGAGAGTTGGTTAGTGTGGAATTCGAATAAAGCTTTTCGAAAGTCTGCATATATACTGAAAACAAAATTGGAAAAATAAATTTTATTATGTCCTCAGTTTATTTTCTGTTCAGTTTTGTAAAGGTTGCATCCATCCATCCATCCATCCATCCATCCATCCATCCATCCATCCATCCATCCATCCATCCATCCATCCATCCATCCATCCATCCATCCATCCATCCATCCATCCATCCATCCCACATAGACACACGCAGAGACATACTGAGACACCCATATATTGAGCTGCCTCCTGCAACTTTTGTTATCATCTGATAATCATCTTGTCTTCTCAGATCAGCCCAATAACATTAAGAAACTCTCTTTTCTCTTTTGTCATGCTTACACCCGAGAACTGAGGGTGATCAGTAGCATAAAGAATAAAGACACACACTGTTATGGCACCTTTAGAGGAGCTGCCACATATTTCTTCATCTTTTTCTCACTGTCTCTCTTTGCCATCAATGACTGTATAAACACACTGGACCAAAGGCGGTTTGAATGCTATGCCTCTCTATTCTTTCTCCAGACATTGGAAACCTTACTTTTAAATGAAAAGAGGTCTTAGGTCCACTGAGCAAAAGTCCACTCTGTTTTCTAAATAGCCCCAAGTAGGATGCTTCTGACATTGTTTTAGGAGTGACTTAACACAACGTTTATGACAATTGAAGCATATATCCTGGATGTGTGGTAGCTCCTGGACCTCTGACTGAACGTTTTCCCCATCATATTGGCCATAACATAGAACTTTGCATCTTTTTTTGTGCTAACCCACGATCATTAAAACTAAAACAAAGAAATTCATTGAAGTGGTTCACTCTGTTTTTAATTATTCTCAATGAGATTTATCTTTTGAATCAAATTACTGGAAAAAAAAACCATTTTCGATAGTTCTCTAACTTTTTGAAATGCACCTGTAAATGGACATTAAAATAAAAGAAAACAAACAAAAAAACTGACTAAAGTGTAAACTACAAAGAATAATGAAAATAAAAAAAAATGCAACTAGTTGGAGCTCATTCTTTCCCGTTATAAAGTAATCTCTTAAAAAAGAAATACATATTAAAAATAACTATTTGGCCAGAAAGGACAGCTAATCTGCAGGGATGCCCCCCTCCTTGGTGGGCGCCACTTATATGAAATGCTTCCAAGTCTATTGTATTCGCACCCTGAGTTTGCCATATACTTTTAAAGGCACAAATGAAATGTTTTTACTCTTGCTGCCACAAAGTACCTGATGTTCCAGTGTGTCTGGATATGTGTCAAAAGTAATATCCTAACTGCAGTGTTGTGAAGAGACTTGCTCTGCACCAAAAAGCAAGACCTCGTCATAAGTGTGTGCTGGTTCTTGTTGTGTCAAAAATATCGAAAGAACATTCTAAATATCGCAGCGTGTTGCCAAAAACAGCGTTTACCACCTGTCAGTGTCTGCGGTCTCTCCCTCATCCTCTGCGTTTGTGTGGTGCGCATACAGGTAATAAGCTGCTCCGCCACTGCGCAACGATGGAGCTAGCACAACGATGGAGATGACGCAAACAGACCCAGCTCTCCGAAAAAGTGTTTCAAGACGAACATGGCGGCAACTTAACCGAGGTCCAAGATGACAGTGGCCACCGGGAGAATGGATACGATGCTTTCCAAGAAACCCATCTACCTGCGTCGAGGGGGCTGCTGGTTTTTCTTTAAGTGAATCTGCAGATCGAGCGGTGGCAGACGCGCAGCATCAGCACCGAGAGGCTCGCAACAGCTGGTCTCCCTTGCGCGTGCCTCTGACAAGCGAACAAGCCCGGAAAGGGGACGCCAGGGAAGAGGTGGGGGTATGCGGTCAAAAAGGACGCCGTTCCCCCCCGGAGAGCCATGGAGAACCGGGATGCGGCAGCGCGAAGCTTAATCTGTGCGGGCACGCTAATTGGTTCGGAATAGCAGCGACTTGCTGCGGGGCGCGATAGCAGGAGCGCCCTGGACCGGCGGAGGCTCGGAACCCCCCCTCCTACCGCTGCAGAGGAGAACCAACCGGAGCCCGTCGCCCGACAAGTCAATGAGTATTGTGGAAGAGGAGCCCCTGCGGTGGAGTCGGCCCAGGGCAGCACTCTCCTAAAATATGACCAGGGGTGTTTGGATGCGTCGGCAGCATGACGAATGCTTAAAATACTGGTCTGCACCCCGAGAGAACGAGAAGCCATTCACGGAGCCAGAGCGGGCCCAGAGATGGCGACAGTCTCTGGCCTCTCTGCTCTTCATCACCGTCCTGCTCTCTGATCACCTGTGGTTCTGCGCCGAGGCAAAGCTGACGCGGACCCGCGACAAGCGATCGGACGAGGGGCACGCTATCACGGACGCGGGCGAGAAGAAGCCAAACTCCCCTCAACCACACCACATCCCAACATCACCCGACCCCCGCCGCCTCGCCAGAGAGCAAGATGTTATTTTTATAGGGAATTCTACCAAACCTCTGTGGCGGATGGACACCTGTCACCCGGACAGCCTGTCCAGAGACTGCTTCACTTTCACGGACGCTCTGACAGTGTGCCTGGGCCTCTCTGGCGAAGAAGAAGAGGGGACACAGTCGGCGTACGTGAATCTGAGCGATTTGTATCTCTCTTTTTGTAATTCCTACTCACTTTTGGATTTGTTTTACGGGTTTACGAGTCCGGACGTTCTGAATTGCTCCCTGGATACAGCCATTGGGGTGGATCTGCTGGGGTGCACGGAGTGTGTCCGGGCTTATCAGCGTCTGGATCGGCAGGCGGAGGAGAACTACAGGGAGTTTGAGCTGCTAGTTCAGAAGTACGAGACGGACGCTTACTCAGTCAGGACGTGCATGGAGGAGTGCAAGGTAGGGCTCACATACACGCGCACGTGCACATGGGATAGGGAGGTCACGGTCGTCATGGTAACCGCTTGGCATATTTGTCATGTGTGCATCAGTGCTCAAAAGTTCAAGGTGCCGATAGGTCAGCAGAGCCTGCATGGCTGCAGCACATACTGCACATATGGGCAAGATACTGGCAAAGCATAAACATCCAAGGCTGCCACACCTCTTCTTTTTATGTATTTCCTTAAAACTCCTGGCCTCTAACCGGAGCCGATATGTGCAGCATACCTTGCAGCTAATGTCTGACATATGGACTCAGATTCAGTCACATCTCAACCAGATAGGCAGAGAGAGAGAGAGAGAGAGAGAGGACCCCGTTTTAATATTTATAATAGCACTTCTGTGATTTCTGCATCTAATCCAGGATTTGCGCTTCCCCCAGTTTGCTTGTTTTTTCCAGTAGCAGCACAGTCATTTCAGTCGTACAACACCATGCTTGCTTTTGCAATTAACAGCACAGGTCTGCTGTATGACAAAGACGTATCCTAGATTTTGTGTCTGGTCAGGTTTGCTGTTTGAGCTCAGGCTGCCGTGGTGTCAAGGAGAAACGGAGAGATGTATCAGTTGAATTACAGCTCGAACTATTTTCAGTTGTTTTGAGCTGCATAGTTGCAGAGACTTGCCTTTCTTTAATCAGTCCACGCTCCAGTTGTAACTGTCCATGGTGCTGAAAGAAGAGGCAGCAAAGGGGATACAGAAGAAAAACTTTTATTTCAAACACTGGGTTTATTAAGCCCATTGCCATTTGTTTGATAGTAATGGGGATAATAGATAATACTGATGTACAGAGTTAACACGATGTAACTAAATGAACTGATGGAATTCAACCTTTTAGGTTGAACTTACATCTATATTCTCACAGAGTTTTCGTGTTTGTTTAATTTCTCAGATTGACTGTAGGATACACTGCCTTGCAAAAATACTCTTACGGATGTAAACTTTTCTCATTTTGTCACCTATTTAGTCACCTTACAATCTCAAACTTCAGTCTATTTTATTGTTATGTTATAACAGAACAACCCAAAATGACATGCAACAGTTTTTTTGCAGATAGAAATCTGAATGCATTTCCAAAGAACAGCTTAGAACAGCAATTCAGAAGTCTTGCAACAAAACCATAAGGATTTAAGTTGGAACTTTGTCTGGATCTAAACTCAAACACAAATAGGCTTTGATTTAAACCATTTCATCTGTTACTGTCCTGTTGAACCTATGGCCCAATCTCAGGGTGTTTGCAGCCTCTAAAAGGTTTTCTTCCAGTATCGCTCCATATTTAACTTGTTCAATCTTCCCACCTTTGAACTGCTTTCTTGTTCATGCTAGCGATAAGTATCCATACTACACAATGCATATCCATGTTTCATGGTGAGTAGATTATTTTCAGGGGGATGTCAATTTTCTGCCACACATTCTTTGGAGGCCAAACATTTTTTATTGTCATCTCATATGACCAAAACACCCACTTTGACATGTTTGCTGTGTCTCCTACGTCACTTTTGGCAAAAATACAAACATCATTTTAAGGCTTTTGTTCCACAGTGACTTTCTTCTTGCCTCTCTCCCATGAAGGGCCGAATTTATGGAGGGCACAGCTTGTAATTATTCTGTCAACTGATTATTTACCCTGAGCTGCGACTCTCTGCAGTGCTTTGCGATTTGCCATGGGCCACTATGGTGCTTCTTTGATTTATACTCTACATGCAAACTCTGTCAGTTCCGGTTGACAACTATGTCTTGGTTGGTTTACCATTTTGCCAGAGCCTACTGTTTTTGTTTTAAGATGGGGGATTGAACAGGGATCTGTGAGATGTTTAAAGTTTGAGCTATTGTTTTATAACCCAAGTACTGCTTCAGACTTCTCCACTACTTTATTCATGATCTTACTGTTGTGTTCCTTAATCTCTGTGATACTGTTTGTTTACTAATATTATCTAACAAACTTCTGTGCCATTTCACTGAACCTCCAGATTTATTCTGGGATTAAATTACTCAGAACTAAAATCTTTTTATTAAGTTAGGTGAGTTTTGAAGGCAGTTGGTTGTGCTAGATGTTATTTAGGGGTATCCAAGTAAAGTGGGCTCAATACAAGAGCAGGCCACACATTTCCATGTATAATTCTCATTTCACCTAACAGTACTCACTGTTGTTTACATAAAACTCAAGTTTTTAGTGGTTATCTGATTAAATTGGAAAAAGTTTAAGGTAAGTAAATAAACTCAACAAAAAAAGAAACGTCCCTTTTTCAGGACTGTGTATTTCAACAATAATGTTGTAAAAATCCAAATAACTTTACAGATCTTCATTGTAAAGGGCTTAAACAATGTTTTCCACACATGTTCAATTAACCATAATCAGTTAATTAACATGCACCTGTGGAATGGTCGTTAAGACCTTAACAGCTTACAGAAAGTAGGCATTTAAGGTCACAGTTCTACAAACGCAGGACACTAAAGAGACTTGTCTACCGACTGTGAAAAACACCCAAAGAAAGATGCCCAGGGTCCCTGCTTATCTGCGTGAATGTGCATTAGGCATGCTGCAGGGAGGCATGAGGACTGATGATGTGGCTAGGGCAATAAATTACCATGTCCGCACTGTGAGATGCCTAAGACAGCGCTACAGGGAGACAGGAAGGACAGCTGATCATCCTCGCAGTGGAAGACCACGTGTAACAACACCTGCACAGGATCGGTACATCCGAATATCACACCTGCGTGACAGGTACAGGATGGCCACAACAACTGCCCGAGTCACACCAGGAACACACAATCCCTCCATCAGCGCTCAGACTGTCCGCAATAGGCTGAGAGAGGCTGGACTGAGGGCTTGTAGGCCTGTTGTAAGGCAGGTCCTTACCAGACATCACCAGCAACAACACCACCTATGGGCACAAACCCACCTTCGCTTGACCAGACAGGAGTGGGAAAAAATGCTCTTCACTGATGAGTCACGGTTTTGTCTCGCCAGGGGTGATGGACGGATTCGTGTTTATCGTCGAAGGAATGAGCGTTACACCGAGGCCTGTACCCTGGAGCGGGATCGATTTGGAGGTGGGGGGTCCGTCATGGTCTGGGGCGGTATATCACATCACCATCATACTGAGCATGTTGTCAATGCAGGCAATCTCAATGGCTTGCGGTACAGGGAAGACATCCTCCTCCCTCATGTGGTACCTTTTATGCATGCTCATCCGGACATGATCCTCCAGCAGGACAATGCCACCAGCCATAATGCTCGTTCTGTGCGTGAGTTTCTGCATGACAGCAATGTCAGTGTTCTGCCATGGCCAGCGAAGAGCCCGGATCTCAATCCCATTGAGCACGTCTGGGACCTGTTGGATCGCAGGGTGAGGGCTAGGGCCCTCCCCCCCAGAAATGTCCAGGAACTTGCAAGTGTCTTGGTGGAAGAGTGGGGTAACATCTCACAGCAAGAACTGACAAATCTGGTCCAGTCCATGAGGAGGAGATGCACTGCAGTACTTCAAGCAGCTGGTGGCCACACCAGATACTGACTGGTACTTTTGATTTTGAGCCTCCCTTTATTCAAGGACACATTATTCTATTTCTGTTAGTCACATGTCTGTGAAACATTTTTACTATGTCTTATGGTGTTGACTCTTTTAGTGTTCATACAAATATTTACACACATTAAGTTTACTGAAAGTAAAAAAAGTTGAAAGTCAGTGGACTTTTCTTTTTTTGCTGAGTTTACTTGTAAAAAGCCCTGCATGTCTAGAGGGCATCTTTAATAAACACTTTTCAGAATAACTGGTATTGAATTTGTAAACAAAGAACTTGGGGAAAGAAAGCTTTTCTGGTAGAGATAAAACACCATCCAGCCTAATAATGCAAACTAAAGATATGCATCATTAGACTGGGTTTACTGTTTATGTATATTTACAGACACATATGGAATATAGTAGTGTGTTTTACCCTATTCCTTATCTGGAACAGTTTGAGTTTGAGAAAAATTCATCTCATGAACAACCTTTTAATTTTTTTGTAAAAGGTTTTCATAATCTAAAAGTTAAAATATAATTTGGGTAGAGTTCAGATGGAAAGGCTGTCTGGCACTGAATGCTGACAGTCTGTTTCTGATCTCGCTATGTTTTACCAATAAATCAGGGTTTATTTACTTATTTTGAGTCATAGCATATTAAAATTCTTGTTTTCTTGTGTGTGCATGCAGTTTTAAATGCAAAATATTTCCATAAGTCTCTTTTCTATAAAATATACATGTGTACTTCGTATTATGCATCTAATAAGCAGTGTGCTTTTGCACTGCAGATTGTGATAATGTAATAAGACTCAGGCAGGGCTCCATTAGCCTTTTAGCCCCTTTATTTCAATCTGAATTGCTAATCTGTTTCAGTGTATGTGTGACCTTTGTGAAACTGTAGCTCCCCAGGCCTGCAGGCCCCCTCAAGAAGCTACTGCTTCTTGAAGGACCATTCTGTTAGACAATACAAAGATATGCGACAGCTTGAAGCAACAGTTATGGCTTTTCACTCTGTTATCCTCTGTGACTTTTTCTGAAGCCTTCTCCCTGTGGAAAATACATTATTCGCAAATAAAACATTGTTGGGAAGTTTTCAATACCTAAATTAAATTAAAAAATAAGCAGATACATCTGTGTGATTTAACTCCATCCATCAACTCACATCAACTCTGACCAGCTTCCCTGCTCCAGCTGACCCAGTAGTACCACACACTATATAAATGATAAAATAAATATATATTATAAAGTAAAGATAAGGTGAAAAAAACACACCCATAATTGAGAGTAGTTGAAGCTGTTCAGCTCTCACATATGGGTGATTACTGTAAATCTTTCAGTTGCAGTTATTGATCCATAACAAAGTCAATGCAGAAATATAAAGTATGCACAAAGACAAATAAGAATTGTAGAATAATAACATATATAATTTTTATGGGGGAAAAAATCTTTACCTTGGTTGGAAAAATCCAAATTTCTCTTGACTCTAATTTTCATGGAGAAGTTTAGGATCTACTAAATACAAACTTTAGTCATGTTTTCATTGAATTCCAAATGCAAAAGTAAAAAATTAAATGATTGAATTTGTTTCCAGCTACAAGTTCCTTCACATTAATCCCTGATGATTTTTTTTATACAAGAGAAGTTCCACTGATCCAGGGTTTAATATGGTTGTGAGTGAGAACAACTAAGTCTCTGAAACTAGGAATATTTATAAATATTGTATTAATATCTGCTCTGAAAGAAAGATTGCATTCTGGAAAGCATGTCTTAAGAATAAGCTTTGAAGGGATTAGTCTGAAGCTCAGGGGATCACAAACCTCTCAGAAAGCTGAGATAGAAGAATGACAGCTTGAAATTTTAGAAAGACTAGTGAGTACCGAAGCTTGGAAATAACTATCTGAAATAGTAGTATACTGAAATTTATGTCCTAATTCCCCCTTTTATTTACAAGTCAACAGAAAAATAGTAATACTAAAGGTTTTAAAGGCAAATGACCTTATAAAATACCACTGAACACCCCCACGGCCAATAGTATCTCTTGAAGATCCTTCATAAGTCAAGAGTGATAACTTGAATTGTGCACAAACTTTGCTGCCTATTTGTCCACTGACAGGTTGCTTGTAGGTGTTTGTGGAGTTGCTTCCTCCTGAGGCTGCTGGTCTCCCTTTCTACAGTAGGTGCCCTGAGGTCACAAATGTCCAACTAGTGACAAGCTTTGAAGTATGCAGCACACACACACACACACACACACACACACACACACACACACACACACACACACACACACACACACACACACACACACACACACCCGCACACACACACACACACACACCCACACACACACACACACAACTTTACATATTACTGCTGGCCAGACTGTCTGTCATCTGTGCCACATTGAATAGTCCTTAGAGCCTTTAACACATATGCATGAAAGGGTTTTACAGTGTCTTGCAAAAGTATCCATTCCCCTTGAATTGCTTTTCAGATTTTGTGATATTAAAACCATAAACTGTAATGTATTTTGTAGAAATGTTGTGTGATAAGCCAATACAAAACAATACATAAAGTGGAAGGAAGATGTCAAATGGTTTCAGATTTCTTCTACAAATAAAAAACTGAAATGTGTGGCATGCATTTGCTCTGACATCTCTAAATAAAATCCAACTAATTGCCTTCAACAGCCAAAAGAGCTGCAAAATGTGGGCAATATCACAATTACAAAGAACTGCTGGGTTGCAAAATTTGCTAAGCTGTTATATTTTGGAGCCATCAAGGACTATTAATAAATTAGGCCTTTTGAATGGATTTACAGTAATCTGCCCTTGATGCCCACACTTGATAAATACCTTTGGTGGTAATTTGTATCATCATTTATTTATTTATTAAAAAAATTAATGATGTTAATATTTTACCTACTTATACACACACAGATTGAAATATCAACTTATTAATTCCTACCCTATTAATTTACTCAGTTTAAAGTGGACCTGGCATGAAATTTCCCTCGACATTTGTGCCCTTTTTAGTCACACTCTAACTACCTTAATACTGTATCAAAGGATCGTTTGCCGTAACTCAGCCTTGTTGCAGAATTGCAGCCCCTACTAGATGGCCCTTCTGTTAGCATTAGCAGAGAACGACCAAGTTTTACTGGGCGGGGCCCAAGCCATGCGCCTCTATTGTCAAAGGAGTCTCTAACGTCCGCATCTGATGAAACATTGACAGACATGCATTTGCGCACCACAAATTGCCCAAATTCCAATATTATGTATGAAATGTAATTAGGTTTAGGCCTTATTATATTGTGTGTTGAACAATAGTCTGTTTACAAATTACAGGCCTAATAAAATATTTAATCATCCATCCCCACATCCATCCTTCCTCATTACGTCTCTAGCTTCACCACGACAGTAATGGCTCAGTTATCGGCTACTATAACTATGTAATGGCGTTTCAATTTGATCCGGAATCTGATCCGGACGGCGAGGCACCTGAGGAGGAACCAGAAAGGTAGAGGAGGTCTTCCACAGATGATCCAGACAGATGTGCTGTGCACGGAGGGGAGAGGCTGTGTGTGTGTGTGTGTGTGTGTGTGTGTGTGTGTGTGTGTGTGTGTGTGTGTGTGTGCGTGTGTGTGTGTGTGTGTGTGCGTGCGAGAGAGACGTGAGTGACAGAGAGACGAAGAGAGAGCAGGGAATGAATATGCAGCGTGTTTTAAATAGCGTAAAAAAGAAAAACGAAATGCAATATCTGACGTTCGCTGTAGATTTTTTTTTCGGGGGCGGGGGGGTCGGTGTTGAATCTGTGGCGGTCAGAGTTTTATCTGTGGCGCACTGCCATAGATTCGTCTATGTCTGTGGGAAACACTGGTATATAACAGCTGAAGGACATTATTGCGGAAATATACTTACTTGTATAGAGATATTAGCTGGTTCACGATCTGCGAATCCACTGCTGTATTGTCCCAAGTTAATAAAACATTCGCCAGAGAAATGTTTGCCACAAACGACCACGCGTTTCGGGAGTCGGTCGGGTACATTTCCTGCATAAATAAAGTCCATCCACAAGCTTTTCAGTGGGGAGGACAGTGTCGATGCGGTCTGGACTCCATGTTGTCGGTTTGCTGTTTGCCTTTTACCGTAGCTCTCGTTGTTTAGGTTGTTATACGCGCCGCGGGGGGAGGGACTTGGAGAGTGTAGTTCAGAGAAGGGGGTAATTGGCTGGAACTCAATGATGTCATATGCTGAAACGTGTGGTCATATGCCGAACTGCAAAACAGCCCGTTTCTGAGTGCTAATTTATTATGTGGGCAGACATACCCGGGGACAAAGGAAACACTAATCAGTAGTTTTAACCCCTTAGGGGACATATGCAGGCTGGGGAAACTAAAAAATATGACCAAAAAAATCAAACAAATGCTAATTTCATGCCAGGGGCACTTTAAAAGACACTTCACCCATTTTTTAAACTACTTACATTACAGTCTGAAATCAGTATTTAGGTTTTTGTTGCAAAACAGCAACACAAAAAAACACCAAAAATCTATATGACAAAAATATTTTTGTATTTTTTAAGCATTTTTCTTCTGTATAGCTGTTCTTCATGTCAATTCTTTTTAAACTGTACTTGGTTTACTGTTTAAACTCATATTTTCATGTTTTTACTATTCTGTAATTTTATCCCTGAAAGTGAAACAAAGTTGTCCTTGCTCATGTCATTTTTAATTTCACACTCGTTTCTTAAAACAGTTTCTATATTTTATGTGAAAGCGCACTTGTCCTGCTGTGAATATTATGTGTATACTTTTAAAATAAGTTCAGATCCAGAAGTTTTATAGTATTTGTTTTTTAAAAGAGTTCATTTGTGTGATCACTGTAACACGCATTGTTTATTATTTTACTCATACTATATTCAGCAATAGGATCACTGTTTTCTTAAAATCACAGAACCCACGAATATGGTTTGATCTAAACAATTATATTGTATTTCTTTCCTGGCGATGAACCATGTACTTGATGAAGGTGTGTTGAACCAGAGGAAAAACCATTCAAAGCATCAGCTTAAGCTTTAACATTAAATTTAACATGCATTTTTCCATCAATTTTATCCTGTTTTCTAGTTCCTACTGAGGACAAGCATCACTACACCATGATGCTGCCACTACTATGTATCAACATGGGAATGGTGTGTTCAGAGTGATGTGCACTGTTAGTTTTAAGCCATGCATATGCGTCAAATTTTGGTTTAATATCACATCAACACCTTCTCACTCATGTCTGTGGTGTCAAGGCTTGTGTCAAATAGTAAACTAAGCTTCTTTTAAGTTTTGTTCAGGAATAGGTTTCTTCTTGCAAGTCTTAGATAAAGCCCACAGTTGTCATTTTTATTCTGTTGACAGATTCTTTCACATGAGTTGTTGATGTCTGTTGTTCCTTCGGAGTATAGACTTCCTTTTTGCTTTGCTAATTATTGTTCTCCTTGCAAGGCCTGTCAGTTTAGGTGGATGCCATGCCCTAGTTGGTCAGAAGTTTTACCATACTCTTTTCGTTTTCAGATCATGGACTAAACAGTGCTGTTTGAGATGTTCAAAGGTTGGAATATTACTTTATAACTTTACCCGTTTTTAAACTTCTCCTCAACTTTATCCCTTATCTGTCTGCCGTGTTTCTTGACCCTCGTCTATAGAACAGCTGGATTTCTACCTACTCTTGTGCTTTTCACACATTTTGAATTTATTATTTTTTTATTTAAAACATGAGAATAGATTCATATTGATCTCACTTTATTCAGGCTTTCCCAGTGAGTTTGAAATGTATTAACATAAAATCCTCTTAATGTGCCTTTACACACACGCGCCCACACACATACACACACATATGCGAAGATCCCCTTACACAGTGTTTCCTGCAGGTCCAGACCTGAATGTCCCTTCCGGTGTAATTTAATTTGCACTCCCATAATTCTCTACTTCTCTGGTGGCTGTGTCTCCAGGGCTCTGTCTCAACATGTTGATTTCCTTCTTCCCTCCATCAGTGATCGTCCCTCTCTTGTTTTCACATCCTCTCCCATCAGTGTCAGCTCGGAGAAACCATATCACACTTACACACATGCTAAGTATCACTCTCTCTGCATTGTCACTATCCATATGAGGAATATGTTCCTCCCTTCAAGGCTTAGACTATCTTTCCCTCTACCTTTCTAGAATCGTGGGTGTTGAAACTTTTTTCTGCTGGAGTAATTGATAATGTTCTAAGTTAGGGTTCTTTCCTTCTCTTCAATTACAGGCTTGTCCACAAAGAATTCTCTGTGTGCACTAGTAAAATACGTTTCTAAACGTCAGTGTATTCTGTAAACTTTCCTCCATTTGCAGACAAGTATTCAGCTGAATGCTCATTTAACTTAGCTGTGTGGGTTTATGTGTTAATTTCACACTATACAGCTAAGGCTGTTGGTTTTTCCGGTCTGTGGTCATTATGCTTTGGCTAAGCACATAATGACTGCACTGTAAAATTTGGAGATTACTTTAAAGAAATGCTATTCTTTAAAAAAAATTCAAGTATCACTACAAAGTCTATAAGCACGCATGTTTGTAAAAATTTGTTAAAGTTTTTGATGAAAAATAGCTTTTTAATAGTTTTAAGGTCTATCTTTATTGAGGTAAAATATGTCCTGGTGTTAAATTTCCACGGTAGAAAATATTATTGCATAAACATGGAAATCATTCTGCATTATCTATGTAATCAACTGTATATAATCTATATATTTCATTTACGAAGATCCAGAAGTTCCAAAAATCATTTGATAAATAAACCATTAAAGGATTACTTGTATTTGCCATTAGTTATAAAATAAAATGCAGACATAATAATGCAATAAAATACATATAATATATAAAATAATTTAGTATATTTATCACTAATGAAGTACAATATTAAACATATTGATTTTGTGTATAATAAGCATGTATTTTTAAGTGTTAATCTTTGTTCATATTCCTGGCTGAGTTAGGTTTAATGCAATTTTTGAACTTTACAATAATGTTTTTTTTCCTCCTGACTGGAAGTAACATTAACATTTTGGAGGTACTCAGCCAGAATCTTGACTCTGGAGGAAAATAAAGATTAGCGTGATGGCAAGGAAGACATCAAGGACTTGTACCTCATTACTTGTTATTTTGAAATAAAACATAACCAAAACAGATTTTGAGAAATTTATATCATTTTTACATTGTTTTATATTTTTTGAGATGCCTTTATCATTATCAGAAGCAAAAAAACTTTCAAAAGAGAAGAATGAATTGATTTCTCACCAGAACATCAATGTAGTTTTTGCATCTTTGTTGTCCCTGAGTGATACATTTTCCACACAAGAATATATGATGTAATTCAACATCCTTTTTCCACTGCTATTGCTACATCCTAAAACCTTTGAACAATGCTGATTAAAAAAGCTGACGAGTCTTCATGCTTCAGTATCCCATCATTACTAGCCATTTTTGTATTGCTGTTATTGAAGAGAGTTTCAGGAAGAGTCCTGAAAACATTTCAATACCACATAGACTTCTGAGGTGAAAGCACCAGAGCATCTTTTTTAAATGTTAAAGACCTAAATAGTTTCTCAACACTTTGTAAACCTGTTTATACATCAGTTGGCTAGAACAACCTTTTGCCTTGGCTGTCACACGCCTTGTACATTACACACCAGTGCTACAGAATCAATGTATCTGTGCCCCTACTTTTTATTAATTTGCCTTATAACTAACTGATGACATGAGCCCGCTCATGACCTCATGGTACTCTTAGCTATTTGAAATTTCCTTTCCAGCAGGTCAGTTGAGGTTAAATATGAAAAAAAGGATACTGGTATCACGGCAAAAGTAACTTTCGACTGTGGACAGTACAGAATACTGTGAATAGCACACCCTTGATCCCAATAGAAACAGTCACGCACAGCAGCACATCAAAAGTGACACAAACGTCGAAGCCATGGCAAGAATTGATCTAACACAAAATCCCCTTCATATCCTTACACTTTGGTAAATGGCCTGCATTTCTATAGCACTTTTCCAAGTCAGAGGACTCAAATCATTTCAAACTGATGGTAGTAGGCTACATTGTAGCGAGGCAGAAGAGAGGCTGCCATGCAGTCGCCGCCACCAGGAGGCAATGCAGGTGAAGCATCTTGCCCAAGGACACGAAAGTCCCTTTTCCACTAGGGTTGGCTTGGCTCTACCCAGGTCCAGTCAGCCCTTATTTGTCTACCTTAGTCTGGGCCGAGCCGACCACATCTTCCGAGGCCTACCTCTGGCTCAGTCCGAAGCGGGCTGAGGCGACTCAACACACCCACCTATGGACTGGTTGGTCCAGTAAAGCTTTTTCACTCTCACTCCTACCTACGTAGTAGTAGCCACTGATTGGCCTGACGTTGATGATGATGACGCATGACTTCCAGTGGAGTTCAAAATATTGCTGGGAGAAACAAAAAAAAAAGTTTGAATAACAGGCCATGAAGGACCACAACGGCTGGAGTGGGGCAGACCGCAAGCACTGAAAGTGCTTTGCAGAAATGGACAGCATTTATGGTGAAAGGCTGGCAAGCAACGGGAGAAAGAGTGGGTTAGATACCGGCTCCAGCATCGGCATCTGTGATGTCAGAAAACAGTAAGTGATGACTGATTTTTACTGAAACTTTGCCACGCTGAGCCCTCCCATGTCCTCGCCCACTGCTGCATTGCTGAGATGGGAATGGAAACAGGCCGTGCTAAACTCAGCACGGCCTGTTTGAACAGGCCTTCAAAGTGTGCTGAACCGACACTAGTGGAAAAGGGTCAAATGACTAAGAGTGTCGGAGTGGGGGTTTGCACCGGCAACCCACCAGTCACAGGATGAACTCCTACCTCCTGAGCCACTATTACCCCAAGTTCGACATGCTTTGACACCGAGACAATGTAACAGTAGCTTAAGAGCTTTCATGAGCAACAGTTGCGAAATAGTTACATTGGTGATCAGAAGATAGGAGGAAGAAGTCATCGTGCCACTAATTAGAGCAGCATTGGGTGTTCTCCTAAAATAACGCCACAGACAACACCCTCCATGTGCAAAGTAGCTCTGAAAAACAGCCAGCAATGAGCTTCACACTTGGCACGGGTGCTGCTCTGTGGTGTTTATGTGACAGCCCATACATAGCTAAAGACATTGCACAATGTCACCGTCTATGAAACTAAACAACCATCCACCATGTACGTATATAATTATCAATTCTCTTCTTCTTCTTCTTCTTCTTCTTCTTCTTCTTCTTCTTCTTCTTCTTCTTCTTCTTCTTCTTCTTCTTCTTCTTCTTCTTCTTCTTCTTCTTCTTCTTCTTCTTCTTCTTCTTCTTCTTCTTCTTCTTCTTCTTCTTCTTCTTCTTCTTCTTCTTCTTCTATCTAAACCTGCTTATCCTTGTGTTATTGCAAGGGGGCTGGTGCCTATCTCGAGCAGTCATTGACGAGAGTTAGTGTATAGCCTGGACAGGTCATCAGTCCATCTTAGAGCACTATCTAAGCAAAAAAAACAAAAACCAATCTTAGCTGGACTTAAAAACTTTGATGTTTCTTGGTGGGACATTTTTTACTTGAATAATGATTACTGGCACGACCATCCTGAGGTCTGACAAAGAATGCATACATTTTAAGTTAGAGAAGAAAAGATTTTCATTTCAAGACAGTGCTGTAAAATACACTTTTAATTCATAGCCTCTCTTAGTGAATGTATATAGGAAGTGATAAGGACTTATTAATTTCTGATAAATGCCTATGAATGTGCTAAAATACTGGCTCTGAAAAGTCACCTCTAAGTTTTCTGAAGATTAGGTAGAAAGAATAATTGAACATAATCAGTGCATAGGGCCAAACATCCTCCCAAATATTAGGGAAAAAACACATGAAAATTTTAGGCTTGGTAATTATGTTTTATTTTATTTCAATATGAAGAGTAGATGGGTTCAGGAAATAGTATTTGAAAGCATGTCTCTGAAGCCAGAAGGAACATTTATTCAAAAGCCTTTGTAATCTTTGATTTTTAAAAAAAAGAAGATTCAGTTTAATTAAATTCAGTTTATTGATATAGTGTCGATTCACAACAAATGCGGTTTCTAGACAGTTCAATTCAATACAATCATATAGATAGATTCCAAGACAATTGCATACATTCCAAATCAATTCTAGTTCGCAAACAATGCAGTCAAGTTCAGTTTATTATTCAAATTGGTTTAAAAAAAATGTATTTAAGGAAACCCAGGAGATTGGATCGAGTCACTTACTCACTTACAGATGTACAGTAGCTTCTATGATGAGTAAAAAACAGAGAGAGCATAGAGTTTCAAGTTGAAACAATGCAGAATTTGAGAGTAGTAGGAGAATGTTGGAGAGGGAGGATAATTGGTCATAATGTCCTCCAGCAGCTTAAGCCCGTAGAAGTATTACTACAGAGATAGCTTGGGATAACCTAATCTAACTATAAGCTTTATCAAAAAGGAAAGTTTTAACCCCAGTCTTAAAAATAGACACAGTGTTTGCCATACAGGCAACAACTGGGAGCTGGTTCCACAGGAGAAGAGCCTGATCACTTGAAGATCTGCCTCCCATTCTTTTTTTTGCAACTCTAGGAATGCGCAATAAACCTGTAGTCTGGAAGCAAAGAGCTCTTTTAGGAATATATGGAGCAATCAGATCTCTGATGTATTCTAAAACAGAGCTTGCTTATTAAAGTGTGAAAAGCAGAAATATGGGTTCTTTCTAAAATTGCTTTTAAATTTTTCTAAAATAAAAAACGGCACAATGGTAATGCAATAATAATTAGTGGGTGGAGTTTTGCTGCATCACATTTCTTTAGCAGGGCTACAACAAAAAAATTGAAGTGGCAGCACCATGCTATGTGGATGCTTTTCTTCAATATAGACAGAAATGCTGTTCAAAGTTGATGATAATGTAAAAAAATGAATGGAACTAAATACAGAGCAGTCCTAGAAAAAAATCTGTTAGAGGATGCAGTAGGCTGGCAAATGAGACAGAAGTTATTATTACAGGAGGACAACAACCGTAGCACACTACCAGAACTACAAAGGAATTTTTGTAGAGCAAAATATATGTATATATATTTTTAGAATGGCCTAGTTAAAGGGCTGATCAAAATCCAATTGGGGATCTGTGCCAAAACCGATGTTCACAGATGCTCTTCATTCAGTCTGAGTTTGAGCTCTTTTGCAAAGAATGGAAAAACAAATCAGTCGATGGATGTACAAAGCTGGAAAATACCCAAACAAATACTTGAAGCTGCTTTGTGACAAAGTGTGAACAATGTCAAGGGAGCTCCATAACAAAACACAACCAATATGGTTCTTTCTTAGGAAAATGGGCTGAATAGATGTTGAGCATGTTTGTCTTTCTTGCTTATATTTATTTAGGGGGCTTTTCAATACATCTTAAATAGATAACAGCCAAGACAGCCCCTCTTCTTATGAGGTATACGAATTTGTTTCTCTCTAGGCAGGAGATGAGGGAATGCGCCTGTTGGGAAAGAACACAGAAGCACTCCCATGGAAACACTTCCTCGTCATCTTCTATTCCCCGTCCACACAGCTCAGAGAGACCATACAGTTTTCTTCTTCATAGCCTTCAACATTAGATCAAATTGAAAAGCACATGTCCAGTTATTCCCTTGTCTATATTGCATAAACTCCTTGGCAAGCCCTTTATTTGAAACAGTGCTTATGCTATCCCCTTTAACATGTCTGTGTCCCGTCCTACATACTCCTCCAATTAAGCGTTTCAGCTTTGTGCTTAAGTTATATGGCAGTTTGCATATCCAAAACCAATCACTTTTGCCTTTTAATACCATTTGTTATACAGACAAATAATAATTTTGTTATATTTATTCTTATTCTATCTCTGAATGAATAGACGTGTATAGCATTTTTTATTGTTTGTGACAAATGCGAAAGGATTGGTCAGAGTCTGAAAAGGGCTTTTTAAATCCCTTCAAAATGCATTAAACAGTTTGCTAAATAAAATGCAGCAGTCCACCAGTTTAACATATATATATATATATATATATATATATATATATATATAAATAAAAGGGAAAAATTAGATGAATGCTTGGAGTCTTATTTTAAAACAGAAGTCCCCTGAGAAGTGCTGCCATGACAGCCGAGCAAAGTTCCCTTTTGTATTGTGATGCACATGTTTATTCAGTTCTCGTGTGTGAATGTGACAGTGATCTGCAGACCTGATTGTTTATTTGAAAGGCAGCAAAATTTGCTTTTCAATGGAATGAGTCATTGATATAAATGGAATCCATTTCAGCAGAATTTCATTGAAGCAGCCCTGTGTGAGCTATCTGTAATGCAGGCAGCGTATGTGTGATATTTGGAATTATGTCAGCACGATTTTATAGTGGATTTAAGATACAGGGGCTATAATGGCAGGGTATTTTATCTGTGTAAATTCACTTTGATACACAGTTTTCTGTTTGTTTTTATGTTATGTATGAATACAACTTCATAGATGCAGCTGTTTCCCATGGCAAATGGATGAACCTCCAAAGGGGCCCGAAAATAGCTTTTAAAAATCTGTGTCCAGTAATTAACTGAAATGGAAACTTGGTGTTTTTTTTAGAGTGCAAGCATTTTAAAATACAACACTGTAGCGCTACAGCATCCTCCCTTTCTCTTCCCAGGGGCAGTGCAAGTAAAAGCCTGCAGCAGAGGTCATCAACAAAATTGGTTCAAGGGCCTGAATTTTTCTAAGGGGACAGTGCAAGTCACATGTTTTGGGCACACACGTTTCTACCCTTTTCTGCCTATTTCAGTGACTTTTGTCGTGCACATATAGCATTGACTCGGCTCTTACTTTTTAAAGGGATGTATGATTTTACATTTATGCTGTTTTGACTGGTAATATGAATTTGAGGGTGGGAAAGACATACTTCATAAATGGTGAATAGGAAAATCTAAAATGCAAAATATAGTGTCTTCATTCAAATGTAATAGTTTGTCCTTGCACCTATAACTTCTTATAGAAAGCATTTATTTTGGGAGATCAGTTTTCATCAAAGAAGATTCATTAAACAGAGAGACCTGTCCATTCAGTTGGTCACAAGCATCTGC
Source organism: Valencia hispanica (assembly GCA_963556495.2). NCBI lineage: Eukaryota > Metazoa > Chordata > Actinopteri > Cyprinodontiformes > Valenciidae > Valencia > Valencia hispanica. The sequence goes on along the minus strand of OY747707.1, from coordinate 32,197,980 downwards.
ATTGTTTCACTGTTTAGGTAACTTTGTGGTTCCTTAACTATTTCAAATCTAGGACCTAAAGAAAATTAAAAAAAACGTAATAAAAAAAAAAAAAAGGACTGTGTGAAAAACCTTGAATCTATTTTCTCTAATCCAAAGGTGGTCATAGTTATACAGATGTCCGTGACAAATGTTTACTCAGATAACTCTTAGCAAGTTACAGAAACACACAAACACAAAATTAATTAGGTCCTAGCATCATTTTGACTGAATATTTTACTACTTTTTTATCAGAACTGGTAGAACCTTTAAGCTTAATGTTAGCCTACTTTATCCATTTCAAAACCCGTTTTACTGTGCAGTTTTGATCATTATCTTTTAGAACACAAAGTTATGTTCAAGTTTCAACCATTTCGCCATTAGTTTGACAACCCAATGATTATTTTTATTTAATTTATCATAAACATGGTTCATTCTTCTCTCCACTCAGGACTTTCTCTAACTACCATGAACATCCTGACAATTTGCCACTTTTATTTCATATTTTACTGGATCAATTGAATATCCTCCTAAGCTAGAATCTAGATGATTACTGGTCTGACAAACAATCAAAACTTCTGTCTTAGTAGTTCATTGATGTGGTTGTGTCAGTAGTTCCTGAAACTATCCTGCTAATGTTGCAATTACCAGTGTAATTTATTTTCTTATCTAGCTAGAGCGCTTCAGCTACACTTCCAACAGAGTTTGTGCTGAAACAGTGCCGACTCTGATTTTCATGTAGCTTGGAGACACTTTGAATTTCACTCAGAGTTTAGATTGTGAGGGAGCACGTTTCCATCGTTACCCTTTTCTTCATATATGAGACTCTTGAAATGGGCTCTAGACAAGACAAAAGAACAAGAAAAACCAACCTATACCAGTAATGTTGAAGTGTGCTTAGAATGCTAGAGCCTCAGCAGGAAGGATGAGACTAGTCACAGCTCTCAGACTGTGGTGACATTCTCACATTACTGAGTCATCATCATCATCAGTCGCTCACAGCATGTCCTGATTCGAAGGCAAGCATAGCAGAACAGAGAGATGACAGACACTTGCATTATCATTTCTACAAACATTTTCCTGTACAGTAGCATGGACAGATATCCAGTACACTGTAGCATAACTGACGCACATGGGGGAGAAGCTGACAGGAATCTAATGAGAGAAGCAAACAGAGGTTTTAGAGAAAAAGAGAATGACTAATGAATTGTTAGATTAGAGAAAATATCCAGTAATGTTTGCTGAATGATGGGCTTGTTTCAGACAGCTCTGACATGCCCCTGACATACTGTAAGTTTTCAGGGTTTTGTACAGACAATTGATTTGAGCACCTGGTTTGACATAATCCTTACCATTTTAATCAGGTTATAGTGTTTTTCTCCCAGAGAATGAGCGAGTATTTCCACCTGGTTCCTTCCTGGAAGCCTGCTGGTTCAGGTGACTGATTTGTTGTGACTGGGAAAGAAGAAGAAGGTTTACATAAATATTTTGACATTAAAACTATCTTTTATTTTTTAAGAGTTAAATAAAAGCAAGGCCATCCTGATGAATTAGCCATTATTAGGATTATAATTTAGGGGAAAAAAAATATTTTAGTTGCTATTTTTACTAGGCAAGTCAAAGTCCATTTCCCAAGCTTAGTGCATAAAGCTTGCTGGACAGTGTACCATGCATCATTCCATCCATCCATGGTCTATACCCTGTTAGGTTTCCAGGGGTGTGGGGGCTGGTGTCTACCTGGTCGTTGGGTGAGAGTCGGGGTACACCCTGGATAGAACGCCCGTTCAACACAGAATCCTGGTTGGCATAGGCTGAAACTGACTTTTCGGTTCACTACCGCAATATTTGAGTAGCACCTGTAAAGGTTCTGTAGCAGTAGCACATAGTACATATGAATATTAGAATTGGGAGTTTTGACGATCATGCCACAGAATATTTCAATACATTGTAATGGAAGAAAATACTTTAGGGTTCCCAAAATAAAAGAGGACTGAGTCCCAGAAGGTGTTTAAGTATTTAATTCAAACATGTCTAGCCAGAACATGGAGGTGACAGAGAGTGCTCTTACATCACCCTACCCAACCTTTCTGACTAACCCCTCCTTTCCACCGGACGCGTAAGCAGCACGTTACAGGAGCAGCACGTCATACGCAGCTGATAGCCACCACTGTAGTCAATAGTGCCCTTTCCACTGGAGGCGAAAGCAGCACGAGTCTGCTGCGTCTCAGGAGCGTCATGTCTAAATATATACGGGGCAGTCCTATTTTCTACGTGGTACGCCTCTGAAACACGTAAATTTCTACATTTTGGATAGGGGAAGACGGGATATAACGGCTCGGCATCTGGACATTTTCAAAATAAAAGAAACGTGCTGCTTTGCGGTTGCTTGACTTAAAAAAAAGATCACTACCTGTGCGGCCCGGTGAGAAGTCGCGGGAGGGTCTCATTTGTGTGTCATCACACAAATGAGCGATTTTGGATATTCCCTGACATAACACAAACTTATTGGCGAATATGAAACGGACATAACATAAAACACAAACCTTTTGGAGCCATGTTGTTGTCTTTTCCTGGTTATTGTTGTCATAGACGTTTATATATGTCTATGGTTGTCGTGTTTACTGATGAAACCACGCATGATTTTGCTAATCTCGAGTGATTTCGTGCTCTCTTGGTGACAGCTGCTTCCCTGCTGCTATGCGCCTCATACGCACCCGGTGGAAAGGGCCAAGCAGCAGAATACGCAAGTGAAATGTGCTGCTCCTTGTAACGTGCTGCTTACGCGTCCGGTGGAAAGGAGGGGTAACAGTTTAAATAGTATTCAGCAATCACTGTTTATCTCTGCAGCATGTCTTCTCCAATCTTCATGTCCAGCTTTGGGAGAACTGGTCCAATCCAGTCTGATAGTAAAGCATGAACCAGCACATCCCAGATCAGACTGCTACGTAGTTATCTTGTTGCCCCGGCATCTGTCTCTCTGGTGATCTGACACATCTTTATCAGGAACATTATGCTGGAACAATAACCTTGCTTCCCCTAACTTTGTCATCTTGCCCTAGATACTTTCACTAGACAGAGAATATGTACTTAAATCCTAATTACATAGGAATATGCCCACAACAACATAAAAAAAAAGACCTGTGGCCTGGCTCAATTGTTGATTAAATAATTATCATACAGTTTGACCAGCACATTTACTAACTTAGCTACTGGTCATCACTGTTTGTATGAATCAACAGAAAGTGAGTTAAGAGGATCTTGCAGGCCTTTGACCAAAACCAGCTGTGGCAGGGATGCTCCTGGTACTCTTGTTCTCACCAATACATCTAATAAATATATTTCCCAAGTAGAAGACTTATTTCAGTTTATACTTAATTGCACTTAAACTATGTGTTTTTATGATTAAAAATGATCAACATTATATAGGTAAACCATCAAAGGGTTTTTCTTTGGTTTTGAAAATCTTCAAACGTGGATTTATGCCATATTACACAATCACACCTCTGTTGGATCTGATGCAAATGAGTGCCCTTCCTCCTTCTCATCACAGCCCTCTTTATTAAACCAAAGAGGGTGATTATTCACAATGTATCTCCAGTGGCACCTAGCAACCTCATCACAATTGACAAGTCTTGACCAGTGCATGATACAGACCCTGGAGACCAAAGTTTGGCTGTCCAATTTGACATTTTTTGCATGTGTGTTGAAGCTAAATTATCGCCCCCCTGCCTCTACTCCAACTGAGTAATTTGATTGTGAATGGAGCACCAGAGGGCAGTGTATTGATGGGTACAGATAGAACATGAAAAAGGAACAAAGCAATACATAAGAGCAATAAAGGGGGAGCATGACCTGATGATGAGAGTCTTATCAGCCTAACCTCATCACATTTTTGTAGTCATACTTTACCCAGTGATGGATGGATGGATGGATGGATGGATGGATGGATGGATGGATGGATGGATGGATGGATGGATGGATGGATGGATGGATGGATGGATGGATGGATGGATGGATGGATGGATGGATGGATGGATGGATTGATGGATGGATGGATGGATGGATTGATTGATTGATTTTTTTTCTGTTTCTGTCAATTTGTCCATAGCCTTCATTTGGGATTCTTCAACTCCGACTGGGATATTCTGTGCTCCAGTTTTTCTTTTCCAGAGCTATTTGTTTCATATCTTAAATGTGCTTCTTCTCTTTTACTTCATCAAACTGCCTGCTTGACATGGATGATTCTCTTCTTGTGAATATGTCTGTGTGATTTGTTTTTCTTACAGGCACACTGTCAACTTCCTCCAGATTCCCTCTCTTAATTATTCATATTCTGTCACAGACTTTTCCAAAGCACATAATATGGACTAAGGTGCCCATCTCTTTTGCTCCCACACATTTTAGTGCTATTTTATCTGAAAGACAAACACAATGCTGTGCATAAGTAGTGAAAAGTGGAAGAACATTTTCATACAGCCCACCTTAGAGAACACTTTGTAGAGTCTTATGTCTTTTGTGATATCTCTTGGCCAGTTTTGCAGATCTTCAGACTAAAATCTTTGCCCATTCTTTTTTGTAAATAGCTCAAGCTCAGTCAGATTGGATGGTGAGCATCTGCTGATTAATTTAAAATCTTGCCACCAACTCTGCAATAGATTTAGGCCTGAATTTGGCATGTCTGGCAAATTTAAACACATGACTGTGCATTCAACCTAAACCATTTAATTGAAGATTGACTGTATTGTTTCTGTCAATTTCATTATTGAAGGTTAACCTCCAAACTTTGAGTCTTTTACTGCCTGTAATTGTTTTTCTTCCAAGACTGCCATTTTCCCATTAAGTCTCATTAGCTTCCCTGTCTCTGCTAAAGAATACCTTCCCCACATCATAATCCTGCCATCCCCATGTTTCACAGTGGGGATAGTTGGTTCATTGTGACATACAGTGTTATTTTCATACATGCATAGTGTTTTGCTTATATGCCAAAAGGTCCAATTTGTATTTCATCAGACCAGAGTACCTTCACCCATATGTTAGCTGTATTGTCTACATGATGTGAAAAAAACGTAAACAGGATTTTTCTGAAGTGCATGAGTAATAGGTGTCCTCTCGGTAGATTTTCCCATTTGAGTTGTGGATCTTTGCTGCTCCTCCTCGGTTTTTGTGGACCTCTTGGCTGGTTCTTGTATTAATGCTCTCCTTGCCCAACCAGTTTAGATGGACATCAATGCCTTGGTTGGTTTGCAGTTGTGTCAGGCTTCTCTAATGATGGAATAAACCAAACTCTGTTAAATATACAATGCTGAAAAATAGTTTTATTACCCAAAATTGCTTTAAACCTCTTCACAACTTTATCCATGACCAGTCGTCTGGTGTGTTCCTTGTTATTCATGACGCTGTTAGTCTCTATAAAATTTTGGAGGCCTTCAAAGAACAGCTGGATTTATACTAAAATTAACACACAGGTGGACTAGATCAGAGTAAAGGGGGCAGAATGCAAATGCGTGCCACACATATGATTTGTATTCTTAAAAAACTGGTAAACATATTCTCATTCAGCAATATTTTTTTATACCACTTATATCGTAAGGCATCTACACTGAATTTTGCACATCATTGTGCACATCATTTTTACCTTATAAATATAGTTAAGCTATCTTATTTTTATGACAGCAGCACATAGCCCTCCTTTACCTTGTGGCCTGCCCTGATCTAGTGGCATTTATCCATTTATGCAGCCACATCTATATACTCTATCAATTAAGGGGTACAGTACATTAAGTTATTGAACATTCTGTCTTCAGGTATTTTAATCTTCATGATGTAACCTGTCTACCTTCTTCAATACTGATTGTAATCAACCACTGCTCTTGAGCACAAATAAGAAAACTGTTCTTCAGTTTTTTTAATTTTAGACCTTAGAAATTCTCTTAAAAACTTATCTTAAGAATAAAACTATTAATGGTGTTGAGAAGGGCAGTGCATTTCTTCACTTGGGAGGTCATGTTTGTACTTTAGTGAAGGTTTCATCCACAGTCCTATAGAATTTGACCTCAGTAGTACATTTTCTCCCGGCTGTTATCCCTTTTTCCCTCAACCCATTTCCTCTCCAGCCTCCATTTTTATCAAGGTGCTTGCCCATCACATACATGGTGCCCCTGTTCGTCACCTCCTACTTCTCTCGCTGTCTTGCTGTAACCCTTAATCCTTCTGTGCAGGCTCTTAGCTGGATAAAATTGTCTCCTATCCTTTCTCTTTATGGCAGGATTTACAGCAGCACCCATCCACAGCCCTCTTTTAGTCCTCTTATGGCAGCTTCCACTGCCGCGAGGTTATGCTCTCTGGAGTGCATGAAAAGTCCCCCCTCCCTCACAAATTCCTCTTGCAGTTTCTGAAAAACACCAGAATACCACTGGGGGACAATGAATGATATTTCTATTCTATTCTATTCTATTCTATTCTATTCTATTCTATTCTATTCTATTCACAAGTAGAACAAGCGTTGGCAAACCATTGTAACCTAGTAAAACTCAATTTAATAGTAATTAATTAACAAAAAGAATAAAAGAAAGGCAATAGGCAGGACATTACTATTTAGGAAATTGGGTGGCTGTAAGACATGGGGCACAAACTAAATTATTTAAAGGTGTTTTTCATTATAGTTTTTTTCTGGATTTTGTAATCATTTTATTTATTTCTTTGTCATGACAAAATAATAATAATCAAAAGTCAGAAAGCAATGGTATAATGGAATCTGTCTTTGCAATATCAATGTTTGCAATACTACAATTGCAAATACTTGCTTGTGAGCCATATTTAGTAGGATAATGTACAGTATTTTAAGTGTCAGGAATTCACACTGATAATATTTTTGATAATATTGATAATATTGATATTGATAATATTTTTGGCTCTAACTACTATTAATGCTCTCACCTGATGTATACCTATAGTAGCGGAGATGGTTAAGCTGATGGGGAGTTTTGAGGAGATTGTTTAAAGATAAAGAAAGAAAAGTGTCTTGAAAATGTGGGTTAAAGTGTTGGTTCAGCAGAAGCATCACAATTGAATACTTTCCTGATATTGTGCAGCGCTAATGTTTGTAGTGTTCTCTGATTTGTTGAAGAAGGCCAGGAAGAAAAAGGTGAATTTAGGGATTTTTACCCCAAAACATTATTAGTTGTAATTAATTTAGATATTCTGGAAGTTTGACAGATACCTACCATCAAGTTTCGTACATTTTCTGTCAACATCAAAGACTATAAATGGCTTTTTATTGCATTTCATGACGTTTGTTGTTAAAGCCGGTGAATGTGTCCTTTTTCAAAAGGGTTATCCTGAATGTAAAGTAATTTTAATTTGATCAAAAAAATAAAAATATTTTGTGTGTTGGCCAGTTGTGTTATGAATTCCAACACTGTAATTGCAACAGTGTGCATTTTGATGCACCTCTCCAGTACAAGTTATTCAGGACAAGAAAAAAAGAGAGATATGGTTCTATCAGAAATATTACATGCTTCGCAATGTTTTTTGAGTCAAGTGCAGAGTTTGACGGATTTAATGAAGAGAATATCAAAGGATACAAGATATTGAACAGTATTGGTGGGCCACAGCAAGTGCAATTAATGTCTGGTTTATATAACCATCAATAATTCCATCCATCCATTATCTGTACCCGTCCATCCTATGCAGGGTTGCGGGGGCTAGTGCCCATCTCCAGCAGTCATGGGGCGAGAGGTGAGGTACACTCTGGACAGGTTGCCAGTCCATCGCAGACCATTAATAATTATGATCAATATTTTAATATTAATATTATTAATTATAATTTTTGATGAAGTTCATGTTTTAATCTGTGAATTAAGGTTCGGGGCACAAGCTCCCTTTTTTAAGGAGCAAATTATAATACCAGACACCCAGTCTCTTCTGAAAGTATGAGTTCAAAAACACAGCAAATCCAGACTGAAAGTAAAAATTCAATTCAATTCAATTTCAATTCAGTTTATTTATATAGCGCCAATTCACAACAGATGTCATCTCAAGGCACTTAACAAGAAGTTATTTCAATACATTTATACAAACATTCCAATCAGTTAAAAAGTTTCCTATTTAAGGAATCCCAGCAGATTGCGTCAGTCAAAAAGTTAGCAGTTATCTAAAACTAGATGTATTTGTTGAATAAATGTAAACATTTAGCCAGAATATACAATAGTAAAGCTAAATCTTTCAATTAGTACTTAAAGGCTTTGGAGTTTTAAGTGCAAAGATCCCATTGAGCTAACCTGCAGCACAGTGATAAGTAGCGATGGTGGAATATTAGACTTTAACAGAACAAGAGTCAGAAATCGAAGTCAAACCAAACTATTACAAAAATAAATTCATGCACATCCTGGATTGTCAAAATTTCCATATTTCCAAGTCTTCCTATCTTGTAATATATGCCTCATTTTCACTTTGGGAGATGTATTGTTCAACATATACAGTATATTTACCTGTTTCTGTGCTTTAAAATGAAATTATTAGGACAAAAATGCCAGAGCAATTCACTGTCTACATTTAGCCTTGGATATTAACGTCCAAATGAGACTTACAACTAAAGTGTTTAAACTGTGCCTGTTGCTTTGCGGGTCAGTGCTAATTGGTGATGATTTTGTGATACTGAAATTGTCCAGTGGATCTGAAAGTCCAGATTTCTGAATTCCTTGTCTCCTGCTCCTCTGCAATTTTCAATCTAGATCTCTCTTTCTCTATTTTTGCCTCTCTCTAGCTTGATATGGCAACAGAAGCACCATCCAAGAGCAGAAAGCAGATGATCAGTGGTGGAGCCCCGGATGCTATTACCAGCTTTTACTTGTGAAACTTCAACCCCATTTGTGCTTACTTGTGGATGTGCGTGACTGCGATTAGGGAATGTGTGTGTTGTGTGTCTATGTGTATTTTAGCTGTGTTCCTGTGTGTTCTCGGGGCTCAGTGTAATCACAGTTCTAATCTGTCTGCAAGGATTCTGTGTGTGGGTGACATTAAAGTTCTCATTAGCACTGTAACTCAGCACCAGTGTCACTGTGAAGACACCCGCAACACATCCACAGCCCAAAGTCTTCAGTACCCGTTGTGTGTGAGTGAGAGAGAGAGAGATAGGGAGAGAGAGAGAGAGAGAGAGAGAGAGAGAGAGAGAGAGAGAGAGAGAGAGAGAGAGAGAGAGAGAGAGAGAGAGAGAGAGAGAGAGAGAGAGAGAAGGCAGACTTTAAAAGCTTAAGTTCACAGTTTTAGGGATTTATTGCTCACGTATCCTCATTTTCTTTTCCTATTTGTCATGAGTCTTCTGTTGAGTTTATACCTCATATCAACTGAATCATATTACCTGCAAACAAGTTCTTTACTGGAATTTGTAATTCTGCAATATGCTTAAAAAACTGTGGGGATTAAACATATTTTTGTCTCGACCCGTAAAATGAAGTTGAACATTTTCCCTCAACCCAATTTCCATTAAATAACACATTCTTTATAGCCACCTTTTATGTGATTTATGCTGAAGTAAGGCTGGATGAATAATAAAGAGGAGGTGGAAAGATTTGGAGAATAGCAATGGAGAGGGAAGAGTTAGGTTGCTATGGTAACAGGAAACGGGTTGGTATCGAGTGTAAAATGTGGTGTCAATTGTTTTAAAGAGAGGAAACCACAACAAATGTAATCCTTTACATAGCAAGCTCTACCACTGCTTATGTCTGAGACACTTTAACAGCTGTGTGTTTTTGATAGTAAATAGCAACATATTATGGTGCCCTGGATTCTTTGACCCACCCCTGAACACTGTTTGCATATACTGTGAGCATTCCTGTGACTACACAGAGCATCAAATTTTCCACATTAATTTTTAGGAGTGAGTCAAAATCTGAGCAGCTGTACTCAGGTAAAGTCTGAGTTAATCAGTCTTTCATGTATCAAGCTTTCCGTTTATTTTGAAAGTTGGACTGGGATTGGGAATGACTTTACTCGTGAGCCAAAAGCAGTTCTAGCTACATTAGACATGTTATTAGTCTAAACACTGAGGTAATTGACGGTAGACTAATGCTGGTCACAGCCAGAGTACTTCAGAATTATTTTCAACTTGAAACTAACCAACCAATCAGCACTTTTAAGAAGCTTGAACGTTTAACTTTATGCAACATCTGGGCACTGCTATAAAAAGTATTGTTGCAGCACTCATAAATTGTTCTCATACTCATTCAGATCAAGGGTGCACTGGTAGAAATTGATTTTGTTGGATCATGCTTTTATGATATCTTCTTAGTCATGTTTTTAGATTATACGTATATGGCTCTTTTATTATTTTAATTATCCTTTGATGGTTGTTTTGTTTTTTGGGGTTTTTTTCTGGATATTTATGAACTTAATTTTTGATAAAAGCTGTATGAAAACAAGGTTACACCACCTTTAACTAGAAGTAAAGACTAATTTATCAAGTAAAGATATTTCAAGAACTTGACCACATCTCACTGAAGTCAGTTTTTCAAAATAGGTTCAGACAAAAGCAAGAAGAAACATGGATAAAAATTTCCCTAACTGCAGAGCTTTGCAGAGGGTCCACTAGTTGGGGAAACACAGTAATGATGGTAAAGCGAGACTACTCAGAAAAATGTGACTCAGTCACAATTGATGTTGTCATCAAAATATACACAAAAAAATGCACTTTCACATTCCCTAAAATTATTCTGCCTTAATATAAAGCTATTCTGAAAAGTTGTCTTGGTGCATGCATACTTAGTGTCTGAAAAGAAGGCAAACACAAAGTCCACTAACAGATTTCCATAAATTTATGTTTCAGTCAGGTATGTTTACATATTTTCCTACATGAGTAATCCATGTATGGCATGTATTTGGTGGTAAATTGTTTTCTTTCCACTTCCTAAATGTGTAGTATCAGATAAACATTAGCTTTCTCACAACAACTTCATCATTTAAATAAACAAACCTCTCTCTAAGCTGCATCTATTTGTTCATAAATCCACACTGAAGCCAGCTGTGTCCTTAGCCAATGCGAGTGAGGCATGAAGTATAACTCAACTGTGTCAATATTGAGCAATAGTGTGAGAAATACGAGGTGTGTGACACAAGAAACAAAAAAAACACCTCTGTGGTTGTCTTTTGCGCCAAATAACTCAAGTACGATGTGGCCACTGCCCATTTCTTGTTCTGTTTTTAAGCATCACCAATATCTACTCATTGCTGAAATCCAATGATGTCTTCTTTCTCAGTACACTTCAGCATGACCCACCCAGTGTGTTGATGTTGCATTGAATGAAACACCTCATGGTGTCCAAGTGTGTTCTTGCCTCAAGACCTGTATCTAGCTGCTGATCTCATATACCATCTGTCAAGGTTGCATCCCACCTTTGAGCAGCAAAGCCAGCTTACCCTTACATGACTCGACCTTCATGGCGCTGTCACGACCTTGCTTAGTGGCCCTGAGGTGTAGCAGCGACTTCAGCCTCTTGCCACCCTGGCCATTTGAAAAGTCACACAGAAATGGCCGGCCAGGAGGTGCCTAAGTCCTGGCCAAAAGGGTTTTGTGAGAGGGGCAAGAGATTAAGGGGATTCAGTTTTAAGTGTGGCATGTGCATACTTTTCTCTTTCACTTGTGAAATCTTATGGAATTTCCTGCTGTACCTTACTTTTCACTTAAATCTGCATTTACTCTTTCATTGTAGGTTTAAAAAAGGTCACATAAATTCAAAGTGAGTTGAAGGAGCAATCATTTCCCTGTATTTGCTGTGATGGAAATAAGCAGTGATGAAACATTTCAAAAATTGAAAAATATAGTGTATAACACCACCTGAAAAAAATGTCCTGCTTCCATTGCAGCTATGAAAAATGAACTTAGAAACTAGGATTGGAGTGATGTGTATGTTGACGATGTTAATGACTCTTATAATGCATTCTTAGAAATGTTTTGCAAACGTATGATAAATAGTGTCCTCCTAAATAATATAGCCAAAAGAATCCTGCACCATGGATTATTAAAGGTCGGAGAAAATACTAGAAAAACTATTTGCAATTAGACTTGCTGTATTAATAAATAAATACGATCTTTTAAATTACCATCAATATGGGTTTAGGAGTAACCGTTCAACTTCATTAGCTGTCATGGAATTCGTAGAGCAGGTTGAAACAGTAGTTGATCAATTTTTTCAATCAAGTTTTTATTGATTTAAGTAACGCATTTGATACAATTGACCATGCACATTAGCAAAAAAATTTTTAATATTATGGTCTTCGAGGTTAAACAAATCATTGGCTTCAAAGCTATTTGAGGAACAGATTTTAATACGTAACAATTAATAATATGGATTTACAGCTTGAAAAAGTATTATAACAATAATGGCTGGCATTTATATAGCGCTTTTCAAGACTCTCAAACTGCTTTAAAACTCCCTTATTCATTCACTCTCACATTCACACACTGGTGGAAGCAAGCTATGATTGTAGCCACAGCTGCCCTGGGGCAGACTGACAGAGGCGAGGGTGCCATATTGCGCCATCGGCCCTTCTGGCCAACACCACTAGGCAAGGTAGGTGAAGTGTCTTGCCCAAGGACACAACAGGTGAAAGCTAGAATTGAACCCACAATTTCTGGGTTGCAGGCTGACAACTCTACCACTGAGCTACAGCTGCCCAAATTATGTGGTGTGCCGCAAGGCTCTGCCCTGGGACGAAAACTATTTGCTGTCAGGTTCTCTAGATTTTGCTTTTTTTTCCATACACTTAATTTCCTTCCCCTCTGTACCCCAAGCTGCTTTCTTGTTTTGTCCCTCCTGTTTGTGTTTAAACTTAGTTCTTTTCCTTATCTAGTTTTTTCATGTTAGATTATTCCTTGTCTTTATTAGTTTATTTGGCACTTCCTTTTTTCTGTATCTTCTTGCTCTTAGATGTTTTCACCTTTTGTTTGTGTCCTCATTTGTTTCCTTAGTTTATTCCCTCTAGATAGTTTTACTATTTATTTCTTCCTTCTGTTTTCCAGTGTTTCCTTTAGATTCCTTTCCAGACATATTATCTTTAATTTCTAGTTTCTTAAGGGTTTTCTGTCTCCATAACCATTTACCTCTCTTCCCAGCTGTTAATTGTTTCCACCTGCTCTCTCCCTCTCACCTGCATCTGATTCCCCTAATTGGTCATTGGTCTCCTCTCACTTCCTCATTTCCTCCCCAGTATATATTCTGCTTGCATTCACTCACTACTCGCTGGTCTGTTGTCATTCTTTCCCTGTCTGGTTCCTGATTCCTGCCCAGTTCCAATTTTTTCCCTCATCTCTGCATTTTTGGTTCTCCTAGTTCTGTAAGTTTTTGCTCCTTGTTTTTGTTAACAATTAAATCATTTAAGTCTTATTTTTGCTGCCTTTGTGTCCTTTAATATACCAAACATGACATTTGCATTTTATATGAATGATACATTTTCTGTATTGACGTTGTTGAAATTCATTATGTTTGAAGATATTTTTTTTCTTTTTATGGAAAAATACATGAGTGAGTTATTGTAGGTAGTGGAAAATTTTTTTTTAATTGAAAAGTGGTTTGATTATAACAAGTTATCATTAAATAAAATAAAAACAAAATTTATGATTGATAATGCTAAACTATATTGAATTGAAATTGAACGTGTATATGAAACCACGTTTTTAAGCCTGATCATAGATAGCAAACTTAGCTGGAAACCACATGTTGAATACATCACATGTCAAGTGTCTAAATCTATTGCTATACTCCACAAATCAAGTGATGTACTAAATAAAAAGGCTTTGTTTTTGATATATTCTCTAGTTTTGCCTTACTTGTTATATGGTGCAGAGATTAGGGGCAATGCAGGGACATATTTATTAAGTCTTTATTTGAATTTCGAAAAGAGGCTATTAGAATAGTCAACGTCAAAGTGGGATACTTTGCACCAACTAACAACTTATTTATACAATTGAAAACTTTAAAGTTATGTGAAATTGTAAAAGTTATAATGTTGGAGACTCTTCATAGAGTAACCAACAACAATATCCCAAATTGTATTAAACACATTTTTAAAATAAGGACAAATTGTTATATTCTTAGAGATGTATTTATTTTTGAATGTGCTAAAGCAAGAACCAATGTGAAATCAAGGTGCGTTTCTGTTCTTGGTGTAAAAGTATAGAATGAATTAAATGACGAACTGAAGAAATGTACTTCTTTAGCTGAGACGTTATCTGGTTAACACGTGCAGAAAAGGATTGGATAAAATAAGCACCGGTTCTTCCTATTCCTTTTTTTAAAATGTAATTTGTGATGTAATATCTTTTTGCTATTTGAAGGATTTTCTTTTGTAATGTGACAATCAAAACATAAAAATAACTATAATAATCACAGATCTCTTGTGTTCCTGCAGCTTTCTGCAGTGGTTACAACATAAAGTATGAGATAGAGAAGAAGAAAGACATGTTTGATTTGCATATGTATGTATGTATGTACTGCCAGTTTCCCTCCAAAGTACATGTTTAACAAAAGCAGACACTACATAAAGGGCTTCTCTTGGTTTTAGATGAAATTGGTGGATTTACAGATTGTTCTTGGTACCATGTTTTGCTGTTTTGTGTGTGTTGTGTTTAAGGAGACTGTGAGCAAAAGGCTACAGTTACAAGCTAGTAGAATTTGAGAGAATTTGGGCTGAGGTTAACGGATAAACACTTGAAGCTGGAGGAAATTGGTGGTGTTGGAAATAAGAGTTGAAGATGAAGACTTTTGGCAATACTCAACAGGTTTATCCATGAATGAACACCGCTGCATGCACCAGAACGTTTTTCTTTTTACTCTAAAATAATCAGATGGAACAATACTGGTCTTCTGCTGTAAGGGCCAATAAGTAGAAGAACAGGCACCCAAAGCAGATCTAAGTTGATGACAGCTCCAGTGTTTGACTAATCTCCTCACTTGCTAAGTGGTGCTTTTGTTACAGCTGCAAAACACATTTAAACACTTCCACTTGAGCATGCACAGTCACTTTAACTGACAGCTGTGATATTTATATTCAAAAGGCTTTGTCAAATTTGCATTAAACCTAATCTACTATGATACAACAAATAGTACGATACTTTACAAGAAAAACTGGTATTACATTAAATCCAGTTAATATCTGTTGTGCCACAGATAGGTAGGTTTTGGCTATGAATAATTATAAATAATTGCTTAGGGGAATTATTAATCAGATTAATAATTTTATGTAAAAATTCCCACGTTTGGGGCACCACCTGGATTCCAGGAATATCAATAGCCAAATTGTTCAGTCTCAGTTTATGTTTATGATTACCTGCCTGATAAGGCTGAGGTAATAAAACAATATATGAAGGAATAGGTTCTTGGCGAAATAACAAGTTTTCCAAAATACAAGAGTTTATTACAAAAAGAATTCACTTTCAGTTAACATACTTTAATCAACAAACTCACCAAACTAGTAAAACACAACTAAACTACTAAGAAAAGAATAACGATAATAAAACGCACACTCAGAAGTAAAACAGTAAGTGATAAAAATGCACAGAAATAGACACAACAATAAATTGATAATGATGTCACAGTTCAGAATGAATATGTTTGCTCAAAAACCAAGGCTTGTATTGAACAGTGTTGGGAATGAAGCTAAGTTAGTTCTAAACTAATTGCGATTAGTTTAAGACTAATCAACAGATTCTGGTTTGTTTTCAAACCACCAATTCACAATGCAAAGCAGAAGTGAACAAAAACATTGTTTGGAAGAAGCAATGTTTCATTAAACCATTTGCTGAATTAGAAATCAATACCCTTTAGATAATTGATTCTATTTCATGGATCGGTCACCGCAGTGATTGATCTAATTTAATATTTAGACTTTATGTTGACGTTAACGTCAGTATCAATTATGTCGATCTAATTGATCCAAAATGCGGCAGCAAGAGTTCTGATGAATATTAAAAAGAGAGATCACATTTCTCCTGTTTTAGCTTCCCTTCATTGGCTCCCTGTTAAATCCAGAATAGAATTTAAGATCCTTCTTCTTACATATAAAGCCCTTAATAATCAAGCTCCGTCATACATCAGAGATCTAATTGTTCCATATGTTCCTAACAGAGCACTTCGCTCTCAGACTGCAGGTTTACTTGTAGTTCCTAGGATTTCTAAAAGTAGAATGGGAGGCAGATCTTTTAGTTATCAGGCTCCTCTCCTGTGGAACCAGCTCCCAGCTTTAGTCCGTGAGGCAGACACTGTTTACTTTTAAGGCCAGGCTTAAAACTTTCCTTTTTGATAAAGCTTATAGTTGGAGTGGCTAAGGTCATCCTGAGCTATCTCTGTAGTTATGCTGCTATAGGCTTAGACTGCTGGAGGACAGACTTACCCATTTTCTTCACTCTGCTACTTCCTTTTCTCCTATGACTCTCCAGTTGTATTACAGTACATTCTGCTATTTCGACTGTTAACTTTGTTTTCTCTCAGTGTTTTTCTCTCCATAGAAGATATACCTGGTCTTGTATCCTGCTTATTTACAATGCCCTGTTGGACGGGGGGCATCGACTGGGATGATCCTCCCAGTAACTGAACATCCACTGTGTCCTGTTATCAACTT
Organism: Valencia hispanica; assembly: GCA_963556495.2. Taxonomy (NCBI): domain Eukaryota; kingdom Metazoa; phylum Chordata; class Actinopteri; order Cyprinodontiformes; family Valenciidae; genus Valencia; species Valencia hispanica. The sequence continues at coordinate 32,181,351 of OY747707.1, read as the reverse complement.
TTTACTTTCTGTAACATAGAAAGTTCTCTTACATCAGATCTTCTGTTCTTTCTGTGTTTCTGCTCTGTCTTCTCAAACCCCCAGACGGTCGTGGCAGATGGCCGCTCCTACTGAGCCTGGTTCTGTTGGAGGTTTCTTCCTGTTAAAGGGGAGTTTTTCCTCTCCACCGTCGCTACATGCTTGCTCAGTATGAGGGATTGCTGAAGGATTGCTGTGGTTGGAAAGTCTGCATCAACATGGCCCAACCTCACACCAATGACTGACGCAATCTGCTGGGATTCCTTAAATAGGAAACTTTTTAACTGATTGGAATGTTTGTATAAATGTATTGAAATGACTTCTTGTTAAGTGCCTTGAGATGACATCTGTTGTGAATTGGCGCTATATAAATAAACTGAATTGAATTTAGTATTTTGACTTACAAAGAAGGCGGTCTCAAAAATGACTTAAACCACCTATTCTTAACCATAGCGCCACCTGGAGGGCTGCAAAAAAATTACGTTTTTTTACCTGTGGGCAGGGAGGGCCGCGGGACCGAACAAGTTATCAATTGAAGACAGCAGAATGACCACTGTTGTAAGACAGCTGCATTACACCACTAGTGGCAGTAATGCCTCTGTTAGTTGTTGACTATCACGCGCCAATAAGCAGAAGAAGACACTCAGTCAACCGTAGCCTGTTATGGAAAAGTTTATATGGAGCAGTTTTTAAAGCGGAAAAGTGGAGACCAAAGTCGCGCCAGCCCGGCACAAAAGTCAAGATTTTGCCGCAAATACAATCCTGACTTCATTAAGTATGGATTTGTGAATGGAGGTGACGAGGCAGAGCCGAGAGCCCAGTGTGTGGAGGGTAGGCTAATGCTATCCAATGAAGCACTGAAGCCTTCGAAACTAAAGCTGCATCTAGAAACCAAACATCAATCGCTTTTGGGAAAGTCGGTGGAATTTTTCAAGCGAAAAGAAAATGGGCTTCAGATGCAGAAAAAGTCTGTTATGTCACTGACTGGAACTTCTAAATGCGCGTTGAAAGCCAGCTACCTCGTAGCCAGACGAGTGGCACAGACTAAGAATGCATTCACGATAGCGGAGGAGCTAATTTTACCTGCCGCTGTGGATATGTGCCGTGAGATGATCGGAGAGTCTGCTGCAAAAAAACTGCTAACCGTCCCTCTCTCAAATGACACTGTTAGTCACCATATCGCGGACATGGCCGCAGACATACAGCGTCAGTTACTTGAAAGAATAAAAAGCAGCCCATTTTTCTCTTTGCAACTAGACGAGTCAATTGATGTTACAAATTCTGCACTGCTACTTGTTTTTGTTCGCTATCGCTGGGACAGTAGTTTGCACGAAGACATATTGTTTTGTGGAGAGCTACCCACACGGACTACGGCTCAGGAATGTTTCGGCTGCATGGATAACTACTTCAAAGAGAACGGCCTCGACTGGGAGAACTGTGTTGGGGTGTGCAGCGATGGTGCTGCGTCAATGACAGGCAGGCATCACGGTGTCGTCAGACAGATACTTGATCGTGCCCCAGAAGCTAAATGGACCCACTGTTTTCTTCCCCGTGAAAGCCTTGCGGCAAAAAAAATGACACCTGAGTTTCATGACGTGATGGATGTAAGTGTGAAAACCATAAACTTCATTAAAAATAATGCCGTGAACTCCAGATGTTTTGCAAAACTTTGTGAAGGGTTGAATCAGATCATGTCCAGCTGCTCTATCACAGTGAGGTGAGATGGCTCTCAAGAGGACTGGTCCTCAAGCGTTTGTTTGAACTGAGGAATGAGGTCCTATCTTTTCTCACTGAGAGAAATTCTCCTTTTGCACATTATTATGCCAATGCACAGTTTACAGCTAAACTTGCCTACCTCTGTGACATTTTTTCACTGCTGAATCAGTTGAATGTCTCACTTCAAGGGAGAAATAGCAACATATTTTTTGTTGCAGATAAAGTTCAAGCTTTTAAGAGGAAACTTGCTTTGTGGATTAAGAGGGCTCAGGAAAAAAGGATGGACATGTTTCCCCTTTTGTCTGACTTTTTGGAAAACTCCCCCCATGTAAAGATTAGTGACTTAGTCTCAGAGCACCTCTCACAACTGACAGTGAAATTTGATGACTACTTTCCTGAGGATCCCAGAGAGGGACACATGTGGATTGTGGACCCATTTTCTGTGGATCCCACTAAAAATGATGTTGCTTTGCCCTCACATCTGGAATCTCAGCTTCTGGAAGTAGCCACTGACAGTACTTTAAAGTTGCAGTGGGACAGACTGGATCTGGGCTCCTTCTGGATTGCTGTCTCAAAAGAGTACCCATGTCTAGCACTGAGGGCGGTAAAACTACTCCTCGCATTCACAATTACATACCTGTGTGAATCAGGATTCTCCATTGTGGCCACAACTAAGACCAAGGCCCGAAACAGACTCAAAGCAACACTGGAGGTTACTCTGCGAGTGAGCCTTTCCCCCATTCCACCCAGGCTGGATCTGATCATGTCTGTGAAGCAGGCCTAAGTGTCTCATTAAGAGGGGAACATAAACAGAGTTGTAGCTTGTCCAAATTGGACTGTTGTGACTGTTATTGTTCATTTATTACAGATACGAAGAGCAACTTCATGTTCTGCCATGCAAAAACGTTGACTGCTGAAACAATATTAAAATTATTTTGCACTTTATTTCAATTTGCACTTTGTTTCAATTTTCATTTACAAATTATTTATTTAATTTGAAAAATATTTTAGAAACATATTGTTTGTTTTTATTTATTTTTATTGATATACTTTTTCTATTTTTTTTTTTGTAAGTAAAAATTCTCAAATAAAATTGTTCTTGATGCTGACTGATTTGTCCCATGAATTGTGTGTTTGGCATCTTGTGTGCAGGTTTACATACACATGAATAATGAACTAATAAACTGCAAGTGAATTTTGTTAAATTATTTAATACAAATCAAACCACGGGTGAGATCAATAAACCAATACAGTGCTAATATTTGAATGGGCTCTGGCCCATTTTGTATTTTAAAATTTGGGCCCCGATATCAAAACGGTTAAGAACCCCTGACTTAAACGATTAGTTTAGTGTTTAAACTATCTGTTTTAAAGTCGATCTCTATTTTGAATAGCATTAACGGCAGTCTATTGTTCATGAATAAAGAGCCCTCAATGGTGGGCCCACGTGATTCGCTATAGCATGTAGCTTACAGCTAACTCACGTGGAACTGCTTAAAGTCGCTCTGGATCATTTATTAAACATCAAACAAAGAAAAACAGTCAGATTGAGTAACTCAGGTGGCAGGATATAAAAGGACTTTCCATCGGAAACCTCGAGAATCACTGTTTAAACCTCCAGGCCGACCGGCCTGTTTGTACCCAAACAATAAATGAAATCTTACACAAAGTAACAAATCACAGTGAAACAAAGAACCCTTAAATCTTGTTTAAACTAACCTAATCTAGCCTCTGCCCAGACAGACCTTATTGAACTGTTAAAGTTCTCCAAGTCGCTCCGTGGATGATGGGCGAAGCTAACACAATGTTAGCCCGCAGGCTAGCCACAGCTACGGTCCGTTAGCAGTGGGAGGATAATAGCTGTCGAATCGCTGGTAGCATTTGCTTGGAACGTCGTTTCGTCCTCTTCGGCTTGGTAAACAGCGATCAGCTGCACCTCATTTCACTGACACAGGACCTTCTCTGCAGGTTCAAGATAGCATTGTCCCAGGCTTTGTCACGGTGGGGTAATGCTCCAGTCTCGACGCAGTTCTGTGGCATTCAGTAGCTTGTTAGCGGCTCGCTTCATATGGCAGCATCTGTTCAGAAAGCAGGGCTCAGGGCGGAACAGTGGGGTTTATCTCACACTGGGTTTGATTCACCTGATTGATCAGCAGTATTGTTGTCCTTGAAGTGGGTTCCCCCCAGAGTTCGCGTCTTTTCCCTCGCCAGCGAAGGAAACATGGATCTCTCCTGGTGCTGTTTGGCTGAATGCCAGAACTGGAGAGGGCGTGAAAATCAGTGGCGATGCCTTATATAACCTCTGGTCCTCTTCTTCTCCTGTCGGAGCTAGAATGTGGGTTAGCGCCACCCAATGGCTGTGTGTCCCCAACATATAAAAAAAAAAAATTGCAGTTCCACCAGAAGGTATTCAGACTCCTCACGCATCCATGCATCCATCCAATGATGCAGGGGGACTGATGCGTGTCTCCAGCAATTATCGGGTGAGAGGCAGGGTACACGCTTGACAGGTCGCCAGTCTATCGCAGGGCAACACAGAGACACATAGAACCAACAACCATGCATTCACACACTCACCCCTATGCGCAATTTTGAGACCAGTTAATCTAACAGTCATGTTTTTGGACTGTGGGAGGAAGCCGGAGTAACCAGAGGGAACCCACATATGCACAGGGAGAATATGCAAACTCCAGGCAGAAAGACCCCAGACCGGCATTCAAACCCAGGACCTTCTTCCTGCCAGGCAAGAGTGCTACAAACTGTGTCACTGTGCAGCTTTTTTCTTTATTTTGTTGCATTACAGACTTGAGACGTCAGTTGTTTTCTTTACCAAGATCTTGAAAATAGCCCACAATTTCAAAGTTAAAACATATTTCCTGACATTTGTAAATGTATAATTGCAAACATTTAATGCAATAGGTACATACTTACACCCTTGATAAAATAGAACTCAGGTGCACTGGATTTCCACTGATCATTCTTGAGAACCTTCTGCAACCTGCTTGAAGTAAATTTGTAGTGAGTTCAGTTCACTAAGTGATTCATTTTACTCAGTGATTTGAAATAGAAAATGCTTGTCTATATTAAGTTTTAGTTTATATTGTGGAGGACTAAATGGACGGCACACAGGATCTAGTTTCGGTCACCTCTTTATCTCATCTCCGACTTGACACTGAACAACGGTAAGCCAGTACACATAACATATATCCACATACAATAACCGCGCCAATAATTCATAAATTTTTTTAATGCAAACAACCTGTTTTCTGGGTGTGAGTGGAGCCTCCTGGTGGCCCGCCACATACGCCCCCCCTGCGAACACCCAGTAGAGTCCATATTTAAGCCAGGATCCTGGGTTTGAGCAAACGGCCAGAACGGCTGAACCTGGGCCCCTCAGAAGCAGTCTGGAACTCCCTGCACTGAAGGTGGGGATGAGGGCGACGAGGGGAGGCAGAGGATGAGGTGAGCTCTGAAGGCTGACGAGAGTCTTTAGAAGGAGGAGAGAAGTCCGTCAACAAGGGGGGTCGTCCCCTACGAGGAGCCTGGGCCGTCACTACCTCATCATCGTTAAGAACATGAGCGGGTTTAAGCCTATCAATACAGACCGTCTCCATACGCCCCCCCAGATCTAAAAGAAAGTGCTTAGGGCCCGGTTCAAGGACCCTGAAAGGGCCATCACACAAAGGCCGTAAGGGTGTCCTGTGTGCATCATGTCTAACAAAAACAAACTTAGAAGATGGCAAGTTCTGTGGGACGAATGACGGGGGCAAACAATGATGTACAGGACCAGGATCGCGAAAAGGGTCACAGTGAGTAAAAAGATGTTGAGCCGGCTGGGTGAACTGGGGTGAAGGGGCCTCAGGAAAAAATACGCCTGGAACATGTACCGACTGACCCAAAACCAGTTCAGCTGGGGAAGGACCAAGATCCTCTTTAGCTGTGGACCGCAACCCAAGCATAACCCATGGGAGGCGGTCAATCCAGTTGCCATCGGTCAGAACAGCACGAAGCGCTGCTTTTAATGACCTGTGAAACCGCTCGCATAAGCCATTAGCCTGTGGATGGTATGCAGTGGTGCGGTGGATCTTGACCCCCAGGCTGTCAGCCATGGTGGACCAAAGCTCAGACACAAACTGTGGTCCTCTGTCAGAGGTAATGTCTGAAGGGGGGCCAAAACGTGCAACCCAGATTGATAAAAACGCCTGAGCCACCACTGCAGATGTTGTGGATGCCAGCGGAAATACTTCTGGCCACCTGGTGGTACGGTCGATCATGGTCAGGAGTGAAACCCTGCGATGGGGGCAAAGGACCCACTAGTTCTACATGGACATGATCAAACCTGTGACTAGGAATGGGGAATGGTTCAAAAGGTGCTTTTGTGTGCTTATGAACCTTGGCACTCTGGCACGGGACACATGCTGCAGCCCATTCCTTCACATCTTTACGCAATCCGGGCCAAACAAACTTGGAACTAACCAGTTTCACTGAGGCACGGACACCCGGATGTGAGGGAATGCAAAGCGTCAAAAACGCGGCGGCGCCATAAAGCAGGGACAAGAGGGCGGAGACAGCCAGTAGAAATGTCACAGAGCAGATGAGGACCACCTTCCTGCACCTGTCTCTCTTCCAACTTGAGGCTGGTAGGCTCAAACTGCAGCTTAAGGATGTCAGCATCGCCGGGCTGATCTGCAGCCATAGCAGAGAAATCAATCCCTGTATAAACTGGAGAGACCAGTGCACGGGACAGTCAGTCAGCTACCAAGTTGGATTTGCCAGCCACATGCTGAATGTCTGTTGTAAACTCAGAGACACCAGCAAGGTGGCGCTGTTGACGTGCAGACCAGGGGTCAGAGATTTTAGACATGGCAAATATTAAGGGCTTGTGGTCAACGTAGGCTGTAAATGGGCGGCCCTCGAGGAAAAACCGGAAATGCCGTGTAGCTAGATAGAGATCCAGCAACTCCCTTTCAAAAACGCTGTATTTACGCTCGGTTGCCAAACCCCACAGACCCGCTGCTCTAACACCGTCCCTACTGCTACATCAGAGGCGTCAGTGGTCAAAGCCACCTGTGCTGAGGGGCAGAGGTGAGTCAAAAGGGCGGCATTGGCCAGCGCGGACTTAGCATTATGAAATGCTTGGAGACAGTCCGGGGTCCAGTCCACATTTTTGGTGGCTTCTTTCTTTTTAAGCGCGCAGTATAGCGGCTGTAGAAGTTGTGCTGTCCTCGGGATGAAACGGTTGTAATTCCTGCAGGGCTTTAACAGTCTGAGGACGCGGAAAATCGGACACCGCCTGCACTTTAGTGGGTAATGGAACAGCGCCACTGGCAGAAATGCGATGGCCCAAAAAGTCCATGACTGGCAACCCGAACTGGCATTTTGCTGGGTTGAGTATCAGGCCATGCGCCGCTAGGCGTTGCAAAAACCTGACTTAGGTGGGACATGTGCTGTTCGGCAGAGCTGCTGGCCACCAGAATGTCATCCAGATAGACGAAAACAAATGACAACCCGCGCAAGACTGAATCCATCAATCGCTGGAAAGTTTGGGAGGCGCCTTTAAGACCGTAAGGCATCCGTAAAAACTCAAAAAGGCCAAATGGGGTAATTACGGCTGTCTTGGGGATGTCGTCCGTACGAACCGGAACCTGGAGAAAACCGCGCACCAAGTCCACTTTGGAAAAGATGGCGGTCCCCGCGAGATGGACAGAGCAGTCCTGGATATGGGGGATCGGATAACGATTGTTTGTAGTGACATTATTAAGCCGTTGGAAATCCCAGCATGGGCGCCACTGGCCGTCTGACTTGGGGACCATGTGTAATGGCGAAGCCCAAGGACTGTTAGAACGCCGCACGATGCCTAAACGCTCCATGTTAGCGAACTCCTCCAGAGCAATTACTAGCTTAGCGGCATCAAGGTGGCCCGCCCGCGTGAACACCGGGGGCCCGATAGTGGGGATATAATGCTCCACCCCGTGCTTAGTGTCAGTGTTTGAAAAGTTGGGAACAGTCAGTGAAGGAAACTCTGATAGTAACCGCTGAAAAGCATTCTCAGAAGCTAAAACATTAGCATGTACTAACATCACAGCTGCACGCGTCAGACAAGGCAGAGAGGAAAACGACACAGCGTCAATCAACCGTCTGTTAGCGACGTCGACAAGGAGTCCGTGCGCACAGAGAAAATCAGCCCCTATGATGGGAATCGAGCTGGCAGCTACGACAAAGTTCCACTGGAAGTCTCCACCATGAAAGCAGACAGTCACCAACCTTTCGCCAAATGTCCTGATGGGGGAGCCATTAGCCGCAGTCAGCAGTTGGCCGCAACCTTTAGCTAGCCTGTCAGAGCCAGTCGGGGGAATCAGGCTCTTCTGGGAACCAGAGTCGACCAAAAAACGTCTTCCCGACCATGAGTCCTCAACAAAAAGCAGCCATTCCCTGTCGCCAACGGCCATGGCTGCTACCGAGCGTTGGCGGTGTCGTTTCCCTGCGGCTGGAAGCTGCATGGCGGGAGGCAACGCCGGGCTTTGGCGCCGAACCGCTGGTGGTAGAAGCAGAAGCCTGATCCACGGCGTCTCTGCGTAGCGATCCTCGCCACCACCGATTGCTCGCCAGCCCCTGAGGACGGTGCCAGAGGCTCTGCAGATGTCGCCGGAGATGCAGGAGCCACCGCTTGGACAGTAAAGCTCTTCGTAGCCAGGAGGATGCGATCGGCTTCTTCTGCTAGAGAGCCATAGTCTTTTTGTAGCCGCAGCGGGGATTTGGCGAGGACGTCATCAGTACCCAGCAGGGATAACATGCTCTCCATGAGTTCAAGGGCTGTGCCATCACCCAATCCAGGGAGGGAGAGGAGTTTCTCGGCCCGTTCTGCAGCGGAGAGGGAGTAACGCCGAAGCAGCAGCTCTTTGAGGGTGGCGTACTTCCCATGGGTTGGGGGGTCCCGGAGAAGGGACATGGTACGGCGGGTAGACAGCGGATCCAGCGAGGCAACCACATAGAGGTATTTCGTGTCGTTCGAAGTAATTCCACGCAGAGCAAACTGGGCTTCAATGTGGACGAACCATGAAGGAGGATCGTGCAGTCAAAAGTCCGGGATTTTTACAGCCACGGAAAAAGAAGCTGGGGACACGGGTGGATGTTCCACGGCAGCAGGCGTCACCTGGGAGGAGCTGGCTTCAGTTTCGGACATGTTCAATTCAGGGGTCACCAATGTGGAGGAATAAATGGACGACACACAGGATCTAGTTTCGATCACCTCTTTATCTCAGCTCCGACTTGACACTGAACAACGGTAAGCCAGTACACATAACATATATCCACATACAATAACCGCGCCAAAAATTCATACATTTTTTAAATCCAAACATCCTGTTTTCTGGGTGTGAGTGGAGCCTCCTGGTGGTCCGCCACAATATAGCATATCAGAGCAGAAACCAACCAATGAAGTCAAAGGATTTGCCTGTACACCTCTAAAACCAGAATGGGCCTAGGCACTAATCTGTGGACTCTCCTTAGAACAGATCTGACCAAACTGAGTAATCAGGGAAGAAGGACTATGGTCAATGAGAGAACCAATATTCCAGTGGTCACAGAGGGTTAGCTTGCGTGTTCCTTTATGGAGACAGGTAAACCATCCTAAAAGTCAACCATTGCTATCACGTTCCACCAATCCTGTGGAGCAGTATATAAAAGTGGATCCTGAACTAAAAGGCACATGGCAGGCCACTGTTCTGGGATGAATTTTGGCAACAAGCACTTTGGATATTGTCAGAAGAAACCAAATTCAATTGTTTGTTTGAAACCCAACCCATAAAAGGCCCAAAACTGGCTGTATACCTAAACACTGCATCAACATGCTTTTGCCTATGGTAAATGGACTCAATTTATATAGCACTTTGCTAATCATATTAACTACTCAAAGCCACACTAGAGCTACATTCACCCTGTCACACTCCCATCCATACCCCGAAACGCAGACTGGTAGGCAAGTTGGTTTTAAGTACCTTGCCAAGGGGCACACTGACATGTGGCAAGAGGAAGCTAGAATTAAACCCAAAACTTTTAGATTGCAAGACAACTACTCTACCCTCCGTGCCACAGTTGCTATAAAATGTGCACTTCTTTCTATAAAGCTATATCTGTCTTTTCATCATGAAATACCTTGTGTAGATGTGAAAAAATACTTACCAGTAAAATAAATTAGGCATAAAGTAGACAGAAATCCATAAATACCTTTTCTTTCTTTGGGGCTTTTTAAAATTTTACCCTGTCATTTGTAATATTGTGTCTATAGATTAGCTGCTTAAACTTAAGTTTAATTAATTAACGTTGATGCATTCCAGACGGAACCCTTAATTCTGCAACAGCCGAGTGCAGTTTAGTACGTTTGATAACTCTTTCCACAAAATTGTATAAAGAAAAACGGAAACGGTTTTTCCCAGACCCTTAAAAAAATCCCTTTCCGAAGATATAAAACAGGTTATTTTTCTTTCCGCACTTCTCTGTTTGTACAACTGTGCAGGAACGTATGACTGTTTCTAGTGGAAGGATACAAGAGTACAGCAGAGGTAATGTATTTTTAGTGTAGCTGCTGCACTTTAAGTTGCTTCTGTCTGTGGAGTTAAAGTTCAGTCTCTGCTACCCCAGGGAAAGTTTTTTAAGGGTTACAGTCAAAAGCTGTCCCAAGGAATTCCCTGTCTTGTTAAAATCTACTGTACTTTAGGAATAAAATATTATTTGCTACTGGTCAAAATGTGTGAAATCTTACCAGAGGTAAAAAGGTAAACAAGTAAAAATACTAAACAGATATGTTCATTCATTTCTGTCCCTATGTTTGTCTTTATGAATTCCCCCATGGATCAGCATCCTACAGTATGTGTGTATGGGATCAACCATCTGTGTCTGTCATGTCTTCGAGGATTGCTATAAGTTACCACATTATGGATTCAGCAAGGAATATTTAGTCTGGATATGGCATAATATGCCAGTATCTATATGTACTTTCAGTTGCTGAACATTATTAGCAAGAAACAACTGATTCATTTATCATTTTAAATTTATTTATTTGTCAAATCGAAACAAAAATTGCAATTCATTTGTTTAAAGGATTTTAATGAAGTAGATCCTTGGGGAATGGGGAATTGCACCCAAGCAGCAGAAGAACATGGCCAAGAAATAAAGTTGACTAATTGGTCAGCAACATCTCGTTAAAGGCCTGACTTAAGTTTTTATGGTAAGAAACTGCTGCATTAGCTGATGAGTGGTAGTCACAACCACTTCCATTATTATTTTGGGTTTCAACTTAGACATGTCACATTACCCAGTGTCAGGGTATTGATTTTGAAGCAGATGTACTGCTTTGTTGTTTGGATGCAAGGGTGTTTGCTGTCAGCACTGCTAGTATGCCCAGCTAGATTGACTTGTTGCCAGGAAGCCGGTCAAAATCAAAAATACAACAGTCTCTTAAACTTTCTATTGTACATACTGCCTGTGTGCTTACAGCTGTAAAAAAAATCCATCATGTTACCAAAGTGATGAGCATGAGTGTATAAAAGCATTGCTTTTGTTGTAATTCAGCTCTAAGCCATGGTTGACTAACATCTCTGCTTCCCAAGCTCCATCTCCAAGTACAATTCACTTAGCGCATCCTCACTTGGTCAGATGAATCAGCTGGCTGCCTACTCAACAATAAGCCATACAGCTGCTGGTTCATAACAGTCTAGCAAAAAAGAAAGCCTCATATTTAATGAAAGAAAAAGATAAGTAAACATTTCCCGGTGCAAACATGCCTACCAACTGCAAAAAAACAGTAAATGGTCACTAGGTAGTGCATTTGCCTCTTCCGTAACTGATGCAAACAAGGCATAGTTTTGTCACTTTACTAAACAACATGATTTAAGATTTATAAAAAACCTCCCACCCTTTTACGTATTAAAAGCTATATGAAATTGTTTGACTAAAGCACAATTGAGAGAGGGAGAGTGTGCACTTTTAGCTTAGATAATGTCATTGCTGTTTTGTTTTGGGGGCAGTGTAAATTCTCACAGGATTATGTTGACAGGCAATACATTTTTAAACCAAAGCACTGCATTATTAACGCCTTCGGGAGACTCTAGTCCTCAATGCTCAAAGCCCAAATGTTATCTACTGATGTACTAGACACATGGAGACTTCTCAAATGTGTTTTAGTCATAAGGGTTTCAGTGTAGCGGTGGGGATTTTAGTTACTACAATATGAGTTCTGAAGTGTGTCTTTGGTCACTGGCAACCTCCTGATTATTAACAGTAATGCTCTGGGTAAACTAATTTGAATATTATTTAAATCAGCTCAATGTGTCTGTGTTTGTTAATCACTTTGGTTTTGGAGATCAGTGGAAATCTCCACCCTGAGGGAAAGGTTGTAACAGATTAAGCCGCTAATATGAAATTAATTGTACACATTTTAAACAAATCACAACAGTAATTTGTATTATTAGAAGAATGAAATATCAAGTGGCTTTGTAACATCTTAAGCAAGTCACCAACAACTAGCAAAATGTTACATATGACAATTTTAATGAGTTTGATTCCAGAATTAATAAATAAAAAGGTGTTAACTTATAAGATCACATTTGTATTCTGTCATTAAGAGGAATATTTATCATTCCTCAAAATCCTTTCTGTTGTTCCTTCTAATTTATCATGAATCATTCAACTCCAAAACAGTGTTTGATTTAACAGACAAATATTGACCTGCCGCATTGTATACATTTTAACATAATGCCAACCTAGTGCTCTTTGAATGTTCTTTTCACTACTGTTAATTTTAAGTTCTGAAATCTAAACAGGATTGTCTTATCAAAAAGTAAGATCTAAACTTGCAGTCAGTGCTTTTGAACAGAAAGTGATGCAGGAATATATATCTGATATAGTATTTACCATGCCCCGTATAAGAGACATGTCTCAGAGTTTGACTATGTTGTTGACTAAGCTTGACAAACAGTGATTAGTGTCACACACAAAATTGCCCAAAGTAGCTTTTAATGTTTTTAGACTAGTGATGCTTTTACTTGTTAGATTAGAACCTTTACTTTTACACAACCTATGCTGAGACTTCTGTTCAAAACTCATATTAGCTCAGCTGGGCTTGCACATAACACCTGCTACTGGAAGGGTTCCCTTTATCTGTCAGAGGTTTGCCACTGTAAGTGCCTCTGTAGCAGCTGGGTTGCACAAGAGGGAGTCAGCATTGCACCTGTGTATGTTTTGTCCTGGTTCAGTGTGGCCCCTCTGACGACTGATGCTATCAGCCTTTTGTGATGAAAGGTACATTTTGTAGCTTCCAGGTGTGCTTGGAAAGAAAAAAGATGTATATGGACTGAGCTGAAGATTGGTGGCTGGACAACATATTTCATAGAAAGCTTACATTATGTTTAAACAAATTTAGACCAAATATAGGATGACTTTTGATTTAGCATCAGTATTTCAGGTAATTGTTTAAAGCAGGGTCATTATATAAAACATCCCAACATCTTCAAAACGTTTTACATTTCCCTTGACATTTCTGTTGACACATCCACCAAACCAAGCCACAGAATAAAAATTGCTCTGTTTCACCATAATTAATAAGAGTCTCTGCACAATTTTATCTACTACTTGTCCAAAGAACTAGTGGGTACTTTGTTGGAGAATGTAATGTAGGTTATCATGCACAACCTGAGGTTCTAATTAGCAATCTGAATAATCATATTTAGTTGTTAGAAAGTGATAGCACAAAGTTGAAAAAAAGAAAGAAGAAGTAATGGACGGGTGCCTTTGTATTTTTATTTATTTACTTAGCTTATTTTAGGTAGGTGTGTGTTGGCGCAGATGGTCATTTACACTGAGCCAGGTTCTGTTTTAATTAGGTAACACCCTTCAGTTTTGGGCCATCTTGATCCATATCCAGGTAGCATTGTGCACTTAATGCACAGAAATTAGCTTAATGTTTGCTAACAACTTTCCCTTTTGTCAGCATGTAGGAAATTATGACTACATTTTGCATAGCACTATTTTAAATAGACAACTGGCGAGTGGTTCAACTTTTACTCCAACATTGGATGGATGGATGGATGGATGGATGGATGGATGGATGGATGGATGGATGGATCCATTTCAATAATAACAGTTCTAAGTTTGTAGACCACAATTAAACTGTATGCTGTTACCCTGTACTAGTTTACTTTTTTAGTAACCAAACAATAAGCTGTAGTGTCTTCTATTAGTCATAAAAAGTGTTTTTAAATATAGTCACAAAAGTGACTTCTATTCCGTTTGAGACTTTTTTAATGGTATCAGACAAAATCAATAAGTAGCAGCCCCACTTCACTGGTTCACCTTTTATGAACTCTCTAAGCTGCTTTGTAGGAAAAAAGACAACGTTTAAAAAACGTCAAACTATATGGTGCCCTCCCTGAGATTGATTTTTTTTTCTGAATTGGCATTATAAAAATAAAATAAAACAATAATTATTATTATTATTATTATTATTATTATTATTATTATTATATAACAATACAATAAGCACAAATTAAATTAACTGGCTGCCTGCACCTTGCTGGTCCTTTGAGTTTGTTGACAGCTTACTATGTATTCAAAACTAGAGAACATTTACCCTTTTCCACATAATGTGCCTTGAGGGAGTGGATCTCTATTTTTATGGAATCTCTACCATTGTGTCTTGTGTATTTACCTTATTGAGGTTCAGATAACACCAAATGAAAAGTACCATGAACTGAATCAAACTGACTGTTTACATGTTAAAGACTATGTTTCATAAAAGGTAACTCAAAGCACATTTTACCGTAATTTGCGGACTATTGAGCGCATCTGAATATAAGCCGCACCAGCTAGATTTGAAATTTTTTTTTTTTTTTTTACATACAGTGAGGAACAAAAGTATTTGGACACCCTGCAATTTTGCCAGTTCTCCCACTTAGATATTATGGAAGGGTCTAAAATTCACATTGTAGGTGCATTTCAACTGAGAGACAGCATTTTTTTATTTATTCAGGAAAACTTTTTGGTCTAAACTTCACTCACCATGGAAAGAAGGAGGAGTTGCACCCCAAGAACACCATCCCTACTGTGAAGCATGGGGGTGGAAACCCCATGCTTTGGGGGTGCGTTTCTGCGAAGGGGACAGGACGACTGCACCGTATTAAGGAGAGGATGAATGGGGCCACGTAGATTTTGAGCAACAACCTCCTTCCCTCAGTCAGAGCATTGAAGATGGGTTGTAACTGGGTCTTGCAACATGAGAATGACCCAAAGCACAGCCAGGAAAACCAAGGAGTGGCTCCATAAGAAGCAAATCAAGGTTCTGGAGTGGCCTAGCCAGGCTCCAGACCTAAATCCAAGAGAACATCTTAGGAGGGAGCTGAAACTCTGTGTTGCTCAGTGAAAGCCCCGAAACCTGACAGATCTAGAGAAGATCTGTGTGGAGTCGGGCAAAATCCCTGTTGCAGTGTGTGCAAACCTGGTCAAGAACTACAGGAAACGTTTGACCTCTGTAATTGCAAACAAAGGCTTCTGTACCAAATATTAACACTGATTTTCTCCGGTGTTTAAATACTTATGTGCAGCAATAAAATACAAATAAATTCTTTCAAACTCAGACAATGTGATTTCATTAAATAAAAAAATGCTGTCTTTCACAGGGGAAATGTACCTACAATGTGAATTTCAGACCCCTCCATAATTTCTAAGTGGGAGAACTTGCAAAATTGCAGGGTGTTCAAATACTTATGTTCCTCACTATATAGGGCCCACCTAAATGTAAGCCAAACTTTTTCATGTTGTAACATTAGATATTTACACAGAAAGACCGTACATGGACGATTTTTTTTATTTCCTCCGCCAGGAGGTAATGTTTTCATGCCTGTCTGTCTCTTTATTTGTCAGTTAGCAACATAACTCAAGATGTTATGGATGGATTTTGATGGAATTTTCAGGAAATGTTCACAATGTTGGTCGCACTGTTGCATGGCAGCAAGAAGGTCCTGGGTTCAAATCCCAGCCTGGGGTCTTTCTGCATGCAGTTAGCAAGTTCTCCCTGTGCATGCGCCAACTTTATTTGTATAGCACATTTTCAAAAACAAGGCAATTCAAGGTGGTTTACATCATTAGGGGATAAGATTAAAATTAAAGTAACAATAAAAGCACAAAAACTATATTTGAGACACAACATACAGTATGACACATCAAAACATATGACATTTCAACAGTTATTAATCATTTACTCAATAGCAGCTCGAAACAGTTGGGTTTTTGGCTTTGATTTTTAGCTCCATGTTCAAGTTTACTGGGAAAGTATCCACTAAACTTGATGACTCAAGTCTCAGATTTCTAGTTGTTAAGCAACAAAACATAGAACTCATATTCGAAAGACTCAAGACTTGACTCAGTGTCGTGATCAGGGACTTGAGTCTCATGAAAAATCTTTATCTCATGTAATCAGTGGCGAAAGCAAGCCACTATACAAGTCAAAGACTCCAACTCTAACACATTATGCAAATAGCTTGAAGGTGCATTTGATTTATTAGCCAGAGAAGTTTGTGGAATATTGGCTATCAGTTGCTCATGACAATCTGTTTAACTCAGCCACAACTGTATAATAAAGACCACATAAATGTCTCAACAAAAAAAAGTATCTTAACTCCAACATCTTATAGAGAATTCTTGCCTTGTGACTGACACTGATGTCTGGCGACAGACAAAAACGACATAGACCCTGTTAGGAGGGGCAGGTTCTTCCGATCATGAGGAAGGGTATCTGCAAGCACATTTGTTTTTACAAGCATATGAACAGCTGAAGCAATATTTGTTGCAAAATGATATATTAACTTAAAAGCAAGACCTAAAAGTGACAGGGATGAGTTCAAATTGCATTGTTAAAGTTGTATAGATTCTTCTCCTGCTACCACTTGTTGAAAATAGGCATATTTTTCTTTCTAGCTGTTTAAATGTTTAACTGTTAAATTTAGGAGAGCTGTGATAGTGTGCTTGAAGCAGCAATTTAAAAGCCATTCTTTCAAACCTTCATATTAATACCAAAACTCTCCAGAAGGACCTCTGTGAAAGTATACTTAAGCGTTTATTATCCTGCTATTAAGTCACTGTCCTTACAAAACAGTCCTGGATTTTCAAAATGAAAGTATGGTTCAGCTCATTTAGAATTTAAATATCCCTCTTTCACTTCCTTCTATCATAACCTGGAACGTGTTTACTGTTTACGTTCTAAAATACAAGTTTTAAATTTGTTTTTTGTTTTTACTTTGTTTTGTATTAATCTTGCAAATCCCCTACCACATGGTAAGAACAAGAAAATACTCCAAACTCTGTGTTGTGGACTATGGTAAAAGAGTACAACATTTGAGGACAGGGCTCAAATAGGTGTTATCTACATTATCATAAAAACACGTTTGGGTTTTTTTTATATTTAAAACACAGTATATTCCTTGAGAAATCCCATGATTTTCAAATGATCGAATCGGGTGGAAAAGATCAGCTATAACCTTATAAAACAACAAACATGACATTTTGAATAAAAAAAAAAGACAATGGCTTGGTTTTAATTTTAAAAAGTTCCACTACATTAATATGTATTGTTGCAAACACTGAGCAAGCAGACTCTGAAAGATATTCTGATAAACAAAGAGAAAATTCGTATAGACAGCGAAAGACCAAAAAGGTCACAGCCAAGATAGTTGATTTTATCTCACTGGATTATCAGCCGCTGTTTGGGGTTGCAAACGTCGGATTTCACAGTCTCCTGGAACCAGTTGTGTGTCAGTATGAGGGAACCTGGACACTTCTCTGCATGTGGTAAATTTCTCCTTACTGTAAAGTCTCTTATTTTTATGTTTTTCACCTTTGTGTGAATATGCATGCTCCCACTTACCTTTGACTTGCTGCTGTTACACCTGAATTTCCCCATGGTATTGAATTTCTATTCCATTCTAGCTGGAATTAATGTTCTAAACTGCCTAGATGGCCTTGAGACTTGAACTGAACTTGGAGTGAAAGACTTGAGACCTAAATTGTCCCTCAAAGCTTGAGACTTGGCTTTGACTTGGGATGAAAGACTTGTGATCTGACTTAAGTCTTGACTTAACCTTAATGACTTGATAGTTGACTTCCCCTTTAAAGACCTTAGACTTGACATGTCTCTCAAAGATGTAACATTTGATTTGCATCTACAAACCTTAAAGCTTGATTTACACCTTAAAGATCTAAGACTTGACTTGTTCCTCAAAGACTTAAGGAAAGATGACATGGCTCCTCAGAGACTTAGGGCATGACTTGCACTTTAAAGGTCCAATGTGTAATATTTGTATTTGTTTACTTTCAAATTCTGTGTATCCCGTTCACAAACTTGTCCTTTTTCATTAATATTTTTCCCAATTTCTAGGCCCTGACATAGGCTAGGCAAGGCAAGGCAATCTTATTTGTGATAAAGAAAAACATAGAAAATAACATTGGAAATTGAAAGCAGCAATTTAGTATGAAACACACAGCACAGGGCTGCACAGTGGGGCATTTGGTAGCACTGCTGCCTTGCACCAAGAAGGCCCAGGTTCAAATCCCAGCCTGGGTCTTTCTGCATGGAGTTTGCATGTTCTCCCTGTGCATGTGTGGGTTCTTTCTGGTTACTCCAGCTTTCTCTCACAGTCCAAAAACATGACTGTTAGGTGAATTGGTCTCTCAAAATTGCGCTTAGGTATGAGTGTGCATGGATGGTTGTTTGTCCTGTATGTCTCTGTGTTGTCCAGGGTGTACCCTGCCTCTAACTGCTGTAACTGCTGGAGACAGGCACCAACCCCCCCGTGACCCTGTATAGGATGGACGGGTACAGATAATGGATGGATGGATGGACACACACAACACTTGCAGATGATATGCAATAAAGCATGAACACATTAATTGTTTACTCAAAGGAAATTCTAAACAGATGAGTTTTTAGTTTTGATTTAAAGCAGCCCAGTGTTTCGGCAGGAAATCTGTTCCAGATAAGGGAAACTGAAAGCTACTTCTCCATGTTTGGTTTTGAGTTTAGGGATGTTTAGTAGCCTAGAGTTGGAGGACCTGAGTGGTCTGGAAGGTTAATACGGCGACATGTCTTTTATTTTGGTGCTAAGCCATTCAATGACTTATAAACTAGTAGGAGTATTTTTAAGTCTATTCTCTGAGCAACAGGAAGTCAGTGTAAGGACTTTAGAACTGGAGTGATGTGCTGTACTTTCCTGGTTCTACTGAGGACGCGAGCAGTAGCATTCTGGATGAGCTGCAGCTTTCTGATTGACTTTTTAGGCAAACCTGTGAGGACGCTGTTGCAGTAATGAATCCACACTAAAGATAAACGCATGGATGAGTTTTTTGAGGTCCAATACTACAACTAGATTTTGGGACTGATCAGTAGTTTCTAGCTTTATTAATTGAAGCTGTGTGCTGACTCTTGATCGTTCCTCTTTAGGTAAAAAACGAACTACATCAGTTTCGTTTCTGTTCAGCTGGAGAAAGTTATGGCACATCCATCCATTGATTTGCTCGATGCATTTATTTAGGGTTTGGATGGGTTCAGAGTCACCTGGTGACATTGTAATGTAAAGCTGAGTACCATCTGCATAGTTGTAGCTAATCTTGGTTGTTATAATCTAGTGTCAATATGTAGATATTAAATAGGAGGGGGTCCAGGATGGAGCCCTGTGGCACCTCACATGTGATTTCTGTTTGTTCTGATGAAAAATTGCCTATTGACACGAAGAAGTCCCTGTTCTTAAGGTATGACTCAAACCAGCCAAGTACTGTGCCAGAGTCCGATCCAGCTCTCCAGTTATTCCAATGATATATCATGATCAACAGTGTCAAATGCTGCACTGAGATCCAACAGAACCAGCACTGTGGTTCTACCACAGTCTGTATTTATGCAAATGTCATTAAAAACTTTCACGAGGGCAGTCTCAGTGCTGTGGTGAGCACAGAAACCAGACTGAAACATATCAAATCGGTTGGTCATTGTTAGGAAGCTATTTAACTGTTCAAACACAGCTTTTTCAATAATCGTACTAATGAGTGGAAGATTAGAGATTGGCCTGTAGTTCTGCATTAACATGTTGTCCAGGTGGTTCTTCTTTTATAGGGGCTTAATAACTTCTGTTTTTAAAGCCTGGGGGAAGACACTTGACAGGAGGGATGAGTACACCATTTAAATCATGACATGGCCATTTCTATTCTAAGTATTCCTATTAACTTGAAATATATATACAAAAACTATGGTCGACCCTCTATAGCCATGCGCCATGTTGAAATAAGGTAGCTTTTTAGGAACATACAAGATATAATGGTCCACGTTTCGCATCCTCTCTTGAAAACACCAATCTTTGAGAAGCTGTAGCTGTTCTCCTTTTCTCTCGCTAAAGGTTGTGTGGAGGATGGTCCCGGTTCTCTCAGTAGTGGCCTGGCTGGTTTGGGGAAAATTCTGCACCTTCCTCTTGGGTAGCCTCCCCTGCTTCAGCCGCATTGGACACACCTCTGCCTCCCTGTGCCCTCCCTCGTCTGTGTCCTCTGCCTATCTGAACTGACCCTGAATCGTCAGATGATATCTTAGTCCGTTAACAGAGGGAAAAGAAATGCTACAGACTTCACTTGTCAGAGCCTTCAGCGCTCTACCCCTTATTACCCATTGTGTGCACCTGTTCCTAATCTGTCTCACCTGATCCTTCTCCTTACCTTGTTTATATAAGCCTGTCTTGTCTTCTCCTTCCGGTCGGATCATTGTTGTATGTCATGTCGTCACGTCCTCTTTTGTGTCTCCTGCCTGCCTTTCATCCTTGCCAACTCCTCCGCAATAAATCTCCTTTTTGCACTTTTTAACCACGTCTGCTCCTGGGTCCTTCCCTCATATTGACAAACAACTGGACCAAAACCTGACATCACTGCCTTATATATATCAAAAATGCCAAATAATCAAATTAATTGCCTCAAATGTATAAAGTAAAATAAACAAAACAATATAGGTTGCTTAATAAAGTAGCTTGGAGTCATTACAAATGTAGTAGTTGCTGTTAGCCATAAAATACAGCAAACATTAACATCAACATAGCTAACATCAAAAAACACTGCTTTTATTACTCAACACATATTTAAATAACATTTAGAAAAGAATACAGATTAAAAGAACAGACCTGAACACTGGATTGAAAGCTGGAAGTCGTTGATGACATATTGCCTTTTAAATGCGTGTGGGCTACTGTAGCTGCAATACCTAATCTGAACTACATGGCGCTAAAGAGTCGGAGAAATGTACACACTGTACCTTTAAAGGCTTCACTGGAGGTCAAAGACTTGGGAAGTTTTTTTTATTATTTGTTTTTTATTTATTATTGAAGTCAACTTCGTTACAGTCAGTTAAGATGACAAAATGTAACAATAGACATACAATGAGGTACAAGTGGCAAAAAATAACTAAAAAGGAACAAAAAGGAAAGGAGAAGGAATACAATAACTAAGGGATAGACTAACATAAGATAAATACACTTGTGATGTCCGTACAATTTCATGTTTACATATAGCTAGAGGTTTTCCATAAGTTTGAGTTCCTTTACCAAGTTGAAGAGTTTCACAGCAGTCTTTTTTCCCCATATATTTCAGTGATGACAAGACAAGTCCCAGTTCTTTGTGAAAAGAATTTGGAATTTGTTTTTATGTATACATTTCTTTCCTAAAATAACAATAGAGTTGAGTATCAGATCAGGTTAAGAATCTAACCATACATAACATTTTTAATTTTCAAACCTTGAACCGGAATATATTTTGATAACTGAAAGACTTGGGAAGTGATTTACCCCTCAAAGACTAAAGGCTGGACTTAGACTTGCCGTAAACAATGCATCTGGATACAAACGAGAAAAAGTAAACATTATTTTAATATGTTGTATTTTCACTCTTTTTGGGTGTCATATCAAAATGCTACTTCCATAAAAACACTAACTGATTAATAAAAAGTTGTCTTTCTTTTTAGGCTGCTTCTGCAACTCCTTTGCCAAACTAGCACAGTTTAAGACTGCTCTTCTCTGTCTTCTTGAACCCCCAGAAGGTCGTGGCGGATGGCCGCTCCTACTGAGCCAAGTTTTGCTTTAGGTTTCTTCCTGGTAAAGGGGAGTTTTTCCACTCCACTGTCACTACATGCTTGCTCAGTATCAGGGATTGCTGTGGTTGGAGTATGCATGAACGGGGCACAACCTCAAGATGATGACTCGATGCAATCTGGGATTTCTTAAAAAGAAAACTTTTAAATTGACTGGAATGTTTGTTTGATTAAATTGAAATTACTTTTCTTGTAAAGTACCTTGAGATGACATGTGTTGTGAATCGGCGATAAATAAATAAACTGAATTAAATTGAACATTTCAACCTCCTTACTGTTTTTCTCTATTTGGCTCATAAGTATTTTCCTTTAAAAGAGTCATGGCAGGAGGTAGCGAACGACTGTTCAAGCAGGCTTATCTGCTCTCGCTGTGCACCCCCTGCTGCCTTAGCTGGTCTGCAACCCACCTTAATATAGATCAGGCACCTGGGAGAACAGCATGGGGGCCTTGGCCCCTCTGGCCTGTTCCAGAGCTTTATTGATGGGCACCGAGCTGAGCTGCCAATATCACAGCAGCACATGGACCTAGGGGCTGTCGCTCAGAGTGTGTGTGTGTGTGTGTGTGTGTGTAGGTGTGCGTGTGTGCATGTGTGTATTGGTGGAGGGACAGTATAGGATCATTCGGATATTGTAAATTGTGTGTCTGTTTTTTGGTATTTTTACTTTTTTCCGCGTATGTTTTTGTTTTCCACCACGTGAAAAGTCCCTTGTGGGCATAAAGGAAAAAGCCAAAAGCCCACACACAACAATTGATGCCTACATTCTCACCTATTATGTGAGCCTAGAATGGGGTGAATATATATACTAAATTTGAATTCGAACAAAAAAATCTAACAAATGCATATTTTGTTAGATTTTCTAAGAACTGTCTGTATCAATTTTTGTTTGCTGGGTAAATTGTTTTTAATAATCCTTGAGGTTCTAAAGCTAAATTGATAGAGAAAATGGTTGTATTGCATGTTCATGGACTTTACCTTTACCCTATTTTACAAAAGATTGAATCTGCTTCTACTGTATGTAAGAACATATGACAGTTTTTTGAAAAATGGGAGTAGAGAGGATGGGTAATAAGAAAAACTGAGAGCAAAGCGAAGAAAGAGGCAGACAGAATAAGGGGAAAATGAAGAGGTGGTTAATATTTTATTAGTTAATTAGAAACTCTGATATGTTCCGAGCGAGTGTTCAGTAGCTCTAGGCTCCTTGGTGTCATTGCGGCTGGCACAGTCATCACTTACAGTGCAAGCACATTTCCGATGACCTCTAATTCACAACAAATACATACTGGGACTTCTTTTTAAAGTTTGACAAACCAAAGGGAAGTGGTTTCAGAGAGAGAAAAGACCTAAGTGTAGTAAAATCCAATGCAGTTGATTGTGCTATTTTGGTATATGTGTCTGCTAAGTACTCAAAGTTACCAAAATAGCAAAGGATTGATCTATGCCAAGCGGCTTGTTAGGCACCCCAGCATGTCTATGTTTTCTCCACAGAGGAAATATACTTTACTACTGATTTTCAGTGTGACCCAGTCTGATTTTTTTTTTTATCAAGAATTTCATTTTAAAAGATGGTTATCAAGCCATATTCATACCCAACTAGACAAAGTTGTAATCAGTAAGTAAGGACCAGCAAAGAAACAGAGAATTTCTAACTGACTTCGAAGTGGTAAATCTTAACAGTGTTAATAAATTTGCCCAAAATGACATGACTGGCATAACCTTTTTAATTCACTAACACGTTGTGTAGGGTAGGACTTACATTAAGTATCGTAAAGGTCTGGATACATTTGGGAAAAAATGGTGGATGGAAAAAAATGTGTTTTAAGACCTAATTCACCTGCTTCTTTCAATCCATCCATCTGTCCATCTGGATGGATTATCTGTTCACTCATTTATCTTTCATTTATTTCTTGGTCCAACCATTTGCTACACAATTGTTTCATTCATTTGTTTTTCCACCGCTACACCAAGTCTTAATGTGGTTTTTCCAGATTGCATACTTAAAGTTGGTCACTCTAGAAATACAGTAGATTTCATAAATTGATATTACCTTTATGGCTAAAAGGGCTGTGCTCTGTGGAAATTTGAACCTGGAGAAAGTATGGTATTTTGACATGAAAATACGGGGAATCCTGCGTGGGATACACACATTTTAAATAATGAAGAGAAAGGGAAAGAGGGTTATTGATTATGACTTGAGACTGATACATGCCCTATGGGAAGACTAATAATCTTTATTGTAATGACATGCAATGTTTTACTGGGAGACAAAATCTTTACACACAGTTTATGACTATATTTAGATAAATAGACATTTAAACTGCCATCACAAGTCACAGCTGGACTGGGAAATAAATCAGTGCCTTCTTTTAAGGGATCTGGTGGTAGTTTTTTTTTTTGTTTTTTTTTCAGCTGCAGTGGTCAAATAAAGTCCTTCAAATCTGGCAATGCAGAACTACCCTACTGGAAATGTCTTCCAATGCTTTGTCAGATATTTATAAAAAAAAAAAAAAAAAACAGCTAGGCAATTTATTATTATTATTTTCCGACTGCAGGAATAACAGATAAATCACACAGAAACATTGGAAACAAACAAAAAGACTCAAAATTTGCTTTCATATACTGTAGATTCACCTGTCCAGGAAAGGTTAAAAAAGGTGAAAACTATAACCACAGCAAACCAACCTCAAAAAGCATTACTTTTGTTAGCTGAAAGTTTTTCCCATCATGGAAATTTAAGAGCAAATGTAAAGGATTAACTTCAAGGTTCTATCCAAACTGATGTTAGGTACTACTTTTACTATATGCTGTTGATCTTTATAGGCTTACTAAAAGAGCTACAGCTCACTAAGCTGAGTTGAAGTTTAGGTTACTTTATATGGGCTGGTGCTACAGCAGTGTGCAAAAGTCTGGAGTCTTTCCTTATTCCTCTATACTCTGCTTCCAAAGAGTTACAATTTCTCATATGCTTATAAAGTGGTGTTGAGTAATATTGCTTCAATCTTTCTAAAGTCTCAGTTCATTTAAATGATATGTTACTAATCTTGAAGTGAAATTGTTGTTTACACCTATTTCTTATTTCATGGGTGTCTAAACTTCTGCCCTGGGGCCATTTGTGGCACTCGATAATGATTTTGTGTGATCCCTGACTGCTATTCAAGAATGATACAAATTCTGCCCACCAGCCCATGTAGTTGATGGAGATGGCTGCTTTTTTGTTTATTTCGGAGAAGTTTTTAGCAGAAAAACTATGATCTCTTCTTGTTTTATCTCAGGCTTTTCAAGTGAATATCCTGTTCTTCTTGCTGAGGCCAACAAAACAGAAGACATTATGTTAAAACAATTACGAAACTGCATCCCATTCTTTTTATGAGACAATTACGTGAGATTACCTTTAGGTTTAGTAGCTAAAATGATTTATAGATCAATTTACTACAAAAATAAACAACAAAAAAACAAACTACGTGCTGTGTTTAATTAAAATGCAATTAATTAAAAAAATAATAATTTTAAATCTTATGAACTTTGTATTTGAAAATGTTTTAGATCAGATTACCCACCCTTTTTGGAGTCCTTGGAGGAGGTGCTAGAGAGTACTCCTCCCGGGAGGTCTCTTGTTCTAATGGGGCACTTCAGCGCTCACGTGGGCAATGACTGACAGTAAGACCTGGAGGGGTGTGGTTGGGAGGAATGCCCACCCCCCAAACAGAACCCGGGCGATGTTTTGCTATTGGACTTCTGTGCTAGTCATGGATTATCCATAACGAACACCATGTTCAAACATAAGGGTGTCCATATGTGCTCTTGGCACCAGGACATCTTGGGCCGCAGCTTGATGATCGACTTTTTTGTCATTTCATCTGATTTGCAGCCGCATGTTTTGGACACTCGGGTGAAGAGAGGGGCAGAGCTGTCCACTGACCACTACCTGGTGTTGAGTTGGTTCAGATGGTGGGGGAGGATGTTGGACAGACATGGCAGGCCCAAACGTGTTGTGAGGGTCTGCTTGGAATGTCTGGCAGAGTCTCCTTTAAGAAGGAGTTTCAACTCTCACCTCCGGCAGAACTTTGAACACATCCCGGGAGAGCCGGGAGACATTGAGCCTGAGTGGGCCATGTTCTGTGCCTCTATTGTTGAGGCAGCTGACCGGAGCTGTGACTGCAAGGTGGTCAGTGCCTGTTGCTGTGGCAACCCTCGAAACCGCTGGTGAACACCAGTGTTGAGGGAGGCTCTCAAGCTGAAGGACTCCTATCGGGTCTTTTTGGCTTGTGGGACCCTGGAAACAGCTGATAGGTACTGCCAGTGTGGCTTGGATGGTCGCACTCTGCTTGGCCTGCCGGTCAAGGCAAAAGCTTGGGCGTGGGAGGAGTTCTATAAGGCCATGGAGAAACACTTCTGTGCTGCTTTGAGGGGATTCTGGTCCACCATCAAACATCTCAGGAGGGAGAAGCAGTCCACCAACAACACTGTTTACAGTGGGGATGGTGAGCTGCTAACTTCAACTCGGGTCATCCTGAGTCGGTGGATGAAATACTTCGAAGACCTCAATCCCACCAGCACGCCTTCCAATCTGAATGGGGTGTTTGTGGACTTTGGGTTGGTCTCTCCAATCTCTGGTGCTGAGGTTGCCGAGGTGGTTAAAAACCTCCTCGGTGGCAAGGCCCCAGGGGTGGATGAGATTCGCCTGGAGTTCCTTAAGGCTCTGGATGTTGTGGGGTTGTGTTGGTTAACGCTGCTCTGCAATGTTGCGTGAACATTTGGGGCAGTTTCCTTGGATTGGCAGACCGGGATGGTAGTCACTGGACCAGCTCTACACCCTAAGAAGGTTCCTGGGGGGTGCATGGGAGTTCGCCCAACTGGTCTACATGTATCTTGTGGACTTGGAGAAGGCGTTCGACTTTGTCCCTCTGGGAGTCCTGTGGGGGGTACTCTGGGAGTACGAGCTCTTAGGTCCCTGTACGACCGGTGTCTAAGCTTGGTTTGCATTGCCAGTAGTAAGTCGGGCTCGTTTCCAGTAAGAGTTGGACTCCGTCAAGGTTGCCCTTTGTCACCAATTCTGTTCATAATTTTTATGGACAGGATTTCTAGGCACAGCCAAGGTGTTGAGGGGATCCATTTTGGTGGCCTAAGGATTGGGTTTCTGTCGGCTTCATCAGATCTACAACTTTCGCTGGAGCTGTTTGCAGCAGAGTGTGAAGCAGCTGGGATGAGAATCAGTACCTCCAAATCCAAGACCATGGTCTTGAGCCAGAAAATTGTAGAGTTAAAGTGTCTGGGGGTCTTGTTCACAAATGAGGGAAAAATGGAAAGGGGGATCAATAGGTGGATTGGTGCTGCGTGTGCAGTGATGTGAGTGCTTTACCGGTCTGTCGTGGTGAAGAGAGGGCTGAGCCGAAGGAGGACACTCTCAATTTACAGTTCAATCTGAGGTTTATCCAGGCACGGAATGTATTTATACATGGTTCCTTCAATCTCCTATAGTAGTTTGTGTTGCAGCTAACCTGAAGAAACGGTTGCTGAGATTTTTACTGTAGATGGGATTGAACTCTACAACAGACCAATTGAAGAAATTCAAAATACACTGAGGGGCAAAAGCTTTTCTGAATTCTGAAGTCATGAAGCAAGGTTTGCACTGTCCCTTCTTGTAGACAATTTCAGTGTTGTTTCACCAGTCCAGAAAATTGCCCATGTGAACATCAGGGTAATTATATTTATACTTCCATTTTATACTTCTATTTTTATTAATATATTATTTATACTTCTATATTTATACATTATACTTCTTCTCCTATAACTGAGATATTCTTTAACCTATTATTGCTTCTACTAAAATCTGCAGTAATTTGCTTTTTCTCAGATGATGAGGTTATTGTTTCAATAGCATGCCTCTTGTACATCTCTGACACACCCGACAACTGCAAAGTCATCCCAGTATTGCACATTGTGGAGTACTGCAATACTCTGCAATGTGCTTATACCTGAAGTTTGAAGCACACAGAGCAAACAGGGATAGTGATACAGTGTTGCAACCCCTACAGGATTCTTGTGGTTAGATTTGGTATTCACCTTTTATATACAACACTAATTACTGATATGAGACCTTGAAAGGCCCTCAGTTTTTTAAACGCTGATTGCAACTAACTTGTCTCTGTTTTTCTCCATGGATATGCTACTACCCTTTGCTTGGCAGAATAGTTTGCTTGCATATTACACATCACATTACTAACCCAGGATCCTTCAGTCTAACAAACTGTTTGTTTGTCAGTCAATAATCAAGGAACTTGTGCTGGCATCTCTGTTTTCTCTGGAGTGTGTTACATAGTAAAACCTTGGTGGATTATGTTAAATGATCTGGAGAAATCAAATAACATAATCTTCAAAGGACTACCTGCTTTATCCAGCTGACAGGGGGTTTGTTGTAGAAGGTGTATAAGGGTTAACTCCAGCTCCAGTAGCTAGAGTAGGTACTGATAAAGGGCTTCTTTGTTTACTAAGGAGGGCCAATAAAAATCTCCTTAGGACTTTTATGATGCATGACATTGTCAGTGCAGCTGGTCCGCAGTCATTAAGGACAGATCAGTGAGATTTGTTAGACACTGGGCAACGGATGTTGTCTTCCACAGCACTGGAACCTCCTCTTGGATCAGGCAAAGGTTGAAGACATGCTGAAAAATTCAGTGTAGCTGGTCTACCACAGGCCTTCAGAACCAAAATTTCTGACTGCAATAAAACCTGAGGGCTCTTCCACAAAATGAGTTAATCTCAAAAGCCAGGCTTACTTTGACAATCCCGGCTTAATTTCCCAAAATTCAGTTCCATGAACGAGGCTAACCTGAAGCCTCGCTTAGTCACTATGGTGACATAGGCTGCTGGACAAGCCTGCTCCGTGGCAGGCTAGCCATCAGCCTTATTTTAGGTTAATGAATATGATTGGACAAGCCATGTGATGTCACACTGCTGGGCAGGGATTATTCTGATGCTGTTTTATCCCTCACACACACCATCCCTCCAATATAAAGTTATTACAGTGGTTGCAGCAGCGGCAGTTTCCTGTTTGGTGGCTAAATTTTGCAATGCAGTGTGTGATTTTATCTTTTAAGATGTAGTTCTAATTAGATTTTTTTTTTTACATTTTGAAGAATATAACTGTATTTAATCTTTACTTGCTGCCAGAAACTTTTTGTTCCACCCATGTCGCTCCTGACACCAAGCATTATAAATAATTACAAATATATCACTTATTGTCTAACTTGAAAACATAAAATGAACATGCTGTCCTGTTTAAATGTGTTAAAATACCCTTAAAGTTCCTTGCAATTGGTAACAAAATACATACTGAAAGGAAATACTGTATTAATGTGACTTTACGTTTTGAAGGCTTGAAATTGTTCTTATTTGGTTAATATTTTTACATCCTTACTTGAATCATGTTCTATTCCATTTAACCTGTCAGCTATGGTTTGTCATGTGTTATATGCTGATTTTAATAATTCACAACAGACTCCTGATCATCTTGCACTACCCAACGAGGTAATATGATTTATTAATATGAATTTAGAATTTACAGTGGGGATGGTGTGCTTCTCAGCACTCACTGTGTCACACTCGACAGTCCGTGCAGCAACTCTATGTAATTCACTTTAGGGGTGTATTCAGACCAGAAAAGTCATTTGGTCCGCTTGTTTGGTCCGGACCAAAAACGGACTTAATTTTTTTCGTTTGGTGCGGTTCGCATTCACACTGTACTTTTTGCAAGTGAACTATATTTTGTAAACACATCCACGCGTGTGACGATCGGTGCGGCCATTGGACAGCAAGGACTACGGCGGCACACAGAGCGCAGACCCGGAAATGGAGGAAAACATGGAAGCTCTATGCTGCTCTGCATATTTCTGCTGTTATTGGAGCTGCAAAATCACATTAAGTGTCAAGAGCAGCTCATTCAACGCAGGTTTCACAACGCTCTGTTTCGTATTTTGGAAAGGCGTCGGGGAATGCGTGCAGTAACCTGAAGGAGACGATGTGCTCTGTGTGCCCTGACCCATGACATGCTCGCCGCACCGTGGCAAAACAGAAGACGAAGGACCAGGTATGAACTTACCTTGCTACGGTGACTTGTTTAGTCCAAAAAGGCACATGTATCCTGGAGTTGGTTCGGATCAACAGTGGTTTGTATTCACACCTGAAGCGAACCGCACCAGAGTCCGTTTGGAAGCGGACCGAGACCACCTAAAAAGTCGGTCTCGGTCCGGTTCTCTGATCCGCACCAGGATTTGTTTGTGTGTATTCACACCTGGATAAAACCTCATAAGCTTGCATTAATAATTCTTTCTCAGCCTGGGAGAAGAGCCAGGCTCTTTCTTTTCCTTCCATTCTCACTTATCTAGCATCGATTGACAGGGGCTGCCCTTAATGTAGCACATGAGCCTGGATTGTTAACCCTTAATGTAGCACATGGTTTGTTCAATCCCAGCTAATTCTCACTAGAATTAGCCTTGCAATTGGTAACAAAATACATATTCTCACTAGAATTAGCTGGGATTGAATCCACCCGAGCTTCGTTCGAGGAGCTGAATAAGCCTGGTGTGAACTGTTAGGCTAATTCAAACAAGGCTATTTCAAATAAGCCTAGATTTTTTTGAGCTCGCTTCGTGGAACAGTCCTCTGCAGCTTTGTTCTTGCTAACTCTAGCAAGCTGCTTCTTCACCTGGATTGTCTGATGTGGTTGGTAACACAATTAGAACAGTGACCCATGGCTGAGGAAGATGAGATGGTTAGGATTTAAGAGGGAAGCAGTAGGTCAAAGAAGGGTTGATTTTTTGTGTGGCTTGGGTTAGGAGGGATGTGTCGTGAGTTTGATTCTGAACGAAACCTATTGAGGAACATATTCAGTTTATTGGGTCTGTTTTTCTTTGGACCTTTACAGCTTTTTCACTCATTTTCATTCCAGTCACTTGCAGATTCTCACTATATTTTGAGGAATGTTCTGTGTGTGTTATCAGCACTTCACTATGACCTTTGACTCATTCAGGTGCTAAACACTCCTTACTCACATCATTAGCCAGTGTTCTGTGTGGACATTGCAGACATATTAGCAACAACCTTATTTTTAAGCTGACTTTAAGGCCCTTTGAAGCCAGGAGCTTATTGCAAAAACCCAATTTGCATGTAATTCTTTTGCTGTAAGTGCAAGTGACACAGTGTAACAATTAATCAATTAATTTTGTTTATACAGCACCTATTCACAACAAATGTTGTCTCAAGATACCCTGAAAGAACACTCTGCCCTTGACCAGGTGACAACCAAAGAGCTTTTAGTTGAAAATATGGCATATAGGAAAAGCTGAACTAAAGGATGATGTATCTCTTATGTCCAGTTTTGT
This sequence comes from Valencia hispanica, assembly GCA_963556495.2. Taxonomy (NCBI): domain Eukaryota; kingdom Metazoa; phylum Chordata; class Actinopteri; order Cyprinodontiformes; family Valenciidae; genus Valencia; species Valencia hispanica. The sequence goes on along the minus strand of OY747707.1, from coordinate 32,150,080 downwards.
TCCCCATCTTATATGAGAAATGTTCAGTTACAATTTATCTACTGTGTTTTGCTTTTTTTATCCTGACACTTTTTGTTTTTGTCTCCGCTTTTCTCTGCTTCCCCATTATTTTAGCTATAGAACAACATATATTTTTATTGTAGGTCTGGCCATAAATACAGCGGAGCCAAATTGTCAAGAAACCCTTTGCAAGACCTTCAGAAAGCATAGAGATTAATTGATCAAGACCGCTTTGAAATATTACATGAAAGTCCATCATTCTATTGTAGCAAAGAAAGTTGAGGGTGTAGTACAAAATATTAGCAGTTCTGTAAAATGCAAAACATTTGTTCAACCAACTTACCTTGTTTCTGATCGATGTTTCTGCATTTCTGCTCCAAAAATAAATTTATACAGTTTGTGTAAAACAGATTTTAAAATTCCTTGGTTTGCAAAGACAATTTGTTAGTTAATGCAAAGGCTTACTACAGTGTTTCTATTGCTGCCATTCCATTTTTTTAGTAAAACCATGGCTTTTTTTCCTTTATTTAACAACATGGCCTCAAGACTCAAGAAAAGAGAAAGTTAGAACACGGTGAAGGGATAATCAAGGACAGACAGGCAGTTCTGAGGGAAGCAGTGGGAGGCGTTGACTTCCACTGAGAGAAACCATGGAAATGTTAAAAGTTACCTCAGGCTGCTGGGTAAAGAGATTGGGAGAACAGTAAAATGTATACTTTTTCTGTGCATGAACCAAAGAAGACACAGTAAATCAGATTCTGAAACAGAAGCATTTGTTATTTTTAAACGAAACATATTTATTTTAGGCATATATATTAAGACAGAATAATTTGACTTTTTCCACAAAAGATGTTTGGATGTGAGAATAACACTCTGGTTCAAAGAATTACACTGACCTCTTAATGATGATTTATTAATCACAGTTCAGCATGATTTTGGTGTTGACAGAAATTTCTTTGAATGTGAAGTTGACCCTGACAAAAAAGGACCAAATATTCTACATGCTGTTAATATTTACTCTGTGTTGTGGTGCATTGTAGCATGTTTTATTTCCACAAACAAGATGGTGCATGTTTTTCTTCATATTTTTACTAAATTGTTTATATTTTAGGGTGTTTTCAGGAGTCTGACCACTTTGGTGTTCTTAAAGACTTTGTATACAGTATTTAACTTTCAGCGTAAGATGATGAGGTGATCCTTAAGTATTGATTAACAAAATTGAAAGGGGCATCATGGCAAAAGCAATTTACTCTGTCTACATCAGGGGTGTCCATAGTCAGTCCTCAAGGGCTAGTATCCTGATTGTGTTTGTTATTTTCCTGATTCAGCACACATGAATCCATTGATGGCTTGTTAGCAGACCTCTGCAGAACTTTGTCATGCTGAGGAAGTAGTTGGACCATTTAAATCAGCTTTGTTGGACAAGAGACTAATTTAAACCTGGCAAGACATCGCCCCTTGAGGACTGGAGCTGGACACTCCTCGTCTACATGCTTAAATTCAATATACATGAAGAATAATAGATAGTAGCGCATCATAAGTAATATACATATATTAAAGCCCAAAACATTTAATGACTTAAATCCAATCAAGAATTGTTTTGTCACAGTTCAAGGTTGTTTTGGTTTGTGTTTGGTTAGTTCCTTATGGTTTAGGTATTTAAGTGGTTGTTTTTCCATTTTAATTTATTTCTGGTGTATTATTCTTCGTTCCTACCTCTTTGTTTTTTTATTGCATTTTCTTAGGTTAGTAATGCTTCTTTCTGTCTTTTCCTCCCTGTGTCTCTACTTTGCTCTTACCTTTCCTCACCCAGCCAGTTTGCTTCCCCTTCCCAGGTGTTTCTCATGTCCTACTTGCTTCCTGCTTTACCCCTCCCAGGTGTCTCTTACCTCCGATTACTTTCTCTGGTTCTCTCTGTCATTTCTCTCTCCCTCCTCAGTAATTAAGCAGTTCACCTCCAGTCACACCTCTCTGGGTCCCCCGTCTATTTTCCCCATCATGTCTTTACGTGTGTTCCTCGTATTCTGATGCAAGTTCCCTGTGTATTTTTCCTCATTAAACTTTTTAACTTTGCGCACTAGTTTGCTGCATTTAGGTTCTCCTTTTTAAAAAGACTGACTTTTCTGTCTTAAATATCACTTAAACACATTGCGTGTCCACACCAAGGTAAACATTGCCAAACAGATAATAGCCTTTATATGTATTTCAGTGTGAAGAAGTTGACTTTGGTCCACAGATAGTGACCTTAAACCAGTTAATTCCTTTGAGCTAAAAACAGAATAAAAAACAAACTTTTAAAGTTGATAGATTTTTGTGCAGCATGCATGCATTTAATGTTTCAGAAGCATTGAAAATACTACATTTTCTTATGTAAAGTATTTCAGTATTTTGACTCGAGTTCAAATTTCTATTGCCAGAATAACTGAAGAATTTGCACACATGCAGTTATATACACTTACAGTATGAACACATACTGTATAATTGAACACAACTGGAATCAAAGGTATGGATGAAAAAAGCGTCTGAACGTGATTTATCACTCAAGGTTATTTTCTGATATCCCTGAGGGTCCCTTCATGCCATGAAGACAATTAGTAGTCCTGAGTCATAGCAGGTAGAAATCATTCATGTGAGCGTTTCCACTGCCTACTGATCTCTCCTTGAGCAGGTGGGGTTTACCCTGAACGCTTGCGTGGCGTCAAACCGGAGGGACGAGGGAGTGGGTGACGCGCGAAAAACACAGAGGAAGAGGAGGAAGAAACAACAACAATGGACTCCATCCAGCAGCTCATGGTTGTCTTTCTTACTTTTTGTTTTTTTTTCTTTACACAAATACGATCGCTGTGTTTAATTAAAGGCTCCTTGCAGAACAGCGGACCGGTGTGTAAAGTTGTCGTGGAGGAGACCTTTAAACTTGTGTTATGTGACGCCGGTAGCTACGCCCTAATCGTATGGGACCATTGTCCTGTGGACCTACACCTGAAGGGGGACCATTAATGGACTGGTACGGGCCCACTGTATGGGCCGTTTTTACAATGGAAAAAGACAAAGTTGGACCGGACCGGACCTGACCGAGCCAGACTGCTCAGTGGAAACAGTCCAAAGCCTACAGTTGGTGGTACAGTTTGTCAACCCTCGTCTTCCACCTGCTTTACTGTATGAGATATGATCTTATCAAGTATTGTAGCTAACTAAGCTTCTAAGGTTTTAACACCTGGTTAAATCTCCACTTACCAGCATGTAAATCTAAAGCTGCGGAAAGAACCATTTCCATGCAAAATAATTATGGTATGCTTCATTTGTTAACGTTAGTCTTCTTTTGACTCATTGACTTGTATGAGCAACTACAAAATGAATTTAATATACAATGTTGGAATGTTTTTTCACAGGGCTAGGTATACATTTTTGGGCAGTTAATGCAATTCAGTTATTGAATAAGATAATGTTGTTACTGGCAGTGTCACTTTTGGCAGGGGAAAATCTTTGGCCCTATCCAACCCTGTGCTGTAGCGATCTGTGCCTCCTGACTCTTGGCACACACAAAACATCTATAGGCCAAGACAGCTCCTCTCCATAATGACTACTGATAACTGATAATGCAGTTAGGAAAAGGAAAACTGCTTATGCTTTGGCAATAAGTTACACAAGGTACTTTCTTTCAGTATTGCTGAGAAGGGCACCAAAGAGGGAGTTTTAAAGCTTCTTTAGGAACAGGAATCTTTATGTAATGCTTCAGCAGTGTATGGTGTTTCTTCCAAAGCAAAAAGTTACCTCTACTGAATTGCTAGTTAAGTATTGTAGTTGCATATATGTCATGCAACTTCCCTAGTATCACCATGATGTGCATTACATGCAAGCTTTGATCATTATTTTAACAGGACTGTAAGCTATGTTAATTAGCGATTGTCTGTTCTAAACATAGAAATGAAGTCAACTTAGGGAACCTGCTGGTTTTGGCATTTGAGGTGGAAAAAAACTCTCATCTCTCTTTTATTGTTAGTCTTTATGTACAAAATAGTGTTAGCACTGTAGTACATCTAGCCACTACAGGAAGTTAGAAAAGTGGTAGTTTAAAACTACCATAAGTCAATCTTTAAAAGTTGAAATTCTTTTTCCGCATATATTGTTTTTGCCATGTTGCATCCATAAGGTAGATAAATATTTTCCAGAGTGCATTTAGTTTTGCTAAAGACAGTTAGTTAATGTCATTAATAAAATTTATGTGAATAAAAATTCATTTGACAATGGCCCATACAGTATTACAGATGGAAAATTGAGAATGTATGTGAAAAGGCAATATGAAATCCCTTTTGATGCCTGCATGGACAAAAACTGTTGATAACACAATTTTTTTTGTTTCTGATTCAATTGTAAAACCCATCTTCCAATCCCATTTAAAATAAATGTATCTTGCTCACTTACCGTATGTACAAAAACATGTTCCTTAAGCATAAAAATCCAGCTTACAGAGTAAGTTATTTCCATATTAAAAAAGAAGTAGCATTCATGTTGTGAGAGACCTGGATTCTGAAAGCCAACTGTTGGTTTTTTAGCAACCTTTAAAATACAAAACTCATCAACAATTTCACAAAATGCATTCAGTGTCTTTTATTTATCTGTACTCTCACAAAGAAGATAAAACCAGATGTTAAATTAAGAGCAAAGAGAGAACAAAGGAGGCAAACAAGAGGACAGGTTAACCCACAGAATGGGAGATGAAGCAAAAGTAAAAAGGTGCACTGTCGATGTGTGTTGCTAAACTGGTAAGACAGTAACACATTGTGTTTTGCCTAAATGTTTTTACTTGAATTCACATAAAAGGTTGACGTTTGTGAAAGTGATTACAAAGTGAGGTCTGAAACAGTGGCAAAGCCAGAAATTGCTTTTCAGGTTGGCCTAACAAAAAATGGGTGGGCCATATAAATATTTTTTAAATTAAGTTCATTTGTATGTTCCACTGTTGCTTCAACAGACATGTGTCTGTATATATCAGAAACCTACAGAAACTGTTTTTAACAGAGACAGCTTAAAACAAAGCATCAAGGCCAAATAAAACATATTAAAGCTTTAGCCTAACACAGGTAGCTCATGTCAGCTCCCTGACATCAACAATAGTTATTTTTAGGTTGTACTTAAGCCTTATTGGGCTTCATTCACTGTCCATCAGATCAGATGCAGTCATATGCTGACTTTGAAATTCTACAAAGTGTAAACATAACAATATGGCGACAGCTAGATACCCCATGCTTTAAATAATTATTTGATAATGGCTAATATTAAGGCAGCTTACCCTATAGGTATAGTGACAGAGTGGGGCGTCTCCAGCCTTCAAGGAGTACGTGGGCTTAGCCCAGACAAGATGGGAAATTTTTGTAAAAAAAAAAAAAGTTTACAATCGATTATAGAATATATCATTATCCATCCATCCATTTTCTGTACCCGTCCATCCTGATGCAGGGTTGCGGGGGGGCTGGTGCCTATCTCAAGCTGTCATGGGGCGACAGGCAGGGTACACCCTGGACAGGTCGCCAGTCCATCGCAGGGCAACACAGAGACTTATAGTACAAACAACCACACATGCACACACTCATATCTAAGGGCAATTTTAGAGTGACCAATTCACCTAACAGTCATGTTTTTGGACTGTGGGAGGATGCCGGAGTACCCGAAGAGAACCCACGCATGCACAGAGAGAACATTTAAACTTCATGCAGAAAGACCCCAGGCCAGGATTCGAACCCAGGACATTCTTGCTGCAAGGCAACAGTGCTACAAACTGCAGTGGGTCCTGATACGTTTTTCTTTGCTTACTCAGGGGTGCCAACAGCCCTGCTTTTATTTTGACGTGACACCCTATGATAATCAGTGGCCCGCATTTAGCCCTCTTTAAAAACATCCTAGATACACCCATGGTCAGAAGTCCTAATGAAGTATTTTCAAGCTTTATCTGCATGGCAGGACAAGCAACTACTGCAATGCACATAATAAAATACAAACAAGCATGTTTCAGAGCTTTGCGCAGTAAGTTCTAGTGCTGCTAAGGGCAAAACCACAGCGTCAGTTATGGGCCAGAAACACCACTCTGGGGTGATGAGGAGCTGATGTGAGACATATCAATGGGGATGCAACACCAGTTTTTAATAATTTTTTTATGGTAATATATTTGCAAGGTTAGAGGAGAAGCACGTCGATCTGACAATTTAAAGTTTTTCGCCGGGACAATTTTGACTATGTCGGTTATGTGCGTCTGTCCAACGTGTTTTTGCAAACACTGCTGTTAATAATGCAGGACAGTACAATTCGCTGGACGTGTGAAAAATGATTGAAATATGGGACTGTCCCGCACAAAGTGGGAGATCTGGCCATCCTTGCAATATTAGACGAGATTCCTTTTGCTTGATGCTGAATATATGCATTTCCCTTATTGCTGAGAAAGTAGAGTTTTACTGCGCCTCTTCACATAATCCTGGCCATCAACTCCCACACTCTCTGCATCTCCACAGCATGGAGCATCCAGTGTCTGTCAACACTCCAATGGGAGGCAAACTAAACAGCACAGAGGGAATAGCATAAGAATGTACACAAACTACTCAGAGAGAAATGGAAATGAGGCCAATGTGTTACATATCATATGTGAGTCATGATGGTAATAAATCCTGTTTCAGATGCTTGGTAATGGACCGCTGAGGTGGACTTTTCAGACTTTGTGTCACGTTTTGCAGTCTTTACTTTAGTGCAAATACTGTCATTTCTGGTGTGAATATTAATGCTGCTGTTCAGTTACAATGGATGACTGCATTCAAACGGGCACTGCAGCAGGAAACTTATAGGCAAAAACATGAAAATTGTGCTCAGGAAAAAAAATTATGTTCAGTATGACACACTGAAAGAGATAATTGGCCGGATTACCCTTTGCAACGTCGGTAAAGCTTAGTAGATTTAATAAAATCTGTATAAAAAGAGGGTGATTAAAGGCAAGAACAGAAAGTAATTGCATGTTTGGTGAAAATGAGTTATTCAGTTACACAGCAGTGTCAGTGCTGCGGGGCCCGATTATGTACCTTCGTGCCCTGAGTGTTGGGACTGTTAAAGTCTGAAGGCAGAGATGAACTAAGTAACTGTGGATTGATGTTCTCCTTCAGCAAAGCACTCAGAGGCCTGACATTTGCTCCCCCCTACTAAACCACTTCTTCACTTGCCTGCATTGCAGCAGTTATTTCTCACCTCCAACTTAACATCTCCTCTTATCCAATAGATGCAATGCTCTGAAGAGCTCCCACCTCCTGCTTCTGGCCCTGTATCTCCCTCCCAGTAAATTGTTGTGAGGTCAGTTCAGGTATAATCAGGTTTGGGTTGAGTTTAGAACAAAGAAGAGCTGATAATACTTTTTAGTAATTATTATTTTAGTGAGTGAGGTTACAGTTTACAAGAATTGACTTATTTTATGAAGCAATCTGATGTTGCTGCTACCAACAATAGGTCTGAGCCTTAGAACCTTGCCCAACCCTAATTCTGACTCACTTTTTTCTTTAACAATAATTTAAATGGCAAAATTAAAACAATTTAACAAGCTCTTGATGCCTATAAATCTCTCACTACATTGTGTTTTGTGAGAAAATGTTTAACTCTGCACATAATGCAGTGGTTTCAAGGAATACTTTAGATTTTAATAAAAACATTTGGCTTCTCCCTTAAATGTAAGAGTTTTTCATCCTCTTCAATGACAAAGAAAGACTGTATTGTAGCACCTTTTCTGTCCATGATTTTAACAAGGAAGCACACGTTTTATGAAAGAAGAAAACCTTTTCTGAACGTTTTTTATGAAAATTATTACCTAAAATTGTAATGAAAATGTTTGAAAAGTTGTTTTAAAACAAATTTATGTTGGGAGTAAAGATGCTAGCATAAGCACTTCAGTAAATTGCTGAGCATGACAAGATTTTCAGCTGGAGCTAGTTGTGAAATTATTGAAGACGGTAATGTATCCAGTCAGATTTATCTAAACAAAGAGTCATGTTGTCTGTTTTTTCTTTTGTCAAGGTTTGGATATCACTAAGTATAAACAGTAAATGGCCTGTACTTGTATAGTGCTTTATTCAGTTCCTGAGGAACCCAAAGGGCTGCACACTACATTCAGGCATTCACCTATTCACGCAAATGTTCACACACTGGTGATGGCAAGCAACATTGTAGCCACAGGTGCCCTGGGGCGTACTGACAGAAGCGAGGCTGCTGAACACTGGCACCACCAGGCCCTTTGACCACCACCAGTAGAAAGAAGGGTGAAGTGACTTGCCCAAGGACACAACGACTGAGACAGACAGAGTAGGGGCTCGAACCGGCAACCCTCTGGTTACAAGACGAACTACTAACTCCTGTGCCACAGTTGCAAAAAAAATTAAAAAAGCATTTCTTATGTGTGACGTACCACGGGCGTCTCCAGCCTTTAAGGAGTACCTGGGCTTAGCACAGACAAGATGAGATATTTTCGTAAAAAATAAAATAAAAGTGCTACAATGGATTATAGACTATAGCATAGATAGTAAGGTGCCTAAATTATCATTTATTTTCAATGCATGTATGTCAAAACATTGTAAGGTGTCATGTAATATACAATGGCTTATAATTTCATATCTAATAATCAATGTAATGTTCAATGTTTTAATGTTTTAGAAAACAGCAAAACCAAACAATAATTAAGTTTGATCAGTCTTTCTTCATTTGCTTCTGTTGGTCTCCCTTTTCTCTATTTTATTTGAACGTTTCTTTCTTTTTCTCATTTGTCTTTGCTTTTACCATCTCTGTCCTTCCACCAGTGAACTCCCCACATTTTCTTATTTAGAATTAGATTACCATACCATACCACTTTATTTATCAAGAGCTTTTAAACGACATAAGGACGGCCAAAGTGCTGTACAGTAAGGATTACAGTTAAAAACAAAACAATGACAACAGTAAGACAAAACAGGAAACAAAACAGAAGATTAAACATGTTAGAACAACACTTAGTCTAAAAGTTTAGACCTTCATTGACAATGATTAAACATAAACAGTAAACAGAGCAAACAATAGAACCAGTCCAGGTATAACCAACATAGATTGCTCACAAACACTATGCACACTGTAATTCATACACTATGCACCTAGTGCTGTCTCTCTCTGTCTTTATTTCTAGCTGTTGTCTCTCCTCTTCTCCCTCTCATCACTTGGTCTTCTCTCATCATTGATACTGTCTTGGATAGTCTGTTTGGCTCTGTCAATATTGCCAAAATGATAAATGAGCAATAAGGTAAAGCAAAGCTTTACTTATTTAACTTATTATGTTTTCAATGATGCACTGTTATTGACCCGTTTTGAATTTGCTTCTATCCATATTTTAATCGGTATTATGATTGTTGGAATTAAAGGACCTTTTCTGATTCATTATCTATAACACAGTGTTAGAATATTTAATTGTAACCAGTTTATATGCCTAATGATGTTGCTGGTGCTTTTGCTGTCGCTCCAGCTACAGCTCCTCTCTTCAGCTCATCTCTCCTACCATCTACAAAATCATTAAATCAGAATTAAGTGTGCAAAGTATTATTGTAAACTAATAATACAAAACACACACTAAATATCCTTATGCAAACAACTGGGCTACATCAATTCATGATGCATCAAGAGTGTTACAAAAGTTTTAGTTGGTTAGCATTCTCTAGCACAAAAATGTTTTACTTAAATAACTGCGACCAATTTCCTTGTTTGATTGCAATTATATTTTTTCTTTGTTGGACTGTGCTCTATAATTAAAAAGTTATTTTGTTGCTTTTGTTTTAGTAATTGTTCATGAATTTCCTTAGTTGATATGCTTACTTAGGATAACTAGTTTGCTACCAACAGGACAGCTGAAGACAATTATGCATAACCCAGTGTTTGCCTTTGTGAATCATTTCATTTTACAAAGATAAATTCTTACCCTTGTCCTCTCTAGAAAAAGCGATACAACAGGTTTTTTTTCGTAATTTTCCTAAGATCCATTGATTTCTGTTAGTCTTAGAAATGTTGCTAATTGTAATATAACTTCTGGTTTGGCGCTATGAAGTTTTCCGTGCATTCATTTGTACAGAGCAATGTTGTTTGCAGAGGTGAGGGACCATATTCCACGGTCGTGACATACCGACTATGGCAAGCTATAGTATGGCAAGGAGTTAACATACAGAATGCCTTGGACGTTAAAACCTGAATAAAGCGTTAATACACGCCTTATCTTTGATACTGATGGCTTGCCATAACTGACTCTAACCTGACATCGAGTCAAGTCAGCGGGAGCGCTGATCAGAGTAGAGCATAGAGCCCATTGTGAGTGATTGAGGGAGCAGTGAGCCTGTGGCTGGTGAGTGAAACAACAGACTTAAAACATTTAGGGTTAGACTGAAAACATTCGGAGCTTAAGCCACGGGAAAATCGGCTGACGACACCACTGGGACTCACAATATATGTTTTAAATTAAATTTCAATGACCTGTCATTAAAATGACCTATGTTTTGACTTGTGGGGCAAGAACTAAACTAACTGATCCTAAAACCAAACCTTCCACAGCCAGGTACTCTTTCTGGCAGAAAGGATGCCAAACAACATGAAAATATCCAATTTCTTCCTGTTTCAGGAGGAAAGAATTATGGCTTATAAGGAAGATCGTATGGCTGTTTGTGAAAACAAGGTGTTATTGTTTGTCTGCAACTAGTTTAGCTTTTTATATTATTTGGCTTTTATATTTCGTCCAAATTAAATCATGTTTGTCTATGATTGGTTTGTGTGCCTGTACTGAAAATCTATTCATTTGTTCATTCTTGTTACACTTAAAATGCAGAGCAACTGTCAGGTTTACTTACTTACTTTAATTACTTTTGAATAGTACTAAAAAACCTGGGTAAGCCCATGCAACATATCCATTCAATTTTTCTTTTATATTTTAGACATTCTGATTTGGCATATTGTACCAAACGCTGTTTTATGAATGTTACTCCATTGCCAGCATATTGTTTAAGAAAAAAGACTTTTTTAAATAACCAAGTGGGAGAAAGTAAAGCAAAGCAAAAATTATTATAACCTAATAGAGTGAGCATGATACTGAATCGTATATATGCCAAAGTCTGGTGTGTAAAATTAATGTTCACCTTGAGAAAATTGATGCACTTTCCTGATGCACTAAAATTACTGCTATATTCTGGTCACTTAAAGCATCAATAAAACTATAAAATACATAGCACAATCCATTGAGCGTTTAGCAGAGAGTCTTGGCCTGCATCTAGTCAAGACCTGGGCCAGGACGTTGTTCCTCTTATCTGCAGAGCCTTGACTGACTTCCTGTGCTTTGAACTAAGCAAAGGCCAGCCTCACACCATCAAACCCACAAGATTAAATGTTTAAGTGGAAGAAAAGCAGAAATAACCCAGATGTGTGTCTGTGTGAGTGAATGGACACAATGTGTTTACAGCGTGAGGTAAGGACACTGTAAATCAGGCTTCTTCTTTTCCCCGTCACTATAGCAATGATTTCCTGATCCACTCTGGGCTGATTTAATGGTCCTAGGGGGCCTCTAAACACACGCTACGGATGCTATTTGGTCTCTACTCACCGGGCTTAGGCTGCCGTAAATTCAATCAGATACTCCTTAGAACACCTGTGTGCACGCGAAAATGTGTCCTTCTTTGAACTGTCTAGCCATCTGTGTCTGTGTACTTTTTACTATCTATTTTTTAGGGGAAATTATGAATTTTTATCTGTAGTGTAACTGTGATCGGCCATTTTTATTTACTTTTACACACAGAGACAGGAGGAATAAAGTCATGTGGTGATCATTCATCCATTTAAACTCAACTTTTATTCCTCTTTTTTAGCCTGGCTCAATAAAGTTTTAATTTGCATTTGTTGAGGCATCGTCCAGCTGTTTACTCAGTGTTCTTGACCCCAGTTAGCATTTCCAATACAGGATCATGGTTTTTAATAGCCCCCAATGGACCTGGAGTTAACAGCCATTGAGTGTTTTATTTGCAGCCTGTTCCTCTTGATTTTTTGTATAACTTTAAAAAATCTGAATTCAAAGAACAACTCACCCCCTTACCAGGGTCTTACTCTACTCTACCTACATTACCGGTTTGAAAAATGCAGTGAAAGCAGATGTTGCCTGGTGGACTAAGGGGCTCGCGGGCGGGGGGGAGGGCTGGTCTACATCAACACTTTCTTGCTATTCCAACTCCAACTTGCAAAGGAGGTGTGGCTGAGACTGGACTTCTTTTATACTCCACAGCGGCAGGACCTCCGCTATAGTGCCTGAGCCAGTAGCAATGCCCGATTCAAATTCAAGTGCAGTGTTAAGTTTTAACCTGAAGAGTGCACCACCATTGACGGTTTTTGGTAGAAAATGAATTTTTTTCACGAAAATGTACTAAAATAGCAAAAACAATGATGAGACATGTAAACGACAATATTAGACACTCTGTTATACAGTTTATCAGCAAAAAAAAAGTTGAATAAGAGGGGAGGGGCACTTTAAGATCCTAAAGTTTAGATGTTAAGAACATATTTTAACATTTTATTCCATATTTTAAATATTCTTTGTTTTGCGTAAGTGTGGGGTGTTCAAATTACATTTCTTTCTTTCTTTTGGCAGTTCTATTTCTGTTGTTCACTGTGCTGATCTCCCTAGCACACCTGTCTATGAGTTGTATTGTCTTAATTCAATTCAATTCAGTTTATTTATATAGCGCCAATTCACAACAGATGTCATCTCAAGGCACTTAACAAGAAGTTATTTCCATACAATTATACAAACATTCCAATCAGTTAAAAAGTTTCCTATTTAAGGAATCCCAGCAGATTGCGTCAGTCATTGGCGTGAGGTTGGGCAGATTTCCAACCACAGCAATCCTTCAGCAATCCCTCATACTGAGCAAGCATGTAGCGACAGTGGAGAGGAAAAACTCCCCTTTAACAGGAAGAAACCTCCAACAGAACCAGGCTCAGTAGGAGCGGCCATCTGCCACGACCGTCTGGGGGTTTGAGAAGACAGAGCAGAACACAGAAGGAACAGAAGATCTGGTATAAGAGAACTTTCTATGTTACAGAAAGTAAAAAGTTGATAACAGGACACAGCGGATGTTCAGTTACTGAGAGGATCATCCCAGTCGATGCCCCCCGTCCAACAGGGCATTGCAGCCAAGCAGGATACCAGACCAGGTATATCTTCTATGGGGAGAAAAACACTGAGAGAAAACAAAGTTAACAGTCGAAATAACAGAATGTACTGTAATACAACTGGAGAGTCGTAGGAGAAAAGGAAGTAGCAGAGTGAAGAAAATTGGTAAGTCTTACCTGCATAAATTTTTCCATGATCTCTATCGTTATAAATAGCCTTGGTTTTGGTCTGTTTATTGTGAGATCTTTGTTATTCTCTGTTTCAATATTTTCCTTTTTCACCTTTAACGTGGATTTTTAAGATTTTTGTAGTTATATTGTCTTACTTTAATTTCACACAGTACATTGAACAATTTGTTTTTGGAGTTTAGACATTTTGTCTTTTCAATTAACACTACATTATACTAGGCTGAATTTAAAAAGTGTAATGATGGTCAGTTACAAAATATTTAACTCTGTCTACTTTATATCTACTCCTTACTGGCTTGCATGAATACTAATTTTCCCAGATTTTTCATCTTTCCAGTAAAATTGAAAGCCTGTCTTTAAAATGTTGTCTTTTTAGGGTCGTCTGTTGAACCTGAATTTTAGTAGGGTAGGGTACTTTTTATGAATTCGAATTAAATTCTGCTTTTGGGAACTCTATAAATGTTTCTGCAAACATAGTGTTGGAATACTCAGTTTTCTAACTTGTAAGTTATTTGTAAATTCTTGCATTTAATGATGTAAAACTAACCCTTGTGAAGTAAAAGCAGTTGAGGAGACCACAACAATCACTAAACATCATACTAGGTTGAGAAATACAAAGCTATTTTAGGCTTTATTTACTTTTTCACCACAGTATTACAGGGATGTAAAAATTGTTCTGTTTTTGACTCTTTTCTCACAAATCTTTTAAGTCATCAACAAACTTTTATCAAACACAGATAATCTAAGGAAATAACGTCTATTTTTGATTGATGATTTAATTTATTAAAGGAAAAAGTTATCCAAATCTGCTTGGCCCTATGTGAAATGGTATTCCCCTTATTGTTAATTTGCAAATCAAATGTGATCAACCATATATTTTACATATTAGACACATTAGACAGTGGATTTTAATTTCTTAAGCCACAGTCAGACCTGATTACTGCTTGACCTTTAGAGTCAATATATGACTTAAATGGCAACTGGCTATCGTCATGAAATAGGCTAAGATATTTTACAAAAGCAAGACTTCACACAAAGTACTGATCTAAAAAAAAATCAGATGGGAAACAAAGTCGCTGACATCTTCTACATCTGGAAATGGTTGCATTGCCATTTCAAAATCTAATGAACCACAATGAGTGCCATATCAACAAATGGACAAACCACTGGACAATTGTGAACCTTCCACCATTGTGGCCACCATAGCCAAATTTCTCAAACAACACACTACTCATTACTCATCCAGGAGGACACAAAATAATTCAAAACAACATCTAAAGCACAGACCTCATTTATGTTCATGATTCAACAGTAATAAAAAGACTGAGCAGAATTCGCATCCAATGGAGTGCTCCAAGACCAAAACCACTGTTGACCAAAAAGAACACAAAGGCTCATCTTACATGTGCCAACAAAAGATTGTGATGATCCTCGAGCTTTTTTGAAAAATATTCTGTGGGCTGAGTAGACAAACGTAAAACTTTTTGAGAGCTGTGCATTGTCATGGAAGAAAATATCTTCTTCCTTTACACACAGTAAAGATGAAGCTAAAGTCTGGATTGGCGTTTCTTATATTTTATTACAGCCAGCCTTGTGCATTAGCCCATCAAGGCCAACGCTCGAACTCTCTCGCATCCCAGATCATGTCTGCCTTCTCTGTAAGCAGCTTCTGCCTTCAGTCTTCATAATGTTATGTCTTCATTCCAAGGTTAACCAAAACACTTCTCACTGGAGCTAGAGGAGACTAGGTAAAAGGTCTCGCTGTCTCTAATGATTACTTATTATGCCACTTTACCGAGATGCCTTTACTAATATGTAATCAATCAATTAATTCACATAACCTTGAAATATTCCTGTAACAGCATCCTGTTACATCAAGTGTAAAACTAACATGGCTTTTTAGAAACAGAACATCACACTAACAGCAAAAAAATATGGTGTCAGTGTCATGGTCTTTGGTTGCCTTGCTCGTTCAGGACTTTGATGACTTCCCATAATTGATGAAACCATGACTTTTACTCTCTTACCAAAAGAACTTGAAGGAGAATGTCCAGTTACCAGGTTGTGACCTTAGGGTCAAACTCACCAGTACAATGATCTGAAACACTTTGGCAAAACTATCTCTGAATGGCTCAAAAGTGGTTTTGAAATGCCCCTTGTCAAAGCCTAGACTTTAATTTAATTAAGACGCTGTGATTTGACCTTAAATAGGTCATACATCCTCTAAAGCCATCTATTGTGACTGAAAGAAAACAATTCTGTGTAGAAGAGTGGGCAAACATTCTTCCACAACGATGTAAATAAGGTATTGTCATTCACAGTGAAGCCTTTATAGCAGTAATGGCCAACAAGTGTAGCACCACTATTTATTTGTTAAGGGACAATTTATGTTTTAAATGGGGCCAGGCTAATTTAGACACGCTTTTTACCTTAATAAATGTGGTATAATAATAATAAATAAAATCTGCTTTTGTACTTCCTCCAGTTATGTTTGTCTGATAATAGCATTTTCTTGATGGTCTACAATATTTAAGTGCGATTAAAAAGTAAAAAGCACAGTAAGTGGGCAGATACTTTTTCACTGAACTGTATACAATAAACTTTCTTTTAAAAAAAAGTAACATGGTCACACTTCTTGATCGATGTATTTAGCAGCGCTAAGTTTGAGGTTGTCATGGGAGCCACTGAGATCTAACTATGTATGATTGCTTCCTATTCCTGCTTCCTGTCTTCCTGTTCTCGTGTTACATAAACCTGTAAATGTACCAAATCTGCACCTGTTACTCTTCTCTTTTGTAGCTTTGGAGCTACATTATTACAAGTTCTGATTTGATATACTAACAGAGGTTTTGATGTCATGCTACTGTATAACCTGTTTCTTTTATATGTTGTTATTTTCTGTTATGGGGTTAGATATGATGTCTTTACCAGGTCTAATAGTATCTGACTGGCAAAGATCAGTTTTTAGTTAACAAAGGTAGTGTTCTCTACTTGTAATCTGTAGCCTCAGGGCCTTAACCCTTATGTTTTAGGTCTTAAACAGAGGCAGAGGATCTGTGCTGGCCTTAACGGCACCATAGTCAACATAATCAAAAACATTACACAACAGATTTGACTAGAAACACCTTTATTGGTATGTCACCATCAAAGTACCTCTTGGAATCACTTGAATCATTTTTTATGGCATGAAAAGTGAGACATTGGATCATTACATTCGTTTTGGAGGCAGAGGAAATGTCACAGTATGTGTGTATGACAGGAGCATTTAATACTAAGACAAAATTATTACAGTGTGAACATTTTAAGCTTTCTTCAGTATCTTACAATAGAAATTAGCACAGTTAGCATTACTAATTGTAAAGTAGCAGTGAATATCCCCAAGATAATCTAGACCCTCACAGTAACTCCCAAAGGCTGAAAATATTTCCAAATTTTGCACTTTTCTATGGCAGGAACAGGAAGAAAGCTAGAAAGGATAAAACAGGGCAAGACAGCTCTAATACTTTCAGAATTCATGTAATCTGCTAAAATTGACATCCCTGAGGTGTGTTGAGGCTATGGCCTTTGACTGAACGAACTGCATCTCCTAGCATCCTTTCACTGAACAAACTGCATCTCCCAGCATCCTTTCACTGAACAAACTGCATCTCCCAGCATCCTTTCTCTGAACGAACTGCATCTCCCAGCATCCGTTGCGCTGCCCTCAACCCATTCTCATTGGTCTGTGGCCAGTGATGACATCACAAAGTTGATAAAGGGCAGCGCGAAGATTGAAATCTTCGTCTTTTGGCTCCCCAGCGGTGCCGCAAGGTGACGCTTTAATCCATTGCTAGCATTTTCCCTTTTTTACGTTCAAACCTACTGGACCAGGAAGAACTTCCCTTTTAAACTTCAAAGTGAATCGGCCGAGCAAACAGACTTTCTTGTACAGATAACCAGGTAGTCCGCTGGCCATCTGAGCTCTATTGAAACCGGCCCTGAGTCCCTCAGCGCCTAAAGTCGGACGTCTGCTTTTCCGACCTCGGTTTTGCAGTTTCAGCTCCCTTTAAACTGGACATTTTCTACGTTCTTCGTCGTGGACTGTGGAGAGCTGCCCCCACCAAGTAGGATTAAACTGATTTATATCTTTCGGTCTGGGTAGAGGAGAATGAGGTCTAACGGTTAATATCCGTTTTCTGTGGTTAAAAATAAGTCTGTCAACTTGTTAACCACTGTTATTCTTGGTTGTCTGTCGCTGTCCACCGACCCTGAATGTGCATGCTTTTTGTGTTTTATTATTTGACTTTGGTTGCAACCACAAGCAGTATATTATATTGTATTATTTCCCAGCTTGTTTTATTGTCTGCTGCGGTCGGCGCGTGTCTGTTTAGACAGGTCGCGTGGCCTTCCGTTGATCCCCTTTCTCCGTCGCCCCGTTTCCTTTGTCCAAGCCACCCTTGCTAATGAAACTAGCCTTTGTTGAATTGCCACGTGGTCTTCCTTTGTCTCCCTTTGTGAACCGATCGTGCCAATTGACAAGGCTTGAGTTATTGATCGCATTGAAGGGGTGAGCTGAACCCACCCCCCCCCATTCGCTCGCTATCTCCCACACACACACACACAGCCGCACTCACCCACACACACACAGCCGCACACACACGCCCCCTTCCCTCGACGTTAACTTTGTTCTATATTTTTGCATGCGTTAGAATTAAGTAACGAGAAGTTTCCTGTGTTATTTCAGTGTGTGCTGTAAAGTTTGTTTTAACCCCGCAGACGAATTACGCCTTTTCAGAGAGAGACTGATGGTCTGGTTTAATTAAAATTATCTCATTTATGAGATTGGTGCCCCTATATCTTTAATAAACAGGTTAAACTTGAACGTCATCAATAATTATATTAATAATAAATTATTGATTATAATTATTGATGCTCAGAAAACCAGATAACTTTTTATTATTAATAGTTACAACAGATGTCAACATAGAAGATATAGTTTCATTTTAAATTGGTTCCCAAACCTTTTGTGGTTCCTCTCACTGATATGAAAAATAATTCATTTTGCATCTTCTTTCTTTAGTAACAGTTTCCACACTGATTATTTTTTATTTAATTTTCGCATTTGTGGCCAATTGTATGTGCTTATGTTTGAATTGGATTATGTTCAATAATGTTCTTAAGCATATGTTACATAAAAATTAAAGAGTAGATAATAATGTGGTTAGTAGATAATGTTTGTGATGATTCATGACAGTAAAACAGGTAATAAAATTTACGTAGTTTGTTTCTCAGAACTTTAAAATGTAATGCCCAAAATAGCTGACAAAAATGTCACTGTTGTTAATAACAAGTATGCAGTTTATTGAGTTACACATACTTTATCCTTCTGAGTAAATTTTGCAGTTGAGTGTGAAGCAGCTGGGATGAGATTCTGACATCATATATTTACAACCAGATAAACATGCATCACTCCCCCCAGGAGTCAAATTTAGCCTTAAGTGGATGATTTCAGGCTGGTTTGTTGTTCACAAGAAATGGTGGTATAGAACAGGACATGGATAGACAGAATGGGGTCTCGTCTGTGGTAATACGGAAGCTGCTTTTGTCTGTCAAGGTGAAGAAAGGGAAGCACGAAAGAGCAAAGCTCTCAATTTACCCATTTGTCTATGTTTAAGCTCTGAACTATAGTAATGAGATATATTGATCTTAACCAAAAGAAAAAGATCCCAGATACAAGTAGCTGAAATGATATTTCTCCCTATAGTGGTTGGGCTCAGTCTTAGATGAAGGAAGAATATCTCCATCCTCTGGCTGAGTTTGAAGTGGAGCTGATGCTCCTCATCATTGGAACTAGCCAGTTGTGTTGGTTCATGCATCTGACCAGAATGTCACCTGGAGACTTGGAGCATGCTGGAGGGAGTGTAATTCCCTTTATGCATGGGATTCCCCAGAATGAGCTTGAGAGTGTCACTGAGCAAGAGGTTTCGAGCTTGGACCTGTTAGCCCTCACATTTATCCCTGACAAAGGACAGATTGTGTTTTTAGTAACAAACACCAAAACAGTTACAGATTTCAGCTTCCTAGATATTTTTGTTGTTTATAAACCTGGCTTTGTTGTGCAGCCTGAGATTATGATCACCAGTTTATTTGAAGTTTATTATTGTTTCTCAATACATCTTCACTGTAAAATTATAAATAATAAGTTATTTCTGTCTATAATGCAATATCATATAATGTTAAACAATTTGGATCTGTTAAAGTGACCTTTACTCTCCTAGGCCTTGAATAAAAATCATGTGATTTATGGACTATACTCACAAGATTCATCTTGCTTTCCTTACAATTAAAGACTTGTATCACAATACACCAAATGTAGGAACTGTCTTGTTTCTATATAAAAATGCTTACTCAAATCAGTAAAAGTATACAAACCCAGACTAATTTAATTTGCTGTAATTTCATTTGATCTCTTTAGATTTCAATTAAAGTTAGTGTTGAAAATATAGGTAGTAAAATAGGACAGCCACAGCAATGTAAATCAGACATTTCATTAAGGAAATATATCCTGGACTCCAGTGAATTGAACAAACTGACGTAAGTGATTAGTGACGTATTACCACTGGTCACCCTCTTTTGCTCAGGAACCCGACCTCCTCCCTAAAGACTTCACTCCAATCACAGAAAAACAGGAAGAACATTGCCTCTGACAGCAGGCGTT
Source organism: Valencia hispanica (assembly GCA_963556495.2). Lineage (NCBI taxonomy): Eukaryota > Metazoa > Chordata > Actinopteri > Cyprinodontiformes > Valenciidae > Valencia > Valencia hispanica. Next base: position 32,130,015 of record OY747707.1, on the reverse strand, counting down.
ATGAGTGGCCTCATGGGAAATGTAGTGCTGGCAATCCAAAGTGGGATGTGAGTCACCATCTGTCTCCCTTACTCAGTCATTATACAAGCACCACACATGCATGTTTATGTGTGTGTGCATTTGTCACCATAAACCCTGAGTGCACTGAGTTATATGACACAGTCAGTGCTACAGTTGGGTTCTATTACATTTTTCATGACTAGGAAATTGTAAGTTGACCTTGCGAGACACTCCTTGTGGATTTGAGTGTGTGGAAATGGTTTTGGTGATGTTGGTAGCTTTTGACCTGCAGACACTAGCTGTTACACACTAACACACTACTGAAGCAAACATGTGCACATACAGAAGCCACCTTCTCGTCAAGGCTAAGACTGTCCTACTGTGTCTTTATACTGGGAGCAGGTTTTGATATTCCAAGCACTGCTGACAGGGTCTATTGACATTCCTGTCTCATTGCTTGCTCCATTGTGCATTCTGTGAGAGCTAACCCTTCATTTCACTCTCTCCCTCCCTCTTGGTCTCTGTACGTGTCTCTGCCTCTCCCTCATTCTTCAGAGCATCAGTCTCATTATACTCACTCACACTCCGAAAATGTCAATGGATAAAGCAGGTGCAGACATGCAAGCAAACACGTACAAAACAAGTGATTACTGTGCACCGACAGTATTTGAAGGATTCATTGATTTAATGGCTCTATTTGTGAAACTAGTTGTCTGATTTGTCAGCATACAGTATGTAAGTTAATCATGATGTTGACGGCACCTTCAACAGCAATGATGCCAGTTCTTGGTTTCAGCTCTTTAGAATGCTGAATTAATGTTGAATGATATTTTACAGCCATAGAGTTTTGTCACTGCCAGGTTGCACTGATTTGTGGACCGCATGTTTATGTACCCGGTGCAGTCACAGTGCTTATATGCTGATTCATGGACTGTATGTAGTGCAGCAGTTACGTCAGATCTCAGAATGATGTCACTCCCAGCAGTGTTCAGGCTGCAAGTCGGAGGACCAGTTGGGTTTTGTTATTTGATGAGCTCAGAAAATGGCTATCAACAGTGTACAACAGGGAACAATACAAGTGATTTTCTTAGCATCTTAATCATTTAAAAACTGATATAGATTGACTCCATGTGGGTTATATGGCTCCACACTTAGGGCAGCATTCCTTTTCATGGGCTCAGGGGGTCGAAGGAAACTTTTCTATTGCTCAACTCTATTATATATCAATGGGTAGTGGGCACATCGCTGTGTAAGGCAAGGCAGGGCAAGGCCATTTTATTTGTATAGCACACTTTCAACAACAAGGTAATTCAAAGTGCTTTACATGATTAGGAGATAAAATAAAAATAGCAGTAAAACACAGACAAAGCATATAAAGTAAAAACAGCAATAAAGCAAGAAGCACACACAAAACATATGATACCTGAAAACATTACTCGAAGGAAGCTCAAAACAGATGATTTTAGTTGTGATTTAAAAGAACTCAGTGTTTCACCACATTTGCAGTTGTCTGGAAGTTTGTTCCAGATTAGAGGAGCATAGAAACGGAAAGCTGCTTCTCCATGTTTGGTTCTAATTCTAGGAATGTTGAGTAGTCTGGAATTAGAGGACCTGAGTGGTCTGGGGTTTGATATAGTAACAGTAGATCTTCAACATACTTTGGTGCTAAGCCATTCAATGATTTATAAACTAGTCAAATAATTTTGAAGTCTATTCTGAGGTACAGGGAGCCAGCATAAGGAATTTAGAACTGAGGTGTTGTGCTCTGCTTTCCTGGTTCTAGTGAGGACACGAGCAGCAGTGTTCTGGATCAGCTGCAGCTGTCTGATTGACTTTTTAGGCAGACGTGTGAGTATGCTGTTGCAGTAATCAATCCGACTAAAGATAAATGCATGGATGAGTTTTTTGAGATACTGTTGCATCAGTCCTTTAATCCTAGAAATGTTCTTCAGGTGATAGGCTGACCTTGTTATTACCTTTATGTGATTTATTACTTTGATTACTTTATTACTACACCTAAATCTCTGGCCTGATCAGTATTTTCTAGCTGTATTAACTGAAGCTGTGTGCTGACTCTTGATTGTTCCTCTTTAGGTCTAAAAGTAATTACTTCTGTTTTGTTTCTGTTCAGCTGGAGAAAGTTATGGCACATCCATCCATTGATTTGCTCAATGGATTTACTTAGGGCTTGGATGGGTTCAAAGTCACCTGGTGACATCGTAATGTAGAGCTGAGTATCATCTGCATAGTTATGGTAGTTAATCTTATCAGTTGTGATTTCTGTTCGTTCTGTCTTTTGGCAAGACTCGAACCAACCAAGTACTGTACCAGAGAGTCCGACCCAGCTCTCCAGTCGTTTCAATAATATATCATGATCAACAGTTTCAAAGATCCAAAAGTACCAGCACTGTGGTTCTACCAAAGTCTGTATTTATTTGGATGTCATTGAAAACTTTGACTGATGAACGGAAGATTAGAAATTGGGCTGTAGTTCTGCATTAACATTGTCCAGGTTATTCTTTTTTAGCAGTGGTTTAATAACTGCTGTTTTTAAAGCCTGGGGAAATAGACCTGAAGGGAGGGATGAGTTAACTATTTGAATCAGATGACAGGGAAAACTGATTGAATGATTTCTTCAAGTTTTTTTTTTTTAATGTAATTCATGAAATTCTGACATTTTTTCTACATTGGTGTTATTTGGGTATAACATTGGGAGTGAGTTCGGTACTGCGGTAAAGACCGACCGTCTAATTGTTAGAATCTTTTCAGTAAAAAGCTAGCAAATTCTTTGGTCGAGTTTAGTTCAGGGGCTACTGTCACTGGAGGATTAGCTAGTCTTTCCATTGTTGCAAAAAGAGTCCTTGCATTGCTAATGTTTCTGTTAATGATTTTAGAGAAGAAAGTTTCCCTAGCATCTTTTAAAGTTAACTGATATCTGTTCAGTCTCTCTTTGTAGATCTCACACTGAACCTGGAGTTGAGTTTTCCACCATTTTCTCTCAGCTTTTCGACATTCCCTTTTTTCACTACGTATCAGAGGATCGCTTGTTCACAAAGAATTCTTTTTACCCGGGACTATTTTCGTTTTAGTTTTCGTTTTAGTTGGAGCAATGGAATTTTCCAGAGGAAATTATCTACCAGCTTATTTACTGAGTTGGAGTTGGGAGATGAGGGGGATGTGGTGGACGGTATGTTTAAAGCTTTCAACAGAACTGTCCTAGAGAAAACGCTTTTTTACAGTATTCTCACTGTGGCTAGATATTTTAGCAGAGATGGTCCTTTCTAAGAAAATACAGAAATGGTCCGATAATCAATCAATTACAGTGATGTCGGAGATAAACCTTTGATGATATTTAAGTCCAGAGTGTGTCCTTGATTGTGTGTTGGTTGTTTGACATGCTGGGTCAGGTCGAAGTTATGAAGAGTGTCACTTAATGTATTTACTAGTCTATCTTGGGTGTAAGAAATAACATACAGTGCGGTTGGCTGACTACACTAAAAATGTTATTAATTTAAAGGTTCGGAGCTACACTAAATAGCAATTTTGATGTTTTTTAAGGAACTTACAGTGTATTTGATTGTATTTAGTTCAAAATGTGAAAGACTTAAACTGGTCAAACAAAAATTGAGTCTTCTGAAATTCTGAACCAGAAATTACTTGTAAAACACAGTTTGGACTTATCAAATCTTTATTCTAGCATTGTTAGATTGAGACAAACATGAAAACCACAACATATACACAGCTTAAAACAGGGCTGCTGTCATGTTTTAGTTTGAGGAAGGACCCAAATGCAGCAAGACAAAAAACAATGATTTAATTAAATAGAAGAGCAAGGAACTTAAAAGGTATGGCAGAAAGACGTGAAAAACACAAAGTCCAGGAAACGGGAGGCTTTGACGAGCAACCAGTAAGGAACTATGAAAACTGGAGAGCTTAAAAATAATGAGGATAAATAAGGAGTGACACTGACAAACCAGAGAACCAATTAGAGACAAGTGGACGCAGGTTAGAAAGGGAGAGCAGAGGACGATTGGAAATGAGCAGCAGCTGGGCAGGGCAGAAAGAAAGGCAAAGAACTAAGCATAAGTAATGACTAGACAGGTTAACCTAAGAAGGCGTAATGAAAGACTCAACACAAAAAGTGGTGACCAGGAATAAAGAGGCACTAATGAATATAACGAGAGGAGGGAACATAATGCACTTAAGAAAGAACCTAAATAAATAAGGAATGAACCACAAACATGAGAAACTCAACATATGAGCACCTGAGAGTAAAAGAGGGTGACAAAATTTGGTGGAAGGAATAACTCAAGTCACACAAACTAACTTAACGAGACTACACAAACAACTAAGAACTATGACAGCTTCATTATCTACATGGAGGATATATATATATATACACACAAATATGTCCATCTGTGACATTTTCTGTCACCAGTTATCAAATCAAATATATACAGTAGTATGTCTTATTGAGCCATGTGGGTTGTCCCTTTGGAAACTTAAGACAATTTAAACGTAGATAGTTAACCTGCTGAACCAAGCATATGCACACAAAACAGTCCATAGAAAAAATATTTTTATTCACAAAACATGGCTGTTTAAATAGTGAAAAACATCTAAAACAGTAAGAGAAAGTGATTAACAATGATTAAAGTAGATGCTAAAAATGGTTAAGTAGTTTCTTCCAGTGAGACGCCATCTTTGCAATTAACAAATATATTTAATATAAAAATATTTCAAATATTTTTCCAGTGATGCTTGAGGTGATAGTCTTAAAACCAGTCTTTTAATTTTTTTTCTCTGTATTTTATTTGCCAAAAGTAGTTAAATGCATAGTGATGTCACAAGCTGATCCCATGTATCGAAATTTCTTAAGTGATTAATTTTACATAATCATTAGTACCAGATAAAACTCAACTGTCTGTACATGCTATGTCATGTTTTGGTGTTGTTGAGAACCCCAATGCAGAGGTGAAGATAGCAGGAACATAATGAAAAAAGATTATTTTAATTAACAGATCTTATTAGCCATGAACAGACTGGAAACAGCAGGGTGTGGACAACAGAGGATGTGACATGGAGTAACTGAACCAATGAGTATTTATACTAGGGAGTTTGATTACTGAATGTTAAACAGGTGAGGGAACAAACAAATGGGAAACAGCTGTCAAAGACCTGGAGAGTGAGGAAGTGAGGTAAAAGACTAACACTAGCCACTAAAAACATAGGACTAAAATGAAACAAGATGCTAGAGTGGAAACAATATAATCAAACTAAACTCAAAGATCAACAGACTTAATAGATGTTGTTGATGTTCTGTCTCTTATTTTATTGTCGGTCTTTCCATGAGCTGTGTCACTGCAGTTTGAACCCAAAGGAAAAACCCCTCTCGGCACTCTATAACAAGCTTTCTAAAATATCTTGTCAACGTTCTAAATCTGTGCGTTTATGAAAAACAAAAAAGAAAGCCCCATCATTTTTCACACTTGTTTATAATTTTGGAATTAAAAGAAACTGTATTGATTGCTGCAACTTCCACTCAGTATATTGTGACCTGATCTGTGCTAAACTAAGAGACTGGTGTCAGAGAAACCAGTGCAGAGAGCAGCCGAAACACAGGTGAACATCTTTTTCTGGTAAGGTTTGTGGATTTTTCATGGACATGGTTGTGAGTATTAGGTCCTCCCTTATGGGGCGTTCACAGCGGTCAGCGCGTCCACATGTCAAATCGCTCAAACTGACGAAAGATGACGCTTTAAAATGAAAACCCAGCTGCTTGCACACTTTGTAGTCCGCGTCGGCGCGTCCTGTCCCTTAGTTACCCTAACCGGGTTTGGCTATCGTTAGCTAACATAACAAGAAAGTTAAAAGAAAATATTTAACTGCTTACCTGGCACTCCAATATCTTCAGATATCTTCCTCCAAATAAATCCGATCTCTTCCTGTCGAAGACGAAGACGGGTCATATATAATTTACGAAAATTACAGACAGCGATGATTATTTGTTCCTCCATTTTGAATGAATGACTTGCCGATCCACATCAGTACAAAGAGTCCCTACAATTGGTTGACGCCCCGCGTTTGCTGCCCCAAAGTTCAGTTTTCCTAACTTCACGCAGCAGCTGCTCCGACGGCCCCTCATCGCGTCCGAGCAGCTGCTGCGTCGCAGTTTACATCGGGATATGTCAATTGATTACAAATTCCATGTATACAGGAGTAACTCTCTCTGCTCACGCATGTAAACGGGTTTTTCCAAATATTGAGAAGCCCGAATAGTGACCTTAACCCTAATGTTGGCTGCATGTAAATGTAGTCATATATGTCTCTGATTGAGTTGGAGTAGGTGGTATCAAGGTTAAAGCCAGCTGGTCCTTCCTGTGATGTCCTGCCTGTGCTAGCCCTAGCAGTCTTAAAAATTATAAACATTAGTCTTACTTCTTGTGTGGTTCCACCCAATTCTAAACACACAGTACTGCGACCACTGGTGAAAAAACAGGGGCTGGATCCAGCAAGGCTTTCAAGGTATTGGTTTGTATCCAATCTACCTTTTTGTGTGAAAATTTTAAAGACCATTGTGTACAAGCAGTTGGTCAATGTTTTTGCTGACCATGATATCCTGGAACCTCTCCAGTCTGGGTTCAGGTCTGGACACAGTACCGAGACTGTTCTTTTAAAATTTTTAAATGTTGTGTTGTTAGTGACAGATGCAGGTTATCTGGTAGTTATTTTACTGTTGCACTTAAATGCAGCTTTCAACAGCTTTTGATCACCAGGTTCTGCTTGATCGCCTGGAACATTGGGTGGGGCTTTCTGGTGAAGCTTTACAGTGGATGCAGTCCTATCTTGCAGACAGGTCTTTTTGTGTCCTCATGGGTGATCACTCATCCATTTACTTGTTGCCGTTGGGTATGCTCCTTCGGAAATACAAGGTCCATTCCATCTGTTTCCAGACAACTGCCAGATTTGTGTACCTATACAAAAGGGGTCCAGCAACATGATTAAGACAATTACTGATCGTCTTGCTGATAATATCTGTGGATAGCGGCTAATTTTCTTGGTTTTAATGAAAACAAAACAGAGGTAATTGTGTTCTCTCTTAACGATCGGAAGTAACATAGTATTGACCTTCTAACCCTTGCTCCGTATGAACAAAAGGTGGTCACGGATTTGTGGGTGAGACTTGATGCTGCACTGAAATCGGATCTAAAGATAAATGCTGTGATCCGGTCATGTTTTTCCCACCTGGGAAGCTTGGCTAGGATTAGGCCTTTTCTTTTAAAGTCAAAGCTTGAGATTGTGATGCATGCTTTTGTGTTGTCAAGGTTAAACTATTGCAGTTCCTGGGCTGTGTAAGGCCTCAGTTGCAAGGCTGTAGTTGGTCCAGGTTTATTAGTTTTGCGAAGAAGTATGAGCATATAACCCCAATCCTGGTCTCACTGAACTGGCTGTCAGTACAATACCTGATCCTCATTAAGATCCTCGTTTTCACATTTAAGTCCCTAGCAGGTATGGCACCATCTTATCTTTCTTGTTTACTTTCAAAATACTCCCCTTCAAAATCCCTTCGCTCTTCAGACCAGTGTGAGCTGCTGGTTATAAGAACAAGATGCAAGGGGACCGTGCGTTTGCTGTGCTGGCTCCGAGACTGCTGCTGGCTATTAGAGAGGCTACTTCCATACAGCGTTTTACAGTTGTTTTTGCACTACCGCGCTTTATCATATGCTCAGCAGGCCTTACTTTTTTGCTGGTTTTAATTGGTTTGCATGATTTTGTGATTGTATTTTTATTGTACCTTTTTGGTGTACATCATTTTGGGCCTCCTTGATTGGTGGTAGAAGTGCTTTATAAATGAATAAATGAAATGGAAATGAAATAAAAGTTTGTCAATTGTGCCAGGCCCATGGTAGAGGGGGGGCCCAGAACTGGGTCATTCAACCATCAAATTATGGGGAAGATTTTTTTAAAGGACCTGTTTGTAAAATGTGTGTTACTTCTTTTTTCTTCCAACCCATCCTTGCAGTAAATGGAGAGAACATATGCAGCACTTTTTAGTAATACTGACCACTCAAAGCACTTTATACTGGAGCCACATTTACCCATTCACACTCACAATCATGCATACATTTATACACCGATAGATCAGTAGGCAACTTGGGGTTAAGTACCTTGCCCAGGGGCACATTGACATGTGAAAGATAGAAGCTGGAATCAAACCTACAACTCTCCGATTACAAGCCAGCTACTCTACCCTGAAAAGCTCACAGGTCCCAGTAGAGTGCAGTTAACAGTGAGCTTTGGAGATGTGCATCTTATTTAAAATATAAATGTTCTGCCCAAAACTGTCAACGTTTGGCCCTCTTCAAGTTAAAGGTCTGCACTACATTTGATTTTGAATCAGCCATCGCTATTTGCTCTGCTGTGATATGTCACGTTGGCCGGCACGTGTGATGTCAGCTGCACTGCCGATGTGGTGGACAAAAGCAGCCGAGTCTCAGCTCCAAGTTGAATTTTGAATAGAAAGCAAGTGTTTACTCAGTTCAACAGGTTACCAATTTTTTAGCATAGCATTTAGTTAGAATCATTAGCATAGCTTTTTGTATTATAGATGATTATTTAGTGTCGATTGCTTGGATGTTTAATATTTTAGTTTAGTCATTTGTGTTTAGTGTTAGATTAGCCCAGCCCAGGCATCTCCCCCCGCATGTTCCTCAGTCCGCCAGGCAATGCATCCTTTTGGTTATTTTTCAAACAGAAAATGTGGGTGGAGTAAGACTCCTGCTCTTTAAAGGGTACCCTACCTGCAATAGACAGGCGTAGTAATAAAAAGAGTGTGGCGAATAAAGCTTAGGCTTGCTAATAGTCATCAGTATCCCCTGTGTCCAATACGGATAATCTGTGTTCAGGGGTTTAATGCACAGACCATGCACAAAACGTCAGCTTTCAATCATCATAGAACCTTTAGACTATAGTAGGAATGTGGCATGCCCTGTAAAAAAACACCCAGATTTTTTATTTATTTTAATTGTATTTTTGGCAGATAGGCCTGTATTGTGATTTTAACCAGAAACCTACTTGTGGGAGCCCACGTCATACTCCTATTTGTGATAACACTGCTCAAAATGACTATGATACTCATATGTTCAATAATTTAGTAATTGTTAAATGCAAAGATTCATTAACATTAGCTTTTGAGGTAGTTGTACCCTTTTTGGGTAAGAGACATAACCACTTCATAACTACATTTATTCTTCCATCTGAACTGTTATTTAAACTGTTCAGATGGAAACAGAATAATGTCAGAAGACACTGATAGGAGGTTGCTGTTTTGTGTGGGATGTTAACATTTTTGCCATCTATCGTTGGGTTTATAAATGAATTTAATCAGTTTGCATCAACGCAACTCAAGCCACAATAAAAGATTCAACATTGATCAAAAGCCTTAAGAGAGGATACCTTAGTGAGGGATACAGGCAAGAAAAGCCTGGGGTGCTCCTCTTTACTTAATACATTACAGCAGGAACCTTGCCTTCAACGCTTGGGGGCAGAAGCCACTTATGAGAGGTTTGTTGCAAATGCATTCACATGCTAATGACATTTAGCTGAGTGAGGAGTCAGGGGACCTTATTTAGATAATAGAGACATCAAGCCATAGCTGTAAGTTGCCAGACCAAAGTCTTATTACCAAACCAAATAACGGAACACAGTGAATCATAGAGTAGCAGCCCTGCTTGCGCTGTCATTATAAATATTTCTCATCCTTTTGTCAGTTATGTAGATCTAAATAAAAGTACTCATGTTCTACTGAAAATACAGATAAATTAGGGGTTGGTTCACAATTCAGCAATTATTCTGTGCACACATACACGCACGGACGTACTCACACAAATGTTTTGCAGCTTCTCGCAGATTTTTCTTTTAGGGTTTAGTGCAAGCTGCTGAAGTAGTTTTCTGTCATCCATGGCATTCTTGCAAGTAAGCCAAAAAGTAGAATTTTGTACTAATCTGACCAGAGCACCTTCTTTCTCGTGTTAGCTTGGATCCCTACATGGCTTGTGGCAAATTGCTCATGGAATATGTTCAGGATTTGATGTCACAAGGACTTTCTTCATGCAAATAATAAGTAGCATTATATGAGTACACATTTTTTGTGTCGACAGATTCTCCTCCTTGAAATGTAGAAATCTGAAGCTTTTTGACTGCAGTGGATTTTATTTAGTGTTGTCATAGTAAAGGGGGCTAAGTTCAAATTCATACAACACTTTTAAGATTTGAGTTAATGAAAAAGAATTTCAAAGCTATGGATGTCTGTTCTTTCACTTTACACATAGGCACTACTTTGTGTTGACTATGTTAAGAAATCCCATAAAATAAGATTACATTTGTGGTTGAAAGGTCACAAAATGGCACAACAAGCACTATAATGTTTAGCTATATCTTAATCTACAAAATGTAGAGAGATCTACTTCTGTTTTGACAAATCACAGTGGTTAACAGGAGTAGGAAGACAGTGTGGTAAGATGAGAGAAGTGAGCCAGTTGGTGTTTAAAGCTGTTCAAAAGGCCTTCAGGTCAGAACTGCCAGATACAATAGACAGACAGAGGTCGGATAGGATGTGCCAGTCGCATACGGATTACACTTTCTGCCATGAGTTAGCTGTGTGGTAATACACATCTAGGCTTTGCTGTGTTATGTAACTGTTTGTGCACTCTGGGAGATTTCAAACCATCTGAGGAGGCAGAAACGTGTGCTCCTAAACACCATAATCTTTCTAATGTCATAGTGAGAGTCCAAATGAAGTCCAAACTTCAATGATAGTTTACACCTGATTTGTATATCTACATGAGTACTGTGGAAAAGTCTTGAGTTATTATGTTTTGGATAATTTACTTTAAAATAGGTAGATTTTGTTCTAATCTTTGATAGTAGCTCTCCAGACTTTCTAGAATTCTTTCCAATGTTTTTGTTGGCTATTGTCTTTTTTCTTTATAGTACAGTACACATGTTCTTATTGTTTACTTATAAATGGCATACAGGTTTCATGAATCTCACAGTTTTTTAAAGATTCTCTGTTCAATGTAAATCCATTCAGTTCAAGTTTTATCCATGTAGTATTTTATATTATAGATTAGAAAGAATCCAACATAGTTCATATTCTTAAAAAAAGAGCAAATAGGCATCTATGACTCAAATAACAGCTTCATGCTTCACAGCTTTTAGCGGTGTATGGTTCCATTGTTTAAAATGTGTGTAATGTAACAACATGGGGCTGGTCTCTGCCCTTTCCACCAGACATATAAGTACATCAAAGAAAATCTGTGCTTTTTTTGTTTTCAGCCACCTTGTGGAATGGTGCCTTGGGTGATTATCCATTTCAACCACATTCATATTAAATAAATTAGAATATTATTTTAAAAGTTTGTTTATTTTAGTAACTCAATTCATTTGGTGAAACACATTATATAGAATGATTACACACAGACTGATGTTTGCAAGCCTGTTAATTTCTGTTAATTTCATTAATATTCCACTTAAAGTTATTTAACACAAAACATTTAATTTCTCAGAACATTTTAATATTAAATGAGAGCAACTCAAAAACATTTCCATACAGAATTGTGGGCTTAATGAAAAGAAATGTATTTTTAATACCTGCTTAAAGGTTACTTTTAAAAGATATTTGTATTTTGACTCACAAGCCTTATCAAAATGCATATTCTAATTTATTGAAGGTGACAGAAAAATTGTATTTTAGCTCCAACAAGTTGACTGAAAAAAAAGCAATCTGGTCTTGTCCCATATTAGAACATGTGAGAGAAACAACTGTTATAATTATTGCAATACATCAGTAACATAATCATTAAACCTTTGTAATTGTAAAGCTTCATGTTTGCAACAATTCATTTGCTATGTAAAGAGATATAGTAATGGCAATAGGACATCCATTCTAAAAGAAATACTCTTGTCTTTTGTATATTTTATTCAACCATTACCTTTATATAGACATGGCTGTTATTAAAAGCTCTTGTTTTTAAATAAATCAAATTAGCAATATATTATGATGACCTAAAGGTTTACACAAAATGCTGGCCCAAAGTACCCTCACTTAATGCTGCTCGAGTAAACTTCTGCTTCGTTTTTTCCTCTCTGCCACATTCGCCTTGGAGGAACTGCTTTATGCTTTCATCTTTCTGAATGGCCAACTGGTCAAAAACAGGACCAGACAACAAAAAAGACTAAATTAATGTAAGCTGCTGAAATTGTCACACATATTTCTACAAGTTCACATTTAACAAAGAGTTTAAATATTTTATGTAGATAGTTCACCACTCAAAATTTTTGAGTTAAATTCACATTCCCAAATCCACTAGTTTACAGACTAAACAATTATCAGTCAGCATAGTGATTGTGTAATCGTTTGATGTTTTCAATCTGGTTATTGCAACCTTTTAAATATGTCTGATGACCTTTCTGGTTCTGCTTTAACATATGAGTTTCACAAAGGCTAAATTTCTATGTTAACTGCTTTCTTTCAGATTTAGTATTGTTCTGTTATTGTTGCTGGAAAACAAGTTTGAAGTTTGAGTTAAATTGCAGCCTAGCAAGACTTCTTCATTGCAGTTGCAGTGGAAAGCATTATGAGCTTGAGACTCAAATACCTCGGTCACACAATGGGGTATTAAGATATGCAGCTTTTGGTAAATAATGGTCCAGCACTGCCTTTCTTTACATCTGCTACTGTAGCATAAGTGAGCAGCTAAACTAGGCTGCTACAGTTTGTTGAGACAGGTTATACAATTTTTTTGGCATGACTTTCGTAAATCTTAGATGCCACAAATACTGCATATAATCTATGCAAAGGTTAGAAAGATCTTGCAGCAATGTCTATAAAAAAAAACATTATAAAAAACATTTTTTTCTGGTACACCATGCAGTTGCTCTATCTACAGTAATGAAGATTTGTGCACTTTAACATGCTGATGGCATGAATTGGCTGGCATGGCAGAGAACTTGGCCTTATTTTATGATCAAGATAAGTGTTATCGTAGCCCCTCAGGGGGCACTTTTGAAATGTTTATAGAGTAGTGAAGTTTTAGCCTGAGATGAATAGATAAATATTAAGAATAAATGAGAAAAAAATTATGATGTTATGGCAAAATGGAACTTACTTCGTCTTTTTGGTATTAGTGTAGTGTGGATAGTAATTTCTTAATCTCGATACACACCTGCATGTTTATAACTGGGGTGCATCATAAATTATCTTATTTAATCACACTATTACCTGGCAATAATGTTGAAATTAAAAGAAAATATTTAAAACAATGCAATGTTGTTGTTAATTATACTTTTGCATTGGCACAGTGACTCAAAGCTCCACAGATACAGATCCTACGCTTAACAGAAAATATCAAACCTGTTTTTAGATGATATGGCTACAGTTGTCAAAAAAATCTGTTTGCCACAGTTATTGACTCCCTAATTGGACATTGTTCAAGTTCTGTTTACCTGAATTACTTGAATGCACAGTTAGATGTGCACAAACATGTTTACAGAACTGCTGTGTTTGCATTACCAATTCAATAGAATTTCTTTAACAGGACACGGAAAACAGATTAAACAGAGGTTTTGCTATAAAAAAGTTATGCTTGTAACTTTCAAACAGATGAAGTAAGAAAGGAAATCCTGTATATAATACTCATCAGCTTAAAGGTCAGTAACCTGCCACAGATGAAGTTGATTCACGTGCAAATAAATCTGGGAAATATCATGGCTTCCATAATTAAACTCAGTTAATAGTATTTATGCAACAAAATACTTTAGGATACAGATGAAGAACAACTACTACTGTAATTACATTTTCTCACATATTTTGTTTCTTTTACCAGTCTATAATATCTAGTGGGCAAAGTGTGTCCTTAAACAGCAGTCACTGCCCACAGTAGGCATTCATTACTAAGATACCAATTAGTTCACAATTATTGCAAGTTATTGTACTTCCCATAGTAACAGATTGTAACCTGTCCTCTTTCGAGTCATTACGTTCTGCATATGATCTGATATGTGCAGTATGTTTAAGTGGGCCTCAATATCTGTGAATGTCTATGTAAATCCCCATTTGTGGGGGTGGAAGAGGAGGTGTCAAGCACAGTGTGGTATCCAGAAAAAGATTGTTCTGTTCTTGTAGATGTGTGTGGGAGGACACTGTGGAGTGGAGGGGTCATCTTGCACTGTGGACACTCAAGGATTTAAGGAATAACTTGTTCTGATTTCAATTTAAATGCAAATTTTGAGAATGTGCACTCACAGAAAAGACTGAAGAGAGAAGAGGGCTATTTAAGTGTTTACAAGGATATTAAGAAGTGTCTGTAACAGGCAGTTGATGACCTGGTTGTAAGACCTGGTAGGATTCTCTACAATACTCTTTCTACTAAAGGCATAAGATATTTTTGTAAGATTGTCCTTATCCTTCATAATGCATAGTTTTAGGGCTGAGGTATGGCCTCTGTTGCCCTAAGAGGATATGTCATAGGAGTTTATTTTATAATAACGATCTGTGATCGTTAGACTTTTGTCTGAAAAGTTTTCAAAAATGTCTCAAACTTATATTGGCTAGTAAAGATCTTATTTAAACATTTACATGTGAGTCTGACTGCTTTGTAATCGTCATTACTTAGATTCCGCAGTCAGAATTTCTTTCCATTTTTGCCAAACTGAGACAACTCTACTACTGACACTGACTGCAGATAACAGTCTTGCAGAGCCTTGTGTTGTTGTTTTTTAAAGAGGTATAGGACTGATTTTGGCCAGGAGCTGATTCAGGGTCATTTCAGGGTCAAATACCACTTCTTTCATGAAATAGCCTACAGATTCAGTAAACCATTGCTAATATAGATAGATTTATCTGTGTTTTTATGTCACTAACCAAGGCCCAGCATGGTGTGCTTTAGTGATTGAATTTCCCTTTGTTCAGTATTCTAGGTATGAAAAAACTGAAATTATATGATTGGGTGAATCCATTAGTTGAACGTTATGGTTGAAGTTAGAAACCAAGTACGTGGACGAAAGTCCTTAATTACCTGTGGTGTGCAATTTTTCTTGCACAGTTCTGTTTTTGGATTACAAGGGTTGTTCCTTTTGGTAAAATTCTGTTTAATGTTCTTTGCTTTGACACTCCGTTATCGTTCAAAAATAGTAATCTCTTCCCAGAGCTGCACCACATTTCTCTTCATCTCCATAAGTATTTATTTTAGGTCAGTTTCCGCTCACGCTGCTCAGCTGTTTTCCCTTTCAAAACCTCTGCTAAAAATAGCCAGACAAATGCACAATTCCAGTTCAGTGGTGTTAGTTAAAATTACTGTCCCTTACAATGATAGTGAGCAGTATTCAGACCTGGTTAAATATGTATGAATTCTGAGGATATGAATGAGCTCAGCGCTAAGAGCTACTCATGCATTTAGTCGAGCAGCACAGAGGGACAGGCAGACATGTTTATTTCATTGCATTTGTTGGATAAATCAGGCCATCACCGCTTTCGTCCTGCAAATGCAAAAGGTAAATCTGAATTATACTTGCTGGAACTGTAAATCTATCACAGCTTTGTTCATCCTTTTAGAAGACGTATGTAAAAGGACCCTTAGCACTAATGTCCATGAGCAGAGCCAGAAATGCACTGCGACATCGGCTGTCAATTATTAAACAGACATTGGGCATTTCTTATTAAGGTGCACAGAAAAAAAAGAGTGCTGTACTTTCACAGTGGACTCCTGGTGAAATATTTCCTCATTAAACAGGTCGTTTATGAGTGGGTGACAATGATTAGAGCTGAAGAGGACATATACTTGATGATGTTGGAGTGCTGGATTATGTATTGTTGCATACACCACATTTGGAAGTGGAGCACTGTGCAGAAGGAGTTCCCTGGTCCTTTCCCCTTCACAGTGGAGGTGACAGAGTGGAAAATGGGTGGATTATGAAGAGCCTGACCCTGGGACATTTAACTCAGACAAACACACACTTCTATCAATATATTTTCCACACCACATTTATGTAAAACTTTGTCATGTCTATTGACCTGTGCTTTTCAAAAAGCAGGATGATCATGTGTATTGCAGTGTTACTATTATGGGAAACTGCTGCTGCCCCAAAGGTGCTCTCATCCATTCTTCTCTCCTCTAATCCTCTCATATATCAACTCCCCCAAGCGGTGGTGAGCTGGGCGCTGAGGCTAGCTCTTTTCTAACCAACAGTACTCTTAGATGGTCCATTTGTTATCATGGCCTGATGGAATTAACGAGGTTCTTGTTCAAATAAAAATTGGATGTGGACAAGTATGCCTTGTAAGAACATAGCTTAGAATGGGTTTTACTGTAATTGCTGTTTATTACTTCTGCTTTTCCCTTGTAAAAGCTAAATGTGATTTCAGTATACATGAGTTTATTGAGGAAATCATGAAAAGCATTGATTATATGAGGTGGCAGGTAAGGCATTTCAGTAGGTCTTTCGGTTGTAATAGGTCTGTATAGACTGACTCAATTATGTGCTTGTTGACATTTACACCAATCAGCCATACCTTTATGACCTCTGACAGGTGAAGCAAGTAAACGTGGTTATCTCTTCATCATTTTGCTTGCTATTGGGTGGGAAATATTAGGCTGCAAATGAACATTTTGCTATCAGAGCAGATGTATTAGGAGTGGGCAAGATGAACATAAGGTTTTATGTGAATTTGATATGGGCCAAATTGTGTTGTTTAGATAACTAGGTCAGACCATCTCCAAAACTGCAGCTCTGTGGTACAAGGAAGGAACAGGGTCATAGGTGCCTAAAGCTCATTAATACATTTGCTGAAGACAGGGTGGCTTATGCGGTTTGATCCAACAAACAAGCTACAATTGCTCAAATTGCTAGAAAAAGTTATGCTGGTTCTGATGGATTTTAAGGTTCTTTTATTAGTTTATAAATATTTTAATGGTCTGGGTCCATTTTATTCATTCAACCTTATTTTTAAGTATAAGCCCTCACAGTCCCTGAGGTCCTCTGGTACCAGCCTTTTAGTTGTTCCAGAAGTCAGAACTAAGACATATGGCGATGCCTCGTTCTATCACTACGGCCCTCGTCTGTGGAACAGCCTGCCGGAGAACTTAAGGGCCGTAGAAACTGCTGATGTTTTTTAAAAGAATCTCAAGACCTACCTTTTTAGCTTGGCTTTTAATTAAGTTATTGTATCTTTTTTTATCTATTTTTATTTTACTCTTTATTTTATCAATTTTTTTATTTCTTATCATATCTTATTATCATATCTTATTCTTTATTTTATTTATTTATTTTCAATTAGGATTATTTTTGATAATTTCTTTATTCATTTCTTTATTTTTATTTTTTTTTATTATTCATCCATCCATTATCTGTACCTGTCCATCCTATGCAGGATTATGGGGGGGCTGGTGCCTTTCTCCAGCAGTCACGGGCGAGAGGCAGGATTACACCCTGGACAGGTCGGCATTCATTTGTATTTATTTATTTTTATTTTTATTTTTATTTTTATTTTTATTTTTATTTTTATTTTTATATATATTTTTTTTATTTTTTATTTTTTTATTTTTTTTTTTTATTTTACTGGTGTGTTTTTACAAATTCTTTTATACAGATATACTTTACAGATAACTCCAGTGTTCCCTTCATGGAGATCCTTCTCTGGGAAGGACTGGGAGCCCTGCCAGTTTAGCTATGGAGGTCGCTGCCATTGGGATAACTTTTGTTGTGGTCGGCGGGGCTCTGCACTGCAGCCTTATGGCTGTGCTGTGGATACATGCCTGCCCTGATCATAGTGGTCCCTGTGGTCACTCTACTGTGGCTGTGGGGTGGCTTCCAGTGTGGATGGATCTCCCAAATATTTTTTTCTCACAGTGGTATCATTCTAGATGTTTATTTTTATTGTACGTCCACTTAAAGACATAGGAACGGACAATCAATAAATCATGGGTTGTCTTAGTTGAAAGTAGTGGTGAATAAAAAAAAGTCAAAATGAGGAATCTATTACCTATGCACATTTTTTTAAAGCAAATTTTAGGTTTAATTACTTTCAGGGTAACCTGCTGCTGTGCACTTCTTACTAACCTTCCAAATGAGAATCTGAGAAACACTACAGGCAAAGAACAGTTAACATTTAATTAAAGCCACAACATGTTGTCTTTTAATGTTCTGTGCTAGAAATGTATCAGAGATGCTGATTATTGCTTGTGCCTCTTCTCTCAGTTTTGCAAAGATTATTTAGGGAGGGGTGGCGAAAGTTGAAGCAAAATGTGATGAAACTGGTTTTAGAAACAACAGCTTTCTTTGAAAATATTATGATATCCTTCTCTGTCAAAAATAAAAACTGGTGTGCAGCCTTCTAATCAGAGATTGAATCTCAAGAAATATTTGACACATGAAAAATGTTGAGTGAGTGTGTAACTAAACCATTTGATCATAAAACTATTGACCAAATGTCATAGCTCCAAATCTCCACAGCTACAACACATAATAGAAAGTGCCTAGGAAAATTAGCACCCAAGGTACAAAATGACAGTCTACTTTTGTCTAATTTTGTCATATTCAGTAATGATGTTCAAGCATTTGGATTTCCTAAAATATACCAACTTTGTGGCTGCAGCCAGTCAGGCTTGGGACCCTTCCTCGTGTACATTTAAAGTGCATTTTGTATGTATTTATTTATATATAGACGTATTCCACTTTATCGTGTGTTAAAACCACATCAGTTTCATAAAAAAAAAAAAATAATAAAGTCTGGTGTGCCACCTTGATCCAGTACTCTATACCCACCTCTGATTGCAAGCTTCACTGTAGCTCCAAGTCTTTTGAAAGTTTTTTTCTTTTGAAAAAACCAGTATCTAACTCTTTTTAAAACAGTTCAATCTCCTAAAAAATAATTCATTTTATATCTATAATCCCTCCATAACCCCGCCCTACCTCACTGAGCTTCTGCAACAGCACCAATCCCATCCCTAAATTGATGGTTGCAGACTGCAAATGGCACATCATATGGGTTACTTTCAACTAAGGCTTTCATCTTGCAACCCTTATGTAGGTTTGTAGTTGTACAGTACTCTTTCCATTTTTGGATAAAGAAGTGAGCAGAGCTCTGTGAGATCTTAAAAGCTTTGGATGTTGTTTTGTTATCTAGCTCTACATTGACCTTCTTCACAGTTCCATCCCTGACCTGTCTGCTGTGTTCCTTGGACTTCATGATGCTGTTTGATTAATGTTTGCAAAAACAACTCTGTGACCTTTGCATAACAACTTAATTGATACTAAGGTTAAATTACACACAGGTGGACTATTTAGTAAGTGAGTGACCTCTCTGGGGAAATGGTTGCACTGGGTGTTATTTAGGGGTGTCAGGGTTGAGGGGACGGAATGCATTTGTGTGACACACTTTTCTAATTTTTGTTTGTTAAAGTAAACCATGTTTTATTTTACTTCAACTTTATGATTATATGCTACTTTGTGTTGCGTTTCACATGTCAATTGCAATGTGATAAAATGTCAAAAGGTGTGAGGGTTAAGGATACTTTAGAAGACAATGCACATTTAACTTCCTTAAAGCTCACAGCAGGACAAAGTTTCAATTTATCAGTTGCAGTTGGAGGGTTTTAGCAAGTAAATATGCATACTTCTCAATTTAAAACTCACTTTTTATGCACAGTGCTAAAGGATTTAATATTTCCGGAAAATATCTTTTTAGTCTCCTTAGGTAAAATGTTCGTAGTCTTGGACACGCATATGGAGGGGATTTAAGTGCTTACATTCCATGACCTTGAATATTTAACTTGATCATGACATTGTTCTTTCAGCTATTATTAAAATTCAGTATAAACACAATGCTTTTCCCCCTGCAGTAGGCCTAACAGCTGTGTGGGGGCTGCCTGGCTGCTCCATGCTCCACTGCAAGCTCACATTCTCTTCATGCAGAGCTGTAGATTATTCTGGCAGCAGCAATCAGATTAATAAGTAAACAAGCAAGTAATTGGCCTCAATGAAAGATTTGTGAAATACTTTTGTAAATTACTTAATTTCAATCCTTTTAAAAATTGTATCATTGCTTCATATCCACTGAAACATACTTTGATATATTTGACTTTGCATTTATGACATCTTACATATACAATGCCGTGCAGCACATGTATCAGTAGGCATGGTTTCCCGTGCTCCTGTGTGATCAGAATCAGAAAGGGTTTTATTGCCAAATGTTGGGTAGGTTTACAACATTAGGAAATTGCTGTGGTACTTTGTGCAAACATACAAGAACAAACAGACAAACACTTAAATAAAAATATAATCTGCTAAACAGATTGATATATACATGGGTGCAGGTAACGATCGGTGCAAATCAGACAGGTGCAAAAAAACCACAATACGGGTCATGTAACTGAGCGGGTGGTGGGAACAGTCTCAGGGTTATTGTTCATGAGTCCAACAGCAGAGGGGAAGAAACTGTTCTTATGGCGAGAGGTTCTGGTCCGAATGGACCGAAGCCTCCTTCCTGAAGGGAGCAGGTCAAACAGTCTGTGTCCAGGGTGAGAAGGGTCGGCTGTGATCCGACCTGCACGCCCAAGTGTCCTGGAGGTGTACAGGTCCTGAAGAGAAGGGAGTCTGCAGAAAATCACCTACTCAGCAGAGTGCACAACACGCTGCAGTCTCTGTTTGTCCCTGATGGTGGCGCCAGCATACCACACGGTGATGGAGGAGGTGAGGATGGACTCTATGATTGCAGTGTAAACTGCATCATCATCCGTGTTGGTAGGTTGAATTTCTTCAGCTGCCTCAGGAAGTACATCCTCTACTGGGCCTTCTTTATGACGGAGGTGATGGTGGGCTCCCATTTGAGGTCCTGGGTGATGGTGGTACCCAGGAAGCGGAATGAGTCCACAGTGGTGATGGGGGTGTCAGTCAGGACGATGGGGGGGAGTGGGGCTGTGTGCTTCCTAAAGTCCACAATAATCTCCACTGTCTTCTGGGCGTTCAGCACCAGGTTGTTGTGGCTGCACCAGGACACCAGACGTTTAGCCTCCATCCTATAGGCAGACTCATCCCGAGATGAGTCCAATAACGGTGGTGTCATCTGCAATCTTGCTTTCTTTCTACATGCAACATTGCAGAACACACGCTGCTGTTGCGGACATTGGCCTTGTTGAATATATCAGACACAGTCTTCCCCTTCCATTTTTTTGTGGCTAATTGGGAGCAGCAAGGCTGCAACAGCTCAGGCTTGGCCCAGACGTTGTGACCCCATCTGATTCTGCCATTCCTTTCTAATTTTGTCCTGCATTTCAAACACTGGCTGGTGCTGTCCCACTTTTCTGTCCATGTGTCTGTGAAAAAATACCAAATGAAAGAAGCAGAAGCTAAGGAGGAGCTGGGGAAGAGCAAATGTTGATGGTGTTCCACTTTTAAGTTCAAGTCAGCTGCAAGAATTCACTGTAATGCCATGTTCTTTCGTCTACTGCATACAAAAATGACCTCATAGACTATCTGTTCATATTCTTGAACACAAGGATTTTCCTGTAATAAACTACAGCTACCACAAATGTACAACAGAGGGGTTAATACATAGGTCACACTCAGAGTACTGCACTTCATAAACCACAGGCGAGCACAGTTTTGTGCTTTTTTTAAGGATTGAGTGTCAAAATCAACCGGGTTAAGTTTTACAAACGTTAAAAATGTTTTCACCACTAAAACAAAAGAAAAAATGAAATACAGTGTTACTGTTTTGAAAGTGCAGCACATGAATTATGATTATACATGTGATATTTAATTGCAACTAGGTTACATTCAAGATCAGCTTAACATACCACTGATATCAAGGGGTTACCAGATTAGATTTTTCCTAACCAATACATATTTATAGTTTTCCTTTAAGTTTTACTCTCTGATTCTGATTTTAACCAATTTTGATTGTTTAGAACAGTCTACGAAGGAAGATGCTGCAGGTTCTTGGAAAGAGTTGATCATTTTAATCCATTAAAAAATGAACGAGTTACAACGTTTTCTCTAGTTATGCGTCACCACATACGTACCTAACCTTTATCTGATTTATATTAAAATAAAAGAAATAAGCAAGTAAAGAAAGAAGCAAGATATATGCTGTCAGCTGATGTGTGTAAAGGCTCAAAATGTTTGAATTTGTTCGTTTTGAGGGATTTAATAAATTAGAAAAAGATTATTATATCTTTCAGTATTGTCCTGCTAAGTTCTGGTTTAAGTCCATAAGTAAAACAAAAA
The DNA here is from genome assembly GCA_963556495.2 of Valencia hispanica. Taxonomy (NCBI): domain Eukaryota; kingdom Metazoa; phylum Chordata; class Actinopteri; order Cyprinodontiformes; family Valenciidae; genus Valencia; species Valencia hispanica. The sequence continues at coordinate 32,107,731 of OY747707.1, read as the reverse complement.
ATGCAGATTCCTGATAGGTGCATCTCCAATTTAAAAAAAACAACATAAAAAATACAGTGGTTTGAAAAGGCATTCTCGGTGCAGAATAACCCAGACCAGGATTTAAACCCAGGACTAATTGTGCCACCATGTAGCTCTTAATTCCAACAATTCCTGCAGACTATTTTATTCTAATGCAGACGAGCTGATCTAGGGCTTAATCTAAACTTTCTTGGGCTAACAGTCAATGTGGTTTTCTGTAACTTAGGTCAGCAATGTTGTTGGTTTTAACAAGTTTAAGGATGTTTGAAGGGTTTACTCTGTGAATTACTCACCCAAACTGTAACTTGTTTGGTTAGTTTTGGAGCACCTTGTGTCTTTCATTGTGTCTGTCACCTTCCTCCTGTCCCTTCTTGTCTGTTTCGATCAGTCAAACTTGTGTTGAATTATCTGTCTCCCCTGTGTCTTTGTCTTCTGTGAGTTTCCCCAAAGCCAATCTGTCTTTATTCATTTGACAAGAGGTCCAGCATTCTTTGGTTTTAGCCTTATAGCACTACAGTATTCCTTTTGATTCTTGATCGCTCTCTCAGGATTGACATAGTTAATGATTCAAGATCTTACTTTATATTACGCTTGCTAACAAATGTAAGAAGCCAATTATATTTTCATACAGTTTGTTTCAATATTATGCATCTAAGTCCCAATAGTCCAGATTTTCATCATCATGGGAAACACTACTGACTTGATAGCCGTCCAGCACACTGTCACTGACACTTTCCACAAACAGGGTTAGCAATAAAAGTTTATTGCAAAAGAAGCTGTCTGTTCCCAGTGTGCTGTATCCAGGTATTTTACTGGGAAGTTGAGTGTAAGAAAAAAGTGTGGTAGAAGAAGACGATAAAGTAACAGGAATAACTGCAGATTTGAGAAGACTGTGAAGCAAATCCTGTTCCAAATTTTGAAGCACTACAGTCAGTCAGTGCTTTAAGACCCACTGCACACAGACATATCCAGGACAGTTGTGCTAACCTTCTCCTGAGGTAGTGGGAGAAAGGGCTTACCTGAACAAAGGAGATAAAAGACTGGACTGTACTTGGTGGTCCAAATTCTTCTTTTCAGATGTAAGTAAATTTTACATTTCATTTGGAAATCAAGGTTTCAGAGTCTGGAGTAGGAGTGGAGAGGAAAATAATCCACATTGCTTGACATCCAGTGTGAAGATTCTACAATCAGTAATGATTTGGGGAGCCATGTCATATGCATCTGTCGGTCCATTGTTATATCAAGTTGTAAGTCAGTGCAGCATCTGCAAAGAAATTTTAGAACACGTTATGCTTTCCTCTGCTGACCAGCTTTATGGAGATGCTGATAAACCTCTAGTAGGACTTTGCACCAGCCCACACTGTTGCAGTAGCTGGTTCAATGGCCACTGTGCTTGATTGGCCAGATTTAAACCCCATAAAGAGACTATGCACTATTGTCAAAAGAAGATTAAGAGACATCAGATGCAGATGAGCTGAAGAGTGCTGTTAAAGAGCCACCTGGGCTTCTTTAACACCTTAGCAGAGCCAAAGGCTGATTGTCTCAATACCACTCTCCATTGAAGCAGTAATAATTATTGAAAAAGGAACCTTACCAATTATTGAGTGCATATACTGTATTGTGGATGGACATGCTTTTCAGTAAGTCAATATTTATTTTTAAAAGGCCTATTATATTGGCTTTGTATATAATATTTCTCATCATATGTTAGCCATCGTCATGAAAGTTAACAGAAATAAATACTTAAAATATGAGTTTTTAGTTGAATAGATTAATTTTACTGTACCACAGTTTGTAGCAGTTTTGGCTTGCAGTAGTAAAATCCCGGCTGAGTTACTTTCTGCATTTTGCATGCAGTGTGAAGGTTCTCAGTTGTTACTCTCCATCAATAACTGTTCTCCCACAACAATTATACCTCATTTTACTTGACATCATTTCAAGAATTGTTTTAGTTTCAAGAATTACCCTTTTCAGCAAACAGCTAAGTTTAATGGCAATGGGGTAATTAACTATGTTATAATGTTATTGTGCTAAACTGGCCAGGGACATTCCAGGGCTGAGACCCAACACATAAGACAGGGCTGCAACGTGGGACACAACTAAATTACAATTCTTCATGCACTTCAATTCTAAATAATTCAAACAAGATTTTTTAACAATGATGATTAAAACTTTTATGTTTCATTTTTCACTGTGGAATACAAGCACAAGAACTAAAGACTTATTAGAATTATACACTAATTTTGCTCTCTTCAGATCTTTCCTCAGTGATATCTCTCATTCATTGGATGCCAAAGTTAACACACAGATCTTAGCTTAAGTAAAGGGCTATTTTGCTGCTTTTAAATTAGACTACCTTTGATCATTTCAAAACTAAAATACACCTACATGAGTCACAATGGTACTGAATTATTCTACTAAAGACAGATTCTTTAAAACACAGTTCATATGTGAGAGCTTTGTTCTGTTTGTATAGACAAGAACAACAAATATTTTAAAGGTTATAAAATTAACATTCATATGTGGGATGCAGTTTTGATAAAATGCTAATTGTTTCTTAATAATCTGTCCTTAGTTAATAATAATGTAGTCCAGTTTTGACCAGTCTAAGTATTTTAGATAATGAACTAGAACTGTAGTTAAGAATCTTTCAAATCACTGTAATAACCCTTTACTCTAGCTACAAAAAGGATGCTAGCTTCAGTGTTGTTTTGGTCAGCCTCTGTCAGTCAGTCTCAGTCATAAAGGCTTATTCAAGTAAAGGCTTGTGGCAAACCTAGTTGATGTTAATGTAAATGTCTGCTTTAACAGTGAGCAAATCTATACGTTTGCTTTAGACCTGCATGACTAGTACCAAATTACTTGATGGTGTCTGTCCTAAGCAGGTGAGTTTTAAATATTTTCTGAACAGAACAGAACACCAGATCTCACAGAGAAAATTAAAGAAAAAACTCATGCGTTAAGCCTCTCAGGTAGGCTAACCTTGAAGTGATGTTTTCATACAAGCAGCTTCTGCAGCATAACCCTTGTGCTCAGGTTAGTGTCACAGTGCAACAATTGCTAAAATAAGTTAGAGAGACTGACAGAGTTGAGGTTGAATGTCTCCTCTGTTGCAACACCAGATTTCAGCTGCTTAAGAAATCTTTTTCCTGATAATAATCTTGGGAAGTTCCTATTTTTAGTTTTTACACTTTATATCTTTGTAAGACAGATTCAAACAAGTAATGTTTTATGCTACGTTAGATGAAATAAATCATGAAGAGTAATTAAAAGTAATTAAAAACAAACAAAATAAAAATAAAATAGAAAATATGTATTGTGCAAAGATTTCCGGAGCTAATTTCTTGATGCTAAACTAACTTAAACAGCAAGACATGTTTGTATTCAGTGAAAGAACTCTTTTTTCCTTAAGGTTTTGAAAAAAATTTTTATTTTTATTTTCGATAAGCATCTCCAGGGAAACACAATGTCAATTTCATGTCTATAATACATCCAACAAAGACCTTCCAAAGGAATTCAGAGCTGCATTGTTGATCCTCTTCTGTTGCTCTAAATTATTGTGCTCTGTTTGTCAAACTGTTATTGTTGGTATTTTTGAGGCAAGGCAACTTTATTTGTATAGTCTTTTAATCACCATATCATGTAAAGCACCTTGAATTATCCTGTTGAAAGTGTCCTATACAAATAAAATTGCCTTGCCTATAGCCCACTTTATACAACAAGGCAATTTAAGGTGCTTTACATCATTAGTGGATAAAATAAAAGCAGCAACAGGAATAAGGATTAGGTTGTTTATTATCACTGAAATATCTATTAGATTTTGGGGGGGCTTTCTGCCTCAGTTATGTCAGAGTTGAGCTTGGTAGATAAAGAGCAAGCATTCCTTTGAAAATGGTCAGTCAAAAGACTTAATAGGAGTAAAAATGTTCAAAGAGAATTTTTGAAAAACTTTTAAGAAACCTAGAGAACTCTCGATCAAGACCACTTAAAAAAAACTCTGGTGTTTAGGAATGGCCAGCCTTTTACAAAGTACTGTGGTTTGAGCTATGGTTTGTTCAAAGCTAAACAAATTATCAAAGCTCTAAAATAATCAGTGATAAAATCTAGTTAAAGAGACAGTTGGTAATGCGGAGAGTAGAAAGGAGCAGAGTATATAGCAGGTAGAGGTAAAAACTAAATAGAAAGCCCTGGCTGTTGTTTTGTATCCCTACCCTATCTCATGACCATTGAAACTTAAACCTCACTTGACAATTTGAGCCCAAAGAAATTCTTCATTTTCACCAAAGCCTTCAAGGAATAAGAAATTTACTGTTGGAATAACTTGGTTATTAAGTATATCCAGGTACTCAGCCAATTTCCTTCTTTGGGTATATCATGTTACTAAACCTAGCTCTAACCACCTGCAGCAATCTCAGATCATAACATTGCCCCCACAGGCTTGATGCACCTCTTTTCCTACCTATATGTGCTCATCACTTTAAGTCTTGATTCTACTGACCACATGACTGTCTTTCATTTCTCCAGAGTCCAATCTTTATGCTCCCTGGATAACTGAAGCCCTTTTTTCCTAATTACCCTCTGTGAACAGAGATTTTTATAAATCTATGCAGCAGCTGTTTAGTCCCAATCCCTTGAGTTCCCTTCTGTCAGGGATGTGTGTGGAGTATGGACCCAAACGCAGACGCTGAGGAAGTGCAGGATGTTTATTAAAGGTGGAGGTGATGATGAAGAAGTCGGCAGAGGAGGCTCATGCCGTCGAGGACCAGTCCCCGGGGAACAGAATGCCAGCCTTGTGCCGACGAACACGGACCGCTGCTCTGAGTCGTCCTCCGCCTTGGATGTTGCTTCGGCCGACGCAGCCTGACAGGGAGAGACTGAACAGGCGGGCAGGGGTGCTGCGTCGGTCAACGGAGGATCCGATGAGGAAGCAGCGGCCGTGCAGGCAGCGGGACCTCCGCCGGCAGCCAGATGGTGGAGATGGAGAGGGCGGACCAATTATCTGATCCAACACCTCCCGGCGAACCCTCTCCGCCTCGCTCCGCAGTTCTCCGGAGTGGAGAACACCCTCTTGAAGTGAGGGAGCACTCCAAGGATCCTCAGCTCCAGAGGCCCGCACAGGAAGGTGAGGAGAGGCAGCGAGTTTGGCCAGGTTGGACCAGACGTCCTGGCGCAGGGCGGCGATCTCCCGGGATCATTCTGTCAGGGATGTGTGTGTATGGACCCAAACACAGACGCTGAGGAAGTGCAGGATGTTTATTAAAGGTGGACGTGATGATGATGATGATGATGATGATGATGATGATGATGATGATGATGATGATGATGATGATGATGATGATGAAGAGGACGACGGCAGGAACGAGACAGCAGGGAAAGCACACTAGACATCAATAATGATCCGGCACTGAGTGAAAGGAAGTGATGGGTTTTAAAGGCAGGAGGTGAGTAGGATCAGGTGTGGTTGATTGGACAGGTGCAGACAATGAGGAGTGAATAGGGCAGCGTGACACCTCCATATTGTGCTTGTAAAATGCTCACTGAATGTAAAAAGACTCACTGAAAATAACTATGAGTTTTGCAGTTCTTATACAATTTCATTTCACCAAATATTTAAGTGATTTCAGATCACCTGATTACTTATTTGTTTTTTTCAAATCAAGGACCATTTTTTGGACAGGCATTGTAGCTGAAAGCCTTTGTTGTTGTACCGAAAATTATAGATTTCTTGTTAGCCAAATTCCTAACAGCTTGATATACAGATAAGTGAGTGTGCAGGGACCAGCATAATAAGCTAGAAGCAGGTTAGAGAATAAAAAACCTACACCACTGTTGCCTTTATCCTGCTGATGTTCTCCCACTGGATGACGGGATGTATTATTTGCATTTATTTGAAAGTACACTCCCACTGGTGAGACTTTGATTTAACTGGTTTTATAGGAACTTCTCTGCCTCTGTAATCCGACTGGACACGGCAGCAATACTGGTAGCTCACCTCGTCTGATGCAGATCATGAAACAGGGGCTCTGGTGCTTGACCATCTTAGTAGAAGCTGAGAAGAAAACATTATCTGCACCATGTCTTGCACTAACAAACAATCTGACTGTCACATTTAGGTCCTCACCATTACAAGAATTCCCATGTTTCAAAAGCCATGCTTAAAATGTGATCTAAATTTTCCTTAATTTACCTGTTCTCAAAACTGATCGAAATGTCTGCTCTGTCAGACACTGATGTTGGATGAGAAGGTCTGGCTTACAATTCCTTTCAAAGCTGGTCTATCAGGCTGTTTTTTAGTGATTATTTTAACATTTCTGTTCAATATAATCACGATCAGTCTCCATGTTCTCCCTGTGCATGCGTGGGTTCTCTCCGGGTACTCCAGCTTCCTCCCACAGTCCAAAAACATGACTGTTAGGTGAAGTGGTGTCTCTAAATTGCCCTTAGGTATGAGTGTGTGTGTGTATGAGTGTGTGTGTGTGGATGGTTGTTTGTCCTGCGTGTCTCTGTGTTGCCCTGCGATGGACTGGCGACCTGTCCAGGGTGTACCCTGCCTCTCGCCCCATGACAGCTGGACAGCTGGAGATAGGCACCAGCACCGCAACCCTGCATAGATCAGATTTTATAAAATATTGTATCACATAGAAAAAAATCTATTTTTTTATTAATTTTTTTGGGGGGTGCTATGGGAGTGTTATGTCTGATCCAAGGGGAGCTATGGCACCCCCAGGCGCCCCCTGGAGCTGCCACTGCTCCACTTTGGTAAAATACTACAAATCATTGACTCTAGAATGTTTAGTCTTAATTAAGTTTAATGGCTAGACTTATTGAACAGGTGTCATCATATCCATGCTGGACCATGGCTTTACAAATGCATGCTTGATGATTGATTTTATTACCGGGTGGCCATGGAAAGTGTTAGAACACCTGGATTCAATGATTTGGAAAGGGTGAGAATACATTTTGCATTACAGGTACATCAAAAAAATGTGAATAGTGTAAAAAGTTCATTATTTTTTGTCACTCATCTCAGAAAGTGAAACTCATATATTATATAAATTCATTAAACATAGAGTGAACTATTTTAAGCCTTTACTTCTTGTCATTTTGATGATCATGGCTTACAGGCAATTAGAACCCCAAATTTAGTGTCTCTGAAAAGTATTACAAAAAATATTAAAGTTTTTTACGACACTCACATTTTTTTAGATTTAACTGTATAATGTGTTTTCTTTTCCTCCTGTCAAATCTGGTGATGAGGTATACTCTAAATCCTATAAGTTAACTTTTACATTAATTTGTTAGAGTCTACTTAGACAGCAATTTAGTATTATTTTTGTTTGATAGCATCCCACTTTTTTTCATTGTGCTCAGTGTCTTTTCCAGTGGCGTCGTCAGCCGATTTTCTCAGGGCTTCAGCCCCGGATGTTTTAAGTCTGTTGTTTCACTCACCACTAACAGGCTCACAGCTACCTAAATCACTCACAACGGGTTGGCTTTGCTCTACTCTGATCAGCGCTGCCACTGACTTGACTCGGTGTCAGGTTACAGTCAATTATGGCAAGCCATCAGTATCAAAAATAAGGCGTGTATTAAAACCTTATTCAGGTATTAAAGTCCATGGTGCATGTTAACGCCTTGCCATACAATGGCTTGCCATAGCCAGTATGTCGCTACTGTGGGCACATGGCCCCTCTCCTCTCCTAACGAGGCCGTTCTGTACAAACGCATGCGCAGAAAGCTGCACAGCGCCAAACCAGTAGATATATTACGACTAGCAACATTTCTAAGACAAACTGTAAATGTCTGTTTTTTGTTTATTAATATAGGCCTGTTTAGTTAAGAGTATTGTCCAGTAAACAGTGACAAGCTGCGCTTCCAGCTCAGACCGGAAAATCAAGGACTTGTAGCACATTTGCCCGAATGCGGCTCTCAACGAATCAGCAGCAGCATAATACCGGACTAAATGAACACATTGCAGCCCTTGGAAGGCGGAGCGAGGTACATGTTTTAAGCTGTACTTGATTGTTGAATTGATATTTCGTTGTATGTTGGAGTTTATATGAAGAATAAGCATCTAAGCAGATGTGTTTTGGGATTAATTTTATGGTATATTGGCACTGTTAGATTCTAAATGAATTTTGAAGTAAAATAAAAGTAAAACACTCGTCGAGGCTCTCACTATTTCTTTCTGGGTGACTGCTACACTAACAGAAATCAATGGATCATAGATAAATTACGAAAAAAACTGTTGTTACTCCTTAGCTTTTTCTAGAGAGAGACCAAAGGTAAGGATTTAAAATGAAGTGATTCATAAAGGCAAACTGCCTTATGCATCATTTTCTTTAGCTGTCCTAGCAAACTAGTTCTCCTTAGTAAGCACATCGACTAAAGAAAGTAATGAAAAAATTACTAATACAAAAGTAACAAAATAACTTTCTAATTAAAATTTATAAATATCATTGCAAACTGGATGTGGGAAACACTAATACAGCAATGTTGACTATAAAATTGGATTTAATTTGTTCTTTTATATATATATATATATATATATATATATATATATATATATATATATATATATATATATATATATATATATATATATATATATATGTATTATAGCTCTGTTCATTTCTTTAACTCACGATGCTCCTGCAGACAGTATTCCCAATTTGAGATATGTTGCTTTAGACAGGAAGGCTGAATGCTTCCATTGTTGTTGAACTTGTTGATTTGGTTTTATTGTCCACTTGTTTGTATTACATTATTGTATTATTATATGTGCAACTTGTTTTCTGTTGGTTTGTTGCAGACTTTGAGTTGATTGAATAATTTTGTAGAAGGAAGCAAAGATGAGCGGCAGACAGAGAAGGAGCCAGCAGCAGCAGAGCTGTTCCAATCAAACATGGACATTGGTCACAGTTATTTTAGTAGAATTTTTTAATGCTAGAGATCGCTAACCAAGTAAACACTTTTGTAACACTCTTGATGCATCATGACTTGATGTAATCCAGTTGTTTGCATAAGGATATTTAGTTTGTGTTTTGTAGTATTAGTTTACAATAATCATATTTTGCACACTTAATTCTGATGCCATGATTTAGTAGAGGGTAGGAGAGATGAGCTAAAGAGAGAAGCTGTAGCTGCAGCTCCAGCAGAAGCACCAGCAACATCATGTGAACTGGCAATAATTAAATATTCTAACATTGTTTTATAGATTGTTAATAAGAAAAGGTTATTTAATTCCAGCTATCATAAAACCTATTAAAATATAGATAGAAGCAAATTCAAAACGGGTCAATAACAGTGCATCATTGAAGACATAATAAATGACATTATTTGCTCATTTGCCATTTTGGCATTATTGACAGAGCCAAACAGACTATCCAAGACAGAACCAATGATGAGAGGGAGAAGAGGAGAGACAACAGCTAGAGATAAAGACACCAATAGGTGAATAGTGTATGAATGAGTATGTGCACGGTTTGTGAGCAATCTAATGCTAAATAAAAGATTTTTTGATAGTTCACTGGTTGAAGGAAAGAGATGGGGAAAAAAAACAAAGATAAATGGGAAAAAGAAGGGGACAAGGGAGACCAACAGAAGCAAGTGAAGAAAGATTGATCGAACTAAATAATTGTTTGGTTTTGCTATTTATATACATATGAGATGTAATTTTCCAAAACACAAAAAAATGAACATTAAATGTTAAATTGAACATTAGATACAAAATTACAAAAAAAGCAATTCTATATTAAATTACACATTACACTGTTTTAACATGCATGCATTATAATTTAGGCACCTTACTATGTATGCTATAGTCTATAATTTATTGTAACACTTTTTTTTTAAACAAAAATTTCACATCTTCTCTGGGCTAAGCCCAGGTAATCCTTAAAGGCCGGAGACGCCCCTGGTCTTTTCTATATAACACTCTCTCTTTCTTGGACTTTTTGGTCTCCTCTCTATTTCTTTTTTTCTTTTGTTGTTGTAACTGTTGGGATCTTAGTCTGAGACAGAGTAAGTCATATCAAAAGGGTATTTGACTGCAGGTATGTGAGTCCTACCAGATCACTGTACTTTTGAGAATGCTTTAAGACTTGCTGTTCTGTGCATTATCATGTTAAATTATGGTAAATAATATTACACTGTCTATACAACAATGGACTGGCGACCTGTCCAGGGTGTACCCCACCACCCAATGACGCTCTCGTGCGACTCTGCAAGGATAGGCAGTATAGATAATGGATGGATAAATGTTTGTTCATGAAAACAGTGCTGTTGGGTATTTAAATGTAGCAAGGATAATTGCAAAAAAATATCTCAACTGTCTCTTGATAAAATGCTTTTTGCTTTTTACTGCTCAGTTTCAACTCATATTTCCACCACATAATGAGATATCATAGAGGACATACACTTTCATGTACCTTGATGAGATCAGGTCAGGGCCGGATTATGTTAGCAGAGGCCCCTGGGCACAAAATGTTTAAAGGGCCCCATCGCCGGCAAAAAAATTATATCATTTAAGTAGGATTTTCACCACAGTCTTGTAAAACTACATTGCTGATCTGAGGGCCACAATATCAAGACACAACACAGTGGTGTAACTCTGCTCCCTATGTAAACACATCCTGCTTGATCTCACCTCCACCAGCCCAGGACTACAATTCAGATTGTTCCATAACTTAATCACAAAAACTCACTCATAGCTGTTAATTTTTCTTTCCTGTCCCTCCTCTCCTCTCTCACAGCACTCCTTCAGTTCTTTTGCTTCTCAGCTCTCCAATGCTGCCCTTCTGTGTCCTTCTCTGTCTTCCACCTATTTTTCTTTCTCTTTTAATGATAAAAAAATTGTGCAATCAGTTTAAGTTAACCTGACTCATACTTTAAAGCATTTGATCATAAATGGAAAATGAATGCAAAGTAAAAACAAATTATCTTCCTTTTACATAATAATGTGTTTATAAACCTGTATCTGTATCTCTAAACTCCTGTTTCTCCATCCTCCTCTACTGTCTCTTTCCTTCTCCTCTCCAGTTTTCATGGTAAAACCATGAGAACGTGGCTCTTGTCTAGGAATGCACAATGTATTGACACCAACATCGGTATTTGCCGATGTTAGTCATTTTTTAACATATTGTATTGGTCCGATAAGTAAACTGAGCCAATATTAAAAAATCACTATTTATTTCCATCTTTGCAAGTGATTAATGTAATATTTATATCATTGTAAATAATAGTAATTGGCCAAAAGAGCATTAATATCAAATATCTGTATTGCTGCAAATGTTTTGATCGGTGCATCTTTTAACTCTGTCCTCCATGATGTGCTGCCCCAGCCTTTCTGTCCTCCTCTTTATGAGTTCACTAAGAAAATGACCCAACTGACAGATAAATGCCAAAATGCCAACAAAGTTAACACTATGTGCTGACTCAAGTAATTCATTATCACCACAGAAACCTTTCACCTTAAAACTGACTGACAGCAACGACCCGCCTGAGCAGAACCTCCCGCCAGGACCGTGTCTCTCCCTCCAGCTGGTCCAGTTTAGCTTTCTGTCCTGCTACCAGTGGCTGATGCTAGCAGCACACTGCAATGATCAGTTTTCCTCATGGTCACACATGCATTCCCAGTGTATCCAGTCAGAGAAACCACTAATGTAGTGGTTTTATTTGCTCCAAATAAGATGCAGGGGAAACAAAAGATATTAGCCTACCTCGGTGAACATGTGATCCAGTCTGAAGAAACTTTTTCCCCACTTGGGAAGTAACAGCAGATCATTAGGTTTGGGTCACTTTACCGCCCAAACCTTGATCACGGGATGAAGCTGGATATCTGGTCTCCCGATTATTAAAAGCAGCAGCTCCACGATCGATAACAACAGCGTAAGCATTTATGTTAACTGTCCCCCATAGTGCTACATCCCACACCGGATAAACCAGGAAGTCTGTTCCAGATAAGAGGAGCAGAGCATAGAAACTGAAAGCTGCTTCTCCATGTTTGGTTCTGAGTCTAGGGATGTTTAGTAGATTTGGAGGACCTGTGTGGTCTCGGTGGTTGGTACGGTGACAACAGGTCTTCAACATATTTTGGTGCTAAGCCATTTAATGATTTATAAACTATTAGTAGGAGTATTTTGGTAGACAACTTGGGGTTAAGTGCCTTGCCCATGGGGCACATCGACATGTGACATGAGGACAATGGGACTGAATCTACAACCCTCCAATTACAAGCCAACTACTCTACCCATCGAGCCACATTATTTACCTAATAAATCAGGTAAATATTTGTTGTCTAAAATTGCTGGTGGAAATCTGTTACATATATGTCCAGTTTGTTAGGAAATTGAGAAACCAGTTCAGTAGCTCACCTAGCCAAGCCTTTGGCATGAACAGTACCTCAGAAAAAAGGTTACTAGTCTCAGGGTGGTAGTTGCCATCTTTGGCATGCTAATGACATGGTAATGACCACTCAGTAGCTATTCCAGTTCCTGCAGCCGACAGCTCCTCATTACGCAAAGCTAGCTTATCATTTATAAATGGTGGTGTATCATTGGCTAGATCAGAAGCTGTCTATGGAAATAATATAGCATCTGCCAACATCTCATAAGTCTCAATTTGGTCCAGCACCCCATATCGTATAATAATGACAATTATAGTAATCCCTTGCAATGAAGACTTGCACAGTAATGGATCTCAGTCATCAATCAATGCACATATCTTAAGGTTGTATGTCTCCTTTTATTGTACTGACTCTTCATTTTCTCTTCATAGGATCATGAACTCTTTTCTGTTCTCTGCACTAAAGAAGAGCAGGGTTTTAGGGTTTGATTTATTTAGGGTTTTTGATGGAGGAAAGGTGAAAAGATTTTGACATAAACAAGCCCCTTAATGCTTAAGTGTGGTTGAAAAGTTGGTAGTGTTCCCAGGATGGAAGGAAGGAATGAACTTTTAGACAAGAGAATAGAAAACTAGATTAGATTATATTAGATTATATTAGATTAGATTAGATTAGATTAGATTAGATTAGATTAGATTAGATTAGATTAGATTAGATTAGATTAGATTAGATTAGATTAGAATGAACTTTATTAATCCTTCGGAAGGTTCCTCTGGGAAATTTGGTTTCCAGCAGCAGTACACCAATAGAAGAAAAAACTTAAAAAAGCTTAAGAGAATAGATGTACTGTAAAAAAAAATCTTGAAAGAAATCTAGCACAGTGAGCTGAAGATGAACATCTATATATGTTATGTCTCAGCTGGAAACCTTGCACCAGCCCTCTGTTTGAAGTCATTTTTCATACAGCTGCTGTAGTACACACTGCAGTGGGATGCAAGAGAGTAGGGGAGGTGTAGAGGGTGGGTGGATATCAGGTTGAAAGATTGATGCACTGTGAAAAGAGACTAATTTTGATGTCACACAGAGCACTAATAGCCAGCATTTGCTCATTTGGATTGCTCACATTATTTAAGAGTTTCAGAGACTGTGTGCAGTGGTGGAATCTTGCAGATACAGCGAAAATTCCTAAATTAGACACACCAACAAACAGTTAAAGAACCTTCTTCTGCATGTACGGTCTTGTGGATCTAACAACAGCCTGTGTAACTGCAGTGGGTGTTGATTCATCACTCAGAATCACATAAGGCCCATCTTGCTGATAATTATCTTTGTCAAATTAATTATCAGAGTAAGTGTCAGCATGACAATGCCAATAAATTACACTCAGATGACCTTGATTAATCAACAGAATGAGCTTTTGGGCAAATGCTGGATGCATATGGATGTTCCCCTTGAAGAAAATGTCCCCTTCAATTTTAATCTATTTTCATGCTCTCACATCTGTAATTCTTGTTGCCTCACTTTACCACTTTCTATTCTCATCTTATTTATAAGCAGTTTAAAAACAAAGTTGTCCATCTACAGTAAGTTTTTTCTTCATTGTCATGATTAATTCTTAAAAATCTTGTGAATCTTGTTACGTGTTTACTTTCACCATTTATTGTTCTTATTATTCTTAGCTCTTGTCTGTAGAACAAAGAATTTAATTGGCAAACCATATGTAACAGAAATTGCATTATAAATCAGCTATTTTTGTTAAGTGCTAGTAAACATGCTAGCACTAAAGTATGTGTTACTCCTAAATACAAATGAAACTAACAATATATTAAGGAGAACACCAAATCTACATTGCCTGGAAATGGAAATAAGCAATAAAAAACACTTAGGGCTGCAGGTTTTTTTTCCAGGGTTCATCTTTTTATTAAGAAATCAGCACTATTTCAGACATTATTTATGCTTACAAAGTGTGATGGGAGCAACTTGACAAGCACTCCAGACTTGAGACATGCTGATAGCCAGTGCTGACCACCTTATAAGCTCAGAGGGCAGCACAGAGTGCTACCCAACACAATCTTGGAGGAGGTGAACACCTCCACCTTGCGTAGAGGGAATTAATTCTTTCATAATTATTTCATATACTGTCATGTCTGTATCTTTCATTTATTAATTTTTCATGTAACACCATGTTCCACTGCTTTTTTGCCATACAGAACTCATAATGCTCGCTGAATTGTTCTCCCTTCAGTCCCTGTTATACTACACGGGGATAAATTATCTTTTTTTAAATTTTACAATTCTGAATCAGAAAATGTGCAAATACCTCAACCATTATTAGGTGTTTTTAAGAAATATAAAATGTTGTTATTTATGTATTCCAAACCGAAAATAAAGTTTGAAAACCTGAATTTTTACCTAACTTCTGTTAACACAAGAATTTACATCTATATGTGTAATAATTATTTTAAATATTTGTATAATTTTTATCTTTCTAAACACCTTCTTGCAATTTTCTGCTGAGAAAATATGATCTTAAAATGTCTGAATTAATATTTTTGTTTGACAATTTAGGTGTTTGTGATGGATTATTTTTTTTCACTTAGACATCATCTCTTCTGTTCAGTTAACTATACATTCTCATTTTCATGGCTCCACTCAGCATATTTCTGTTGTGTGATAATTACATTTGCTTGGCCTTTGTTTATCAAATTAGCAGCCTATATTAAGAGATAAAGGGTGGTGTTAAGCTGCTGTTGATCGAATGTGTGTTTCATGAATGGATTGTGCAATTGTTTCCGTTGACATTGGTCATTGGCAGCAGGGGCCCCTTCACTTGTAAAACGAATAGAAAGAAAAACTCACCTCCTGTTGTGTTGCATTTGTGTTTTTTGTTTAGTTTTTTTTTTACTTACAACACTGTATCGAGATGCTTTTGGAGCCTGCTGAAGTTATATTTCCTAGGCTTGCTCCTCAAGCCACCTCGGCTGAACCTGCTTGTCTATTTCATGTCTGTCTTGTTACTGAGATCATTAGCTACGTTACAGTTTCTCTAAATGACTGCTGTTGACATGGCTTGTATGCTTGCCAGGTACTGTCGCCTCAGGCTAGTCATTAAAAGCACATGTACTGATTCAGTCTACACACATAGAAAGGCTCATTGCACATCAGGCTGTTAAATGCCGCCTGCTCTGCAAGTTTTGTAGTAAATATACTGGACTCATTACAGATGCTCTACCTTAGCAGTGTTTTTTTTTCCTGTTTGACTTCATGGTCAATCACATCTATTCATTGTTGCTGTGTTCCTTCATTTATACTGGTTTGTTTCTGTCTGCGAATTATATTTTCACTGCCTATATTTTATTTTAACCTTATTTTTTTTAATTATTTTGTTATATTATTGGGAACCACCTTGGTCTCCAAAGTCTCGTTGTCAGTGGTGCTTCAGAAACTAAGGCTAGAGTCTCAGTGCTGACTCTTGCTGACAAATACCCTCTGTTTGACCCCTTATATATTACTGCTTTAGTGCCTCCGCTTGAATGGATTGCTCATTTCATCAAACCTAATACCAAGACTACTGAATGATGATCTGAGCTTTACTGGACAGGATCATTTTTCCTTCTGTGAACTTGATTAAAATATTCAATATTGCTTCATTATTCTCAACATTTTAAACCATCTAAACAAAACAACACGTCCGGAAATGAAAAGGACCATATACGTCGATTGTGACAGCTACAAAAACGAACTGTGTGAACGTTTTCTGGGGTCAGGTACGGATCCAGCAGTGACTAGCTACCAACAGGGCATGCGCGTCCTTTCTCAGAGGAGCTGCCAAATATGCATGCGCGAAATTTATCTCAGTTCAACCCAACATTCGTACTGGTAAAACTCACTGCAGTTTCACTATTTACATACATTCTCTTGAAAAAACAAAAAACAAAAAAAAACATACATTATCTTGATTCCTTCATTCACGTGTTGCTAGTCTTATGGTTGTGGCAGTGTTGTTATGATAGCACATTAATTCCAGACGATCGAGTTACAAAGTTCACCTGAGGTCCAAAAAACACTCTCTGCCTCCGTATGTTTAAAAGGCATTTGTTTTCATTCTTTACCGTTTTAAACATGGGGAAATTACAGATCCTTTGACATGTGAAATTAACACTTAAAGAATGGCATTGAATTACCAAAACCACCCAGGTGTATATAAATAGAAGACCAACCTGTATCTGTGAAGACAGCATTTTCTTTTTTTAAGGTTTTGTGGCCACACAGTGGCCTTTATTTGAAAGTGTGACACTTGGCAAATATCCGTGGGGTGGAAGTGAACCCCGGAAGGCCACATCCCTCTGAACATGGGGCGCCCATCTCAACCACTGTGCTACGTGACACAGCTTTTATCCTTTTTTTTAACAATGTGCAGGGTAGTGAAACCCGCTGTCTTCATAATAACAACGTTTTTTAGTTCATTTGTAATGAGATTAGTCCGATATCTGCGTCATCATCTGTTTAAATGCCCAAGGTAGATGCGCCAGCCCCCAAAGGGCAGTTTGTTTTTTACAGCTGACATTTTCAACCACAAGGGGTCGCATACGGAATATAGGGTTGTTTTTTGGAGCCATCACAATCGACCTATATGGTCGTTTTAATTTGCGGATGGACTGAAACAAAACCAAAAAGGGACAAAAACATTCTCAGGTGTTGTCTTTTACATAACTAAAATGTCTTTTTTTCCCTTGTATATAATTTTACATGTTACTTTCATTGCTGACCACCATTGTTGAACTTTACTTTATTTATAGTAATAGGGCATTTTAAGTTATTAACAATCAATCTAATAATATTTTACATTATAATGTATTAGCAGAGAACAACTTCCTTGTTGCACACTCATGTTGCATGTTGTCTGTGTAGGAATGACAACCAGACATGGACTCTGCAGTGGGCATTCTCCAGAACTTTTGTTTTGTTTTATAATAAAAGACTCAGTGAAGCATTGATCGATAAATGACAAGATCACAATACCAACAGGTCAGACTTTACAGAGAACACAAGACCACATCATCAATCACAGTTTGTGAGGTTAAAATATTGTGTTAGGCTTACACATACTTCATCAGGTGAAATAACATGCTGATAGCAACTGAACAACGCTTCACTTGACAGATTTCATGTGATAAGAAATACCATAGTCCTCTCATATTGTGAGCTGTTCTCCAATAATCTTCAATTCTTGATCATACCTATTTTTCACTTACTAAAACCCTCCACTAGTATATCTACTGGTCTTTCTTTCTCACTGATATAGCCAATGTGTTTTTAGTCAGGATCATGCTTAACTCAGCTACAAGTTGTTCTCCAGATTTTGATTGCTTATTAAAGTTGTTGTTCAATCTTTACTCTGACTTGTCTCCATTGTCTCTATCATTTTAGCCACTAATTGAGATAAATATTATTTTACAAGATCATAGCTTCGTGGCTGAACACTAGGACTTAGTGAGGAATTAGATTTAGTGAAAATTGAAAAAAAGGTTGTGCTAGAAAATTTTTTCTTTTGTCCACCAAACAAAGAAGTGCATCTATTACCAGACATTAAGCTCATTAAACAGACTGTTAAAAACACAGAGATCCCCCTTAGTTCACATGTAGTCAGAACAAATGACATTTTTTAACAAAATCCTTGGCTAATGTCAATTGAGTGATGCTCAATTCTTTAATTTTACCATCCCAAAAGTCTTTTCTCTTGGGGTTCAGAAGCTTTGTTAAATGTTCCTGTAATAGAATTCTGCAATGGATTTGTTTTTTTGGTATTTTAGAAATGTTCAGATGCATAATATTTTAATAATATCTAGAGAATCATGTTTGGTTGAGAACTTCCGTCTTAAAATATTTTAGTTTAGTTAATCTGCGTAATTAAAAGATCCCATTTTCAACAGATAATGCATTCAAGGATAGGGAGACATGTGTTCAATCAGACGAACACTTTAATGCTTTTAATCCTTATCAGAACATCAATAGGAATTGTTTTTTAATATATGAATATATTAAATAAAAAGGTTGAGTTGCTTTAGGTATAAACTTTCTGCATAATGCAAAGTGTCCAGATTTCATTATCTAGAGTGTTCCTTCAGTGGTTCTTTACAGGGGATATTTGTTTCAATGATTCCTCAACACTTGCACAAGGGAAACTAATGGTGAGCATCTTCCTTTCCTAATATCTCATTAATGTAAAGCAACATAAGGGCCAAAGGGAAAGTAATTTACTTCTTTGTCTTTTTTTATTTTTCACACTAAATGACACTCTCTAATGCATTATGATATAATTCTAAGCTTCTTTTGTTTTTAATTTATTTTAGTCCGTTTCAGAACAGTAAATAAAAGTTAGGGCCTAATTAAAAAGCTTAAATGCAACCAATTTGCAGATACTAAAGAAGTGGCTTATGAGACCCTTTAGATTTTGCATGTGGTGCTCTTGCGCTGCACTATAGGTGGAAAAAGAATGAGCTACTGGTATTCTGTGTCCTTCCTCCTTCTTTGACAGCAGTTTAGACGCAAGTCCAGATAAAGCATCGAAGACAAGACAAGGCAGGGCCATTTGGGGCCACTTAAAGCCAATAGTACAGGGCAGAATATAAGGCCTTCCATCAGCCACAATGATATTATCCTAATTATAATGAAATAATCTAATTCAAGAGCCAGCTGGGCCTCACCTCTCCAGATCACCAACATGCGAGCACAGCAGTGGAGAGCAAGGGGAAGGAGTAGGTTGTAGCAGCATTTTGTGACATAACACTTTCCGATAACCAAACTGATACGCAGTATATGGATGAGAAATAGATTAGAGTGCCAGCACTATTTTATTAGAGAGAAATGTGCAGATATTAGAGATATCTCTTCTTTACTGTTGGAGGCCTTTTACCATAGGGAAAAAGTAAGTTGGATATTTTCCACTATAATGTGAGCTATCTCCACGAAACACACCTCTATCTGTCTCTGTGTGAATAGAGTCAGTTTTACAAGACTTTGACATGGAGGAACATGTTTTTTTTTATTATTTGCATATGCTGAAGTAAATGAGCTTTCTTCATCTACCATCTAATCTTGATATGCATTTCATTTAAGTACATTAGCATAACCCCCCCCCTACAGATTTTCGCTTTATATCTCAACAAATTATTCTAGAATTGCGCTGCTCTGGGTGGCTGCATGTTGGAGTGGCTCTGTTGGCTACATATTAAGTTTTGTTTTTATATACATTAGTTCCTCTGTTTTCTTGAGGAAAATAGCTTTTTTTTTACCTGTATACTTTCTAGTTTTTGGTGCTGTGAAGCTGGAAGGATTTTTGCTGTTAATTTTTCCCTTTTTGATAACTTGTTATGATGAGTAACCATGGCAACAATGTGGTTTACCGCCGGGAGCAGCTGATTAACATAGCAAAAGCTGAAATAATACCTCAACTGAAGCCACAAATCCCTGATGAGTTGAGAAGGAGGAGATGTGGATGCAGAGCAGGAGCAAAAAGGAGACAGAGAAGGAGGAAGTTCAAGCCATCTCTTCTATCGATCATAGGCAACGTGAGATCACTGGCTAACAAGATGAATGAACTCCAAGCCCTTACAAGGACTCAGCCAGAGTACAGGAAATGCTGTGTTATGTGTTTTACTGAGACGTGGCTGCAGGATCATATCCCCGACTCCAATGTCTCTCTGCCAGGCTTTCTGACTATACGAGCAGACAGAGATCTGAAGACGAGCAGGAAAAGAAAAGGAGGTGGAGTAGCAGTGATTTTCAACAACAGATGGTGTCATCAGTGGTAAGCAAGCAAAATGTATTTATATAGCACCTTTCACAGACAGGGAGTCACAAAGTGTTTCACAAAAGATAAAACAATAAAAGAAGACATGTTACTGTGAAGTGTTGTCTCTGCAGCAAACTCTTGGCAGTAAGTATTCGTCCATATTATTTACCAAGAGAATTCACCTGTGTAATTTTGCCAGTTGTTTACATTTTACCTTCAGTTGTTGCCGACAATGTATGTGATGTCATCAGTTCCGTTGTTGCTAAGCTACAGACACAGCACCTGAATGCATCTGTGGCAATATCTGGTCATTTTAATCATGCCACGCTCTCTACTACTCTTCCAACATTTCAACAGTTTGTCAACTGCTCTACAGGAGAAAACAGGAGCTTGGATTTGTTTTACGCAAATGTAAAGGATTCATACATGTCCAAACCAAGACCTCCTCTGGGACAATCAGATCACAATCTTGTTTTTCTCTGTTCAGAATATAAACGCCTTATTCAGAGGCAACCTGTTACAAAGAAAACTGAGAAAATGGTCACAGGAAGCTGAAGAAGCCCTGCAGGGTTGTTTTGCGACAACAGACTGGATGACTCTTAGCCAAGAACATGGAGAGGACATCAATGCCATGACTGAGTGTGTGACTGATTATATAAACTTCTGTGTGGACAACATCATCCCCACCACAACAGTGAGATGCTTCCCTAATAACAAACCCTGGATCACCAGTGACCTGAAGAAACTGCTAAACAAGAAAAAAAGAGCCTTCAGGGAGGGAGACAGGGAATTACTGAGGAGTATACAGATACAACTTAAGGTCAAGATCAGAGACAGCATACAGAGGCATACAGGAAGACGCTGGAGAACAAAGTACAGAGGAACAATATCAGAGATGTCTGCTCAGGAATGAAAAAGAACACAGGCTTTAAGGACAGGAAGGATTGGATAGATGGAAGTCTGGACGGGGCCAATGAACTGAACAAATTCTTCTACAGGTTCAGTTCAGGAACAAGCTCAGCATCCTCCTCTCCTGTTCCCAGCCAAACAGACATCCCACTCTCCTCTTACCAACAGCTTTCCTGTCACACCTCGGATGTTTTATCATTTTATCCACCTCAGCCATGGACTCCTCTGATTCCACAAGTTTGTCTTCAACCAAGTCAGGAGATGCTGCTACCCCCTTTGCCTCTTGTCTGTCTCCAAAAGTCAGGTGAAGAGGCAGCCGGAAAAACTGTAGTCACTGCACTGTGAGGATCATGTTCTTTGATTTCTCCAGTGCATTTAACACAATTCTGCCTGATTTGCTTCGTCAGAAACTTCTGAAGACACAGGTGGAGCCTTCAACAATCGCCTGGGTTAGTGTCTACCTGACAAACAGACCACAGTTTGTGAAATTGAAGAATTGTGTCTCAAACCAGGTGGTCAGCAGCACAGGAGCACCACAGGAGACCGTACTCTCACCATTCCTTTTCACTTTGCACACCCCAGACTTCCGGTACAAATCCGAGACCTGTCATCTGCAGAAATACTCAGATGACAATTGTTGAGTGTATCACAGATGGACAAGAAGCTGAATAGAGAGCTGGTGGACCGCTTTGTGACATGGTTTTGAAACAATCGTCTTACTTTGAATATGAATAAAACAAAGGAGATGATTATAGATTTCAGAGGAAACAGACTTAAGTCAAACACTGTTTCCATCATGGGAGAAGAAGTGGAGGTGGTTGAGGAGTATACATACCTCAGAGTTCACCTTGACAACAGACTGGACTGGAGACCGAACAGTGAAACCGTCTACAAGAAGGGACAGAGCATACTGTACTTCTTGAAGAAGCTTAGGTCCTTCAAGGTGTAACGTCGGGCTGTGTTCGGTGGTTGAGAGGGCACGGAGGAAACGCTCAGCAAGAAAGTGAAAAACTCACAATTACACTGGTACTGTGAATTCCACAGTTCTTGTCCTTTAATAGTCACACTCTTCAACAACCTTACAAGGCCCGGTTGAACGGCTGGTATCTATTCATACATGAAAATATGGGCGGCTGTAGTTCAGTGGTAGAGTTGTCGGCCTGCGACCCAGAAATCGTAGGTTCGATTCCTGCTTCCACCTTCTACAGGTCGTTGTGTCCTTGGGCAAGACACTTCACCTACCCGCCTACTGGTGTTGGCCAGAGGGGCCGATGGCGCGATATGGCAGCCTTGCTTCTGTCAGTCTGCCCCAGGGCAGCTGTGGCTATAATCATAGCTTGCTTCCAACAGTGTGTGAATGTGAGAGGAAATGAATAATACAGTTGTAAAGCGTTTGACGGTCTCAAAAAGTGCTATATAAATGCAAGTCATTATTATTATTAAAATAAGCAGAGTTCATACAACCCATAACGTTACTTGAAGTAGGGAGATGAAAAGTATAGTCCATAACAGTTAATGCGTCCATCTGCAGCAACTTCTCCCACGTTCTGCAGGGCAGGTAGTGGCGCATACTTGTGACATCACTAACAAATAACTAAATAACTAACTGTCTTAAAGAGACCACACAATTATGGCTGTTACAAAGGTTTGCAGGAAGATGCTGCAAATCGTCTACAAGTCTGTTGTGGAGAGTTTAATCTCTTCTTTTGGAATCAATAAAGTATTTTAGAATTTTATATTAAATTGAAATTTTAATACCAAAAAAGATAGCCTGAGTAAATACAACCTTCTGACTCACTCTTTTCTGCATAATTGTTTTTTTTAATGAACACTGAAGAATTTTTAAACATAAACTGGCTTTTTGAGATCATGCCACAGCATCTTTATAGCCTTTAAGCCTTGATTTATTGAATTGAATCCTTGTATTGTCCTTGGACAGAGAACAACAAAACATTTTCCAGTGCAACCAATCCAAGAACATACAAACAACGCACACATTTACACAGAACAGGATTTGGAAGACTGTGGTGGCAGCCACTTAGAAGGGCTCCTTAAATGCAGATGAGAATTGTTACAAGAGGTGGAGTAAGGGATGAGGATAGAAAAAAATGCATCTCAGCCCTGCCCCCTTCAAGAGGACACACCTTAGGTGCTAAAAAAACATCTCAATAAAAGCTCACATATATCATTCACAACACATGATAACACAAGGGAGGAAGGGTGGTTCTGGGGATTCGCCTGGCAGATTGGGTTTGCAGCTTGATCAGCGAGCTCCACTGGCCCACTGTACAAGACTGGGAAGGACAGACAGGTTACAGCGAGGACATTTATGACTAGGCCAGTCCAAAAGTTTCAGTTGTTGGGGTTCTTTCTTGAGTGACACATAGATAGAGAAATACTCCAAGTTGTCTAAGTCCTGAAGGAGCAAAGCAACTACTGACAATCCCACTAAAATCATCTTTTTTGGTGGTTAGTCCCTCCCAAAAAGGGCCATTTTTGTCTTCCTAGTCCCCATAATATGTTTCCTAATATTATTACTAGAATCATCCAGTGGGCCTTTGTGTTATTTTGACTCAGCAGTGGTTTTAGCCTTGGAACTCACCTCCTGGATGCCATTCTTCTTAGTCTATTTCTTTTTGTTGATTCACTTGAACATTAACTAAAATAAGGGAAATGAGGCCTCCAGGGCTTTGTATGTTGTTCTGGGTTTTCTTATGTCTGGTGAATGAGTTATAAATGTACCCCTGGAGTAATGTTGGTAGACCACATACTCCTTGGAATGTCCACTGCTATTCTATGTTTTCTCTATTTGTGGATAAAGACTCCCACTAGCGGACATCACAGTGGCACAGTTGGTAGCACTGTGTCCTTGCAGCAAGAGGGTTCAAATCCCGGTCTTTCTGCATGGAGTTTGCATGTCCTCCCTTTGCATGCGTGTGTTCCCTCTGGGTACTCCGGCTCCAAAAACATGACTGTTAGGTTAATTTGTATGAGTGTGTGCATGCATGGTTGTTTGTCCTTTGTGTCTCTGTGTTGCTCTGAGATGGACTGGCGACCTGTCCAGGGTGTACCCCGCCTGTCGCTTGATGATTGCTGGAGATAGGAACGAGCCCCACCGCAATCCTGCATAGAATAGACAGTACATATTGGATGGATGGGCTCCCACTAGCAATCTCTGGAGTCCCAAACCCTTAGAATGGCTTTTAAAAATGGCTTTGCAACCCTTTCCAGACTGATAGAGTTTCCTCTTCTGTTCTTAAGTCTTTTGATTGATATGTTGTTTTGTGACATTTTTTAATGTCCTTCATGTTGCCACACAGATTCTCTACAAAATCTTTATTTATTCTAAAGCTCTGCCTTTGTTTAGGCCTGTGTGTGACTACTGAAACTGAACTCAACTTTTGTGGTTAATACTAGGGGTGTCAAATTATTGCGTTAATTGCGATCAATTAATTACAGCCATATTTAGCGCGCTATGTTTTTTAATCAAGTTAATCTAATTTTTAATCTTTAATTTTACAGTTTCTGCATACAAGTTCCCTTTAAATAAAACCTGTTCTATGCCCTGGGCTTCTTGTACTTGAGTTGTTCGGGGTTAACCACACCCTAAAGTGGACATCGGTTGGCTGTAAACTTATCAGAAGATGACTGGCTTCCATCGTGGTGGGGAGGGCAAGGTGAGGAGGAACGGTGAGTTGCCGACAGTGTTGCCAACTTTGCTATAATTGGCAAATTTTTAGACGCCTCTAGCGATTCTTTCTCCCAAAAAAAATCAAGTAGCGGCAAATCTAGCAAATTTTTATGGGGTTATTGGAAACTTTTGGGTGAAGCATGTAACGCTGTTACTCTTCTCACCGAGCAGCGGGGCGCTCTCCTGTCTCAGAGCTCACATCAGGCAACCAGTCTGCACCGCACACTGCAGCTCGCCTCCACCGGTATGGCAAGCCATTGGTATCAAAAATAATGCGTATATTACATGTCGTTTTAACCCGTAATATAGTTGGACTCAGAGAAGATATTTACCCTGCTGCGTCCAGACTGCTAATTAATTGTGCATTCTCGAAGCAGAAGGTTGCAGGCACCACTTGGGACTAGTCACAAAAACAGCAGAATGTAAATGGCTGGGACTGTATCTGTTCAAGTCTGTTAAATACAATAAATGACTTCATAAAGCTATTTTTTTTTTTACATGTATCAGACTTTTGTTCTACCACAATAATGTAATGAATTTAAAAGAAAATACCTCAAAATGAGGGCTTTTCTCAGCAATTATTAGGTGAGATTAAAAAAGAGTTTAATTAGATTAATTAATTACAGATCATAATTATGTAAACGTTTTTTTTAATCTAATGACAGCACTAGTTAATACCAGGTAACTAATGTAAGAAGGGAGGCAATTACTTTTCCACATAGGGACCAGATTGGTTTTTCCCTTAAAAACGTAAAATCATGATTTGAGAACTGCATTTTTTTTAATAAAAGGTAATATTTATCTGATACTGAAGTTTGTTTGATGATCTGAACAAGTCTGGCAAAAAGGGAAAAACAAAATAAATGTGTTCGGAGACAAACCCATTTTATCATGGCACCATACATCTTCTGCTTTAACGTGTATACGCATACCGGACTCCTAAATATATATAGTCTATGACTGGTTAACCTTCAGCCAGTTAAGGGAACTTAAGGACTTCAGAGTTGATGTAGACTTGTACTCTAAAGACTCCAGGCTTGACTGAGTATCATAAACAGTCCTTTTATCATGTAAGCAAGGATAAAAGTGTGGTATTAACTGTATATCTCTGAATTGGATGATTAATGCTGTCCGCTCTAAGTGACCATAGTGTATATAAATGAAAATATTATGCACAGCAGTTAAGGGTTCTCTATAAGATATATTAAGAGTGTGTGCCACAAAAAAACTGAACATCAGCTTCCAAGTTTGTTTTAGCTCATGTTACCATTGGACAACCGTTTACAGTCTGACAAAGATGCACAAATTCCCCAATTAAAAGGTGTATTTAGAATATTTGTGGCTGTTAATGGTTTATGACAATGTCATGTTGGCTGTAGCTTCATAACAATTACCACAGGGAAAGCTCCTAAAGTTTAACTGGGAAAAAATAACATTGACATTTTATTATCTCATTGTTGTACTGATGTTTTTATAATGATTTTTTAGCCAGATATATGCTCCAGAAAAAAAGACAAGGGAGGGTTTCCGGCAGTGCCTTGAGGGTATGAAAGAGTGGGTGGCCTCAAATTTTTTAAGCATTAATGAGCAGAAGACTAGATTATCTTGTTTCCTCCCAGTGGTTCGACTGCTCTGTCTGCACCTCTGGATTCTTTGTCACCTTATATAAAAACCTATGATTACTAACTTAGGGGTTAAGGTTGAATCTGAACTTAAACTTGACAAACAAATTATTAGTGTTAAGTCCAGTTTTTTTTTCAACTAAGGCAATTGGCAAAAAAATGTAACCAGTCTTAATAAAGAAGAACTTTGAAACACATTCGCCCTTTTATATCAACAACGTTGGACTAATGTAATGCTCTGTATGTTGGGGTTAGTCAGGTTTCTGTCTCCCTCAAGCAGATGGCTCAGAATGCTGTTGCTCACTTGCTGCAAGTCAGACCACATTTTGCTAGTTTTGACTTCACTACATTGGATTCCAGTTGTCCATTTTCAAATTATTCTCTTAGCATATAAATCTGTGAATAGACTAGCACTTCCCTATTTATCAAACCTACTTCAACCTTATACTCCTTTACAACTCTTAAAGTCTGCTGACCGGCAGTTAATAGTCGACCTAAGGCGACGTGGAAGTTTAAACGTGATTGGGCTTTCGCTGTGGCAGCACCTAAGCTGTGGAATCAGCTGCCTTTTATCATTAAACAGGCTTTCTCACACTCACTTTTAAAAACTCTTCTTAAGACCCACTTATTTTCATTGTCTCACAGATTAATGTGAGCACTCATGTTTTTTGTTGTTTTTGTTTTTAGTATATTTATGTGTATATTTATCTCTGATGTTTGCTTTTTTGTTGCACTTTGTCACTACTTCGATTGACAGTGTTGTGTATAAATTGCTTTATAAATAAAGTGGATTGTATTGGATTGCAGATTTTTGGGGGGGGATTCTTCAAAATAAAACCAAGTCCTGTTTTATTTTGGAAATTGGAAATTCTCTGTTTTGTGTGATCAAAATTGCATATTTACATTTGTAGTGGGAAAAATATTAAAGAGGCTATATGCAACTTTTTCCCAAAAATAAACGTAACAATAGCCTTTTTATTTGACCATTTATGACTCAAATATCTCCTGATGAGCATACTGACACCTTGTCAGCTCACAGTGGGTGCACCAATAAGCCTATATCCAAATTTTTCTATTTTCTTTCGGGTCCGATTTTCCCGCGCTGTCTGCGGATGTGACGTCAAGCGCGTTCACGTTAAATGTTTCAGATCACTCTGCCACCACCGCTAGTCAGCACTCGCAAGCAGTTAAATGGATTGTGCGAATACACAGAAGAGACCCAGGACAACTTTGACACCAGCAGTAACTCCACATAAGAAAGTTAAATCCCTGACAAGTGCCCGAGAAAGATCGAAGATTGAGAGCGACCGGCGCACAAGCGCGCGCTGCCAGAGCGAGCAGAAAGGAAGAGCAGTTCCGTTTTTGGCCACATGGGGTCAGTCGTGAGTTTAAATTTCAGAAAATTGCATATAGCCCCTTTAAGCCTTACAGTAAAAATTCACAGCATAATTAACTAACTTATACTACATGTTGAATTTTCCAAAATAAAATAAAAATGCTATAAGTTTCTGTATTAATTTAGGCTATGATTATGACATGAACCTATAATTAACAGCAATCCGCTGTCCAGGCTGACCAAACAGCATGTCTCTCATTAGTGACTTGAGATTTGACAAAGACTTGCGCATCAAATAATTTGGTGTTGACTTGAACTAAGAAAACATTTCTTCAGAACATATCTACTTCATCCCAATGTATATGGCTATAATGTGTTAAACTAACATTCTTTGGCCTCTTAAAAAAAATAAGGAAATTGAAACTGATGAATTTTACAAACCTTTTTTAGTTCATGGATCAATAGCTTCTTTACTTTTTCAAAAAGTCCTGGATAACATTTGGCAGATGAAATGAGGTTTTTACATCAAACAGTCTTATGTCACAAGCTGACATTTACCCCTGATTTTTGTGGCTTCGTTTTAAATGAAAGGTTTGTCTCAGTTCCGATCTGCTTCCCTTTCAGTCTGATTTTGATACCTTTTGAACTTGGCTGTGCACCATCTCCCTTCATGTTTACCAGTTGTCTTGACAATTCTGCAAATAAAGAATATTAAACAATAATTTTCCATTGTTACAACATTATGATGGGGGAAGTACACATGGGGCAAAAGAAAAGGAAAATCAGAACATGAGCATGTGTGTTAGGCGTAATAATGATGATGATGGAACTTGGATGGAATGGTGATTGTGTCTATAGAAACCAAATTTGCATGTGAACTAAGTTCTTTTCACGCTATTGTATTAATTATTTGGATTAAATTGACCTGTAATTCAATATGGATTATTTGGATTTTTATGGATATTTATGTGATTAAACTTAAACTTTATTGGAATTAATATGATTGGTCTGGAATAAATTTGGGCTTGAGTTGGATGTGAATTTCCAGAGTTGAAAAGAGTTCAAATCCCAGCTAGGACCTTTCTGCAAGGAGTTTGAATAGTCTCCAAGACAGTATGTCTGTTTTTTTAGGACACTTGAGCTTCCTCCCAGAGTTCAAAATACATATTAGGTTAAATGGGCATTCTTAATTACAGTAGGACCTGGGTGTGAGTTTTTTTAAATTTGCATTATCTCTCCTGTGTGTCTCTGGGTTTCCATGTAATACACTGATAACCTTTCTGGGTATGACCAGCTTTTTGCAACACATAAATGATTAAGCTGTCTTAGAAAATGAATGAGTAGATGAATAGAAATTGGACTTGTTTGCCTTCCAAAATCCTTTAAGAATTATCTGGAGAGAATTAAAACTTGTAAAGCAAGATTTTTCAAAACAAAATACATTGAAAATATACAATAGGTTATAAAAATGGAGAAACAAAAGCTTGTATGATAAGACAAAAAAACAAGGACTAGAAACAAAACTGGAATTGACAAAAAAACCCAACTGCATTTCATCCCTGAGATTTAGATGGACAGTTGGTTGTTTTCCTGAGACTTTGCTGAATAAGGAAATATATACTGAATACTAAAACAGATGATACTCCTTGACTCTCCTTGTGAGTGATGTGGTTTACTTGACGTTGTGCTGAATAGGAGGAAACTCACTGGTGACCCCAGTTGCTCTTTGCTCATGCAAAACAAAAGCTTTAAGCACTTGGAACGAACAGAGCTCTGGTATTTTAACACAAAATGAAATAGATATTTCTACATATTAATTACTTTAAAAAAGCAAAAGGTTTGCTATTACAAAGTTTATATCTTAAAAAAACACCTAAATGTGATTTAACTCCTTCAAGGTTCTGTATTGCCTCAGAATGTGGCTGGGATATAAGATAATCTAAAAGAAATTCCAACTAAAGCAGTGATATGAACATACACATTTTCGTTTGACTGCACTTTAAGTCTCACAAAGATGGCAAAATGCTTGTAAACGTGGCATTTGATCTATGTTCAGTTTTACTGTTTTGCATGTTTTAAATGACTCCCAGCAGGCGCCAACTTGGCAGTGCTCAGAGGACTTCTCAAATATTTTTGGTTAATTGCAGCAGTTGATAGCACACAATGAGGGGAGCACTTAATCACATGCTTAAAAATAAGGCACTAACCAAATCATTTGTCTCTGCCTAATCATTTGTGGATAATCATAAAGGTAATGCATCCTCACTTCATTTGCATAGGCTGGATTGGAAGGGCTGTTCGTTTTATTTATGAGCACACATTTTCTGGGCATAAGCACACTCACCCATCACTTTACTGAGTACACCTAGATATTATATAGTTAGACCCACTTTACCTTAGCAGCATCGTAGCATCATGCATTTACTGCAGATTTGCCAGCTGAACATCCAAATGCAAGTCTCCAATTCCACTGCATCCCAAAGGTAGAGATCTGGTGACTGTGGAGGCCACCGGTGTAAAACTCATGGTCATATTCAAGAAGGCAGTTTAAAACATTATGTATTTTCCATAATTGATGGATACACTGTGGTCATAAAGGGATAGGGATTTTTGGCAACATGTTAGTCATACTGGATTAACTTTTACTATAGTGGCTATTAGGCTTTTGATTTAAACCAACTTTCTCAGTAATATCAATATTAAATGATGTTACTGAACAAAATCAAGATTGTAGAGTGCTGTAATTGTTAGCACAGTTGCACCACAGCAAGAGGGTCCATGATCCAATTTCTAGCGGCAGCTTTTTTGTGTGTACTTTGCATGTTCTCCACATTCATATATGAGTTCTTCATAGGTACCACGGCTTCATCCCACAGTGTAAAGACATGCATGTGACATGCAAGTGGCTTATTAGTTAGTCTAAGTTGCTCTGAAGTGTAAGTGTGTTTTTGTATAGTTGTTTGACCTGTGTACCTCTCTTTTGCCCTGTGATGGACTGCTGTGATAAGGGGTTGCTCCAAAGTCAATGACAAAAGGCAAGCAATTGTCCACTATTGCTACATGCTCGTTCTGCAGGAGTGAATACTGCAAATCAATGACTTGATCCAATCTGCTGGGTTAGATGGAAAACTGTTTTAACCAATTTGATAACAAAGTGAAGTTGAATGCATTCTTTGAAAACTAGGACCAATTGGAATGTATGTATGATTGTACTGAGTTTACTTTTTTTGTAAAGTGCCTTGAGATGATGTGTTGCGAATCACTTTCTGCTTCTTGTCCATTGACCACTAAGAAATAGGTCCACAGTTTCCTGTAATGGGATGATAAACAATGGCACAATTTAGAATCGATGACTCAAGGGGTTTTTACAATGCTACTTTTCTAGCTTCATCCAGTGGATAGCTTTGCTGGAGGACTAATCTTTACTTGTACATAAAGTGAAAAGAAATTAAGAATATGTTTTAATGTTAATATTTATTTACTTATTTGAGATTTCTGGTCGTCGTTAATGCAGTGATATGTTTCTGTCAGCATTCTGTGGATCACAATTCCAAGAAGCCCAGGTCATGTTCATTGAATTAACTAACAAAAGGCTAAATGTTTGTTTCATGCAGTTGAAACTAAAAAGTGAGCTAGTTTGACTATGGACACATTTTACCAACAGGGTCAAACAGCATGGAGTTTAAAACACATTTTCCAAGTTGATATATCTTGAGCTATCTCCAGAGTACTACACCCAAACTAAGGTATACTGTTGGGAAGGAAACTCTGTACAAAGCATAAAGCATGATCCCCTGGGAGCAGTCGCACTGTACCTGGAGGTCTCAGGGTGGCCTTTCAAGGAGGGGTGAGACTTCTAACAGACAGATTATCTGGGGACAAAAGCTACTCCTTCCATTAAATTTTTTATAGGAGCAGGTTCAAGAACTGAATAATGCAGATGCATACAGAACCTGGTAATTGATGTACCCCCCTGTCCTTGCACACAGGGGAATAGTTGCTCTCTATGGAGTAAAAGAAGGGGCATTATGCTGTCTCCCAAGAGACAAACAGGTCAGCTGGGAACATAATGGAGCAATGGCATACATAACCTTTGGATGTAGCCTCTGTTGCTAAAGGAGGAATTCCCCTTCTAGAGAATGTATTTGCTCTTGGATTAGAAAGCCTTTGAGGGTCAGTTACTTGTTTTGCCCATGTTATGGAAAAAGTCCTTGCCCTTAACTCTGTGTAATTCTTGAGCCCCTCATACTGTTGCTGTGAAGGGCTGTTCAAAAAGTAAATGATGCACATCTACCACCACTGACTTTCCAGTTTGAGAATGACTACTCTAGGGTAAGACTGTCCTAGAAATATTTGTGAATGTATGTCTAATTTGCATTTCATTCTCTAAGATGGGCCAGATCATAATAGAACCACTCTTCTAATTGTGCCTAAACCCCAAAATTATTAAAGTGCACTTCATTAACATCAGTTGCTGTGTTGGGTTCAGGTTTGCATACATGGAATATGTTTTGGTTGTGAGATTCTCTCAACTCAATGTGAATAAAACATCATAGAAAATAAAGCACCTACATACCTAAAAACGTATTTTATTTCGTAAAATAAATTTCATGTAGTTCATTTCCCTGTTTTGTTTTAAGAGGCCTTGCATTTTGTGTAGAAAAAAAATTAAAACCTTTGTGTTTTTTTCCAAATATAATTTATTTCTTTAGGGCTACAGTTTTCTTATTAAAAATGCACCTGTTTGCTTGCTTATTTCAGGATTTTGTAAACGTACTTCTTTATGTAGTGTTTTCCTCTTGATCAACATTGTTTCACCTCTAAAAATAGATGTTAACCTTCTGAAATATGTGCTGTGCAACCCAGCGACACTGTGTGTCAGAGAGGATGTTGGGTAATACTTTGTATTGACTGACAAACTGATGACTGCCCAGCAACAAGCATATTCATTAAACAGTGGATATTAGGATCAACAGGGTAACTGCACAGTCTTGTGTGAATCAATAGCTGTAGAGGTCATGATTGTGTATAAATGGGGTGTAAAAGCGTCTGTGTGTGTGTATGTGTGAATATCATCCAAAAACACATTTCCCAACTCATCAATATCTTCTCACCTCTCTGTCTTCCACCTAGATGGTTTATAAGCCCTGGCTGTGTTCTCAGTACTTCCAGACCACCCAGATACACTGCAGCAATCGAATCCCCTGTGGCCAGTACTGCCTGGAGGTTCAGCAGCGCTGCCCCTTTGTCCTCCCTGACAATGATGATCTCATTCATGGAGGCAGCCCAAGTTTTGTATGCACAGGTAAAATTTATTAATTGTATAATGTCCAATTAAATTTTCTTGTCTATTTCACCTACAATGTGCATTCCTTTGTTTCTAAATATATAATAGACTTGTAACATACAGCTACAGCCTTTAATAAACTCACATCTTGCCCTTACTGTTTATATATAACACAGTTTGCTGAAGTACTAGCCTAATGTTAGCACGTTTTGAACAGTTAAGGACATAATTATTAGTCCCCTAATAAATTACAAAAAACTCTCAATATTTCCATGAAAATGATCTTAATAAAAACTGTTCATACTTGTATTGGTTCCAAAAAAACAAAGACAACATCTCTACAAAGTCTGATCAACAGATTTCATTGTTGTGCTGAACTCTAACATGAAAACTGAAAAATGACAAGTGCAAGATTATTAGCTCTCCTGACATTTAATGGTTAATTGTGTGGCCTTTCTGTCCTAAAACGGACATCAGTCTCTCTTCAGTTCTTCACTAGGCTGGCACATGATTCTTGGGATAAACGAGCCCACTCTTCCATGGCAAATTGTTCCAGCTTTTCTAGATTGTGTGGTCTTTGAGCATGGACATTGACCATAAGCACCCGCCACAAATTCTTAATGCGTCTGAGACCTGGGCTCTATGAGCGCCATTCCAAGCTCAGGTTTGTGACCAACCTGGAGGTATGCTTTGGGTCATTATCTTGCTGAAAGACCCAACGGCGGCCTAAAGCGAGACTTGCAACAAATTTCTTCAAATTCTTCTTCAAAATGGCAACATAGCCTATTGCTCTTTTGTCATGATTCCATAAGCACAAACAATTTTTCAAGTGCCTGAATCAGCAAAACAACTCCACAACATGATGCTCCCACCATCATGTTTAACAGTGTGAACTGTGGTTTTGGGGTTAAAGGCTTCTCTCTTCCTCCTTCAAACCAAAGCCACATCCCTGTGCTCAAAGAGCTCAGGTTTAATCTCATCAGACCAAAGAACAGACTTCCAAAGCACATCACTATGTTTCAAATTTTCATTGGAAAACCTTAGTCGGGAATTGATGTGCCATTGTTTGTTGTGAAACATCAACTCCAGTAGTGGCCAGATGAGCAACAATCTTTTTTCGCCTCAGACAGTAAGCACTTTTGTTTTGGAACATCAGCTAAATAAATATCTGAAGGCAGCAGAGGGAGCAGGTCACAAAACACAGTCAGACAGCAAGCTGCCGCAGGTGCCCTATCCCTATCACTGTGAACCTATAAATAGTGAAGAAAGTTTAGATTTAAAAATGGAAAATCAAGAAATAAATCAACATAATGATTTACAGTTTTCCAAGCTGGCCTTCAGAAAATAGACATGATTGTTAAAGACTGACCCTGAAAATAAAGGCTGTGTTTTGCTGAGGAGGCAGCTGACATAATTAGATTATATACCTACAATGGGTCTTTTACCAGAACCAATCTTTTAAAAATACTGTGATCTAGACCCCCAAGCCAAAACATGGCATCAGACTGGTATCAGAATATCTTTTCTTTAAGTCATTAACAGGATTTTAGCACATCCAGTTTCTAATTGATATTTTAGTATAGTGCTAAAGTATGTATTCTACATTGACATAGAAGGCTCCTATTTCATAGTTTATGCTTCCTCCTAGTGGTCATATAGTGCAACAAGTTTGTGGGCATTTTCTGATCAGACATTTTTTAAATGTATTTTTATAAAGAAAAGTATATGATGCTGCAGTTGGTGGTTTGAATATAATTTTTTTTTGCTTTTCTAAAGAGCCATCCATATTCTGCACCCGTCCATCATGAGCAGGGTTGCAGGGGGCTGGTGCCTATCTCCAGCAGTCACAGGGAGTACACCCTGGAGAGATCACCAGTCCATTGCAGGGCAACGCAGAGACATACAAGACAAACACACACTCATACCTAAGGGCAATTTAGAAAGACCAATTCACAAAACAGTCATGTTTTTGGATAGTGAGACCATGCAAACTCCTTGAATTTGGGATCCTGGCTGGGATTTGAACCTGGGCCTTCTTGCTGCAAGGCAACAGTGCTACCAACTGCACTGCTGTGCAGCAGCTTTTTTGGGGCCTGGCCATGTCTCTTATCCACATGCAAAAAATGATCTTACAAAAATGAAAATCTGATCTAACTGCTAAAATAAGATGAAAGAACTAAATCATTTCCTTGTGATAATTTGGGTATGGAATTAAAAGGGAACTTTACAGCAACGTTTGTTGAGGAACATCTTTACCAAAAATTAAAAACGGTAATATTAGTAAGAATTGTAGTCACAAACTAAGATGTGTGGGTGTTGTTTTTATATTTTTATTGTAAAGCATAAAAACAAACAATGTCAGTATAGTCCTCATGAACAAAGCATTTGTTGTCACCTTTAGATATAAGAGTAGCTGCTAAATTGCTTAAGTCTGCTTATAATCCACAGTTTTCTCATTAATATTTTATTTTGCTGCCCCACAAAACTCAATGGTTATTCTTTTGTAAAGGTTTTTTAATTTACAGGTGTCGAAAAGAAGTTTACATCCTCTTATCATTGACATGAGTGTCTATTCTTTCCTCTAGCTACAAGGATTGTACAACAAACCTTGTCAATGATCTTAAAAAAAAATAGAATTGGGTAAACTCATTCACTTTAATTCACAGAATGAAAAGTTTTAAATATAAGCTTAGCTATGAACAAACAACCTCAATTATATTAAAATGAATGCCCTTTAACAAGCATTTGTTTTAGTCATGAATGAGTATTTTGGCACTATTCTGTGTATTTGACCACCCTTCTTTGTAGTAATGGTCCAGCTCATTTAAAGTGACTGGCTTTCTGGCGCCAACTTTCTTTTAAAGTTTTGGTCAGAAGGTGGAAATTGGGAAAGAAAATTTGGAATTTCCAAAGATAATGATCCTAAAAAAACAAGGAAACTGATTTTGATACAGATAGAGCAGGGTAAGCCTATAGGATAGGTTTGATAGAAAATTTTAAAACTTTCAAACCTTGTTCATTGTAGGATTACATTTTTATTGATCTCTATTCTGTCTCATCAGAAAAGTGGTCAAATTTCTTGTCAAAAAGCCCTCATCAGTGGCTACAAAAGGATGGTATTGATCTGGAACACACGAAAGGAAATTTATCAAAATATTTTTGAGGAGTGTATGAGTGATTTTGAGTCTGTGTGTATACTTTTTGATCCTGAGTAGATTAGAGAATTTTGTTTTTTGTATTGTCAGTGTACCCTTAAAACTTTAAATTCAAATGCCTTATTAAAGGGTTGAGTTTATATTATAACCATGTCCATGACCAGTGTATGTAAACTTAAATGAAAGTGTAGTATGCTTTACTTTTTTTTGTTCTAGAATTGTTCTGGGTGGCTGCATGTTGGAGTGGCTCTGTTGGCTACATATTGAGTTTTGTTTTTTCGGACGTTGGTTCCTCTGTTTTCTTGAGGAAAGATTGCATTTTTTGAACCTGTATTAAGGTTGTATTATGGCCTACAGCTGATGAACAGCTTATGAAATTCAGAAATCTCAGAAAATTAGAATATTGTGAAAAGGTTCAATATTTTAAGCTCAAAGTGTCACACTCTGATCAGCAAATTAATCCAAAACACCTACAAAGGGTTCCTGAGCCTTTAAATGGTCTCTCAGTCTGTTTCAGTAGGAATCACAATCATGGGGAAGACTGCTGACCTGACAGTTGTGCAGAAAACCTTCATTGATACCCTCCAGAGGGAGGTAAAGTGTCATGTTAGTGGTGTTAAAGGACCCAAATGCAGCAAGTAAATAGAATGATTTAATTACAACAAAAAAGGAACATAACTTACAAAAATTCAGGAGGATCAAAAAATGCAGCAACAGGGAAGGCAGGAACCAGACAGAAAAGAATGACGATGAACCAGCGAGTAGTGATTGTCAGAGTAAGGCTTAAGTATACTGAGGAGGTGTGTAAGTGGCAGGGAGAGGGCTAAGGGCTAATTAGGAGAAGCAGTTGCAGGTACGAGGGATAGGGCAGGTGGAAACAATCAGTAGCTGGGACGGAAGGCAGAATGGCTAGGGAGACTGAGAGAAAGGCCAAGAGCAAAACATAAGGATTAGATTGGACTATTCTAAAGAGGAATAAGGACTAACTATGAACCTAAGAGAAACTGGAGAGCACTAGATTTAAGAAAACAGAACTAAGGAAATAAACCTACAAGGAAGAATTCTTTAAAGAGGGACTAAAAAGAGGAATTAAATATAACAGAACTAACTGAGACTAATAATGAATAAGTATCAATAAGAACCTAAGAAATTAGATAAGGGATGAACACAGACATGATAAACCAAACATAAGAGCACCTGAGAGTGAAAAAACGTAGTCGAAGGAAAAAACACAAGTGACAACAAAACACCAAGAAGTAACTACAGGAATAAGTTGAACTGAATAAGCAAATGAAACAACTAAAACCTCACATCATAACATAAAGACTCAAAAGGTAGTTGCAAAAGAAATTGGATCTTCCCAAAGTGCTGTATTAAAACACATTAATAGAAAGTTATGTGGAAGGGAAAAGTGTGAAAGAAAAAGTTGCACAAGCCGGAGGGATAACCGCAGCCTGAAGGGGATTGTCGGGGAAAGACCATTCAAAAGTGTTGGGGACCTTCACAAGGAGCAGACTGAGGCTAGAGTTATTGCATGACGAGCCACCACACAGACGGATCCTGGGCATGGGCTTCAAATGTTGCATTTATCTTGTCAAGTTGCTCCTGATCAACAATCAACTTTAGAAGCGTCTTACCTGGGCTAAAGATAAAAAGGAAAACAAATCTTGGCTCTATTTTGGAAACCAAGGTCCCAGAGTCTGGAGGAAGAATGGAAAGGCATGCAATCCAAGATGCTTGAAGTCTAGTGTGAAGTTTCCACAGTCTGTGTTGATTTGGGGAGCCATGTCATCTGCTGGTGTTGGTCCACTGTGCTTTATTAAGTCCAGAGTCAACGCAGCCATCTTCCAGGACATTTTAGAGCACTTCATGCTTCCTTCCACAGACAAGCTTTATGGAGATGCTGACTTCATTTTCCAGTAGGACTTGGCACCTGCCTACATTGCCAAAAGTACCAAAACCTGGTTCAATGACCATGGGATTACTGTGGTTGATTGGGCAGCAAACTCACCTGACCTGAACCCCATAGAGAATGTATGGGGCATTGCCAAGAGAAAGATGAGAGACATGAGACGGAACAATGCAGAAGAGCTGAAGGCCGCTATTGAAGCATCCAGGTCTTCCATAACACCTCAGGAGTATCACAGACTGATAGCATCCATGCATGCATTGAGGCAGTAATTGATGCAAAAAGGGCCCAAACCAAGTACTGAGTACATGTGCATGGTTATACTTTTCAGAGGTCCAACATTTCTCTTTTTAAAATCATTGTTTTATTGATTTCATTTAATATTATAATTTTCTGAGATTTTGAATTTGGGGTTTTCATAAGCTGTAAGCCATAATCATCAAAATTATACCAAATAAAGCCTTTGAAATGTCTCGCTTTACTTGTTATGAGCCTATCTGATATATTAGTTTCACCTTTTAAGTTGAATTACTGAAATAAATGAACTTTTGCACGATATTCTAATTTTTTGAGTTTCACCTGTAAACCTCTGTGTGGACTACATCATCCCCACCAGAACAGTGAGATGATCCCCTAAAAAACCCTGGATCAACAATGACCTGAAGAAACTGCTAAACAAGAAAAAAAGAGCCTTCAGGGAGGGAGACAGGGAATTAGTGAGGAGTATACAGAAGAAACCTAAGGTCAAGATCAGAGACAGAAAGGAGTCATACAGGAAGAAGCTGGAGAACAAACTACAGAAGAACAATATCACAGATATCTGGTTAGGAATGAAAAAGATCATATGCTTAAGGCACAGGAATGTTTGGATAGTTGGAAGTCTGGACATTCTTCAAATGGTTTAGTTCTTGAACAAGCTCAGCGTCCTCCTCCCCTGTCCCCACCCAAACAGAAATCCCACTCTCCTCTGACCCACAGCTTTCCTGTCACACCTCAAATGTTTTATCTTCCACCTCAGTCAGGGACTTCTTCTACTTCCACAAGTTTGTCTTTACTCAAAAAACTGAAATGTTGACTTTAATTAAACTTATTTTGTCAACAGGGTCCTCAAAATTCAATTAGGTTAGTTAAACGTAAAAAAAAAGTTTATTATGTTAGACTGAATTAACAATTTTACTTTTAACTAACCTAATAAAAATTTTTGGAACCTGTTGTCAAGTCAACATTTCAGGTTTTTGAGAGCTCAACCAAGTCAGGAGATGCTGTTAACCCCTTTGCCTCCCCCTCCCACTTGACTGTCTAAATAAATAAAGTCAGGTGAAGAGGCAGCTGAAGAGACTTAGGCGAAACAAGACTGCAGGTCTAGATGGTGTCATCCCTAGAGTCCTGAAGGCCTGTGCAGAGCAGCTCTGTGGGATTCTGCAGCACCTCTTCAACCTTAGCCTAACTCAGGAGAAGGTTCCAGTGTTCTGGACGACATCATTAAGACATCCTAGGTGAATGAATTGAATATTTCTTTGTCGTATTTTTTCGGTGTTGCAATTTGTAGACGATCCCTGCCCGTTCGCGGACCGGCAGGCTCTGCATAGAGGCCAATGCAAGTCCCCCCACGCGGAGGACGGCTCGTTTTGAGGAAAATACGATTGTAGCTCGCAGTCTACCTTGCTGTGATTGCACTGATGTGTCGGTTTTGTAAAAGCAATGCTCCGATGATAAGTTATTGATCCGCAAAAGCCGAATCTGTGAATATTTTTCTAACTTTTCTGAGCTTCTTCTTTTCCCCCCAAAAGACATCGTCATCTGTCATTGGCTGTTTGGCTCGCCAGTATGCAGTTTTCTGGTTGGCCCTTAGTGGCACGAATTTGACTGGCCTGTAATCCGTAAAAACTTTTTGTGGTTGTAGGTTTTTGCTTGCCAGCTCGTAGGTGCAGTGTTGGACACGAGCCCGAGATGTCTCACTCGTACAGATATTTTGTATGGCGAAACTTTTACGGGTACAAATTTAATTTGCACACACACTGAAAAAAAAACACAACTACGAAACTGATCTACAATATTTCTGCAGACAAAGGTTTCTTGTAGAGCCACAAAATGTTTCTGCGGGTTCAGCTTTTTTTTACAAGCACGACTTGTTTTATACAACTACAGAACATCATTTCACATGCAAAATCTTTTTGCACACATACAAAATCTTTTTCCATGCACAAATCATCTGTGGCATGATATTGAACCCATAAGACAGAGCAGACTATACCTTCTGAGGAAGTTTATGTCCTTCAAGATTTGCAGCAAGATGAGTGTAATCTCATCAGCCATCATCTGTTGATGTAGCAGCATCAGAGCCAGGGACTTTAAAAAGGCTCAATAACCTGATTGAGAAGGTAGGTTCTGTTCTTGGCACTACTGTGAAACCACTGGAGATGATAATGCAAAGAAGGATTCCTCATAAAGTCAAAGAAATTATGGACAACCCTGAGCTACCACAGAGTGTCTTCTGTCAGAGGCTTCTTAAGTTTCGCTGTAACACAGACCGCAACAGGAAATCCCTCCTGCCCACAGCCATTATGATCTACAACAACTCCTTAAAGAATTAATTAGTATGAGCTACAACAACATTTAATTTCCCTCCGGGATAAATAAAGTATTTTTGAAATTAATTTGAATTACTGGTTGAAATTTAAACTGTGGCATCAGGTGGTGCATGAAGATTGATAAAAAGACAAAAAAAGATAGTGAAAGTATTTTAAAATCTATTCTCTGAGTTACATTGAGTGAGTGTAAGGAGTATAGAACTGGTGTGATGTGCTCTACTTTCCTGGTTCTGTTGCAGCTGTCTGATTGACTTTTTAGGCAGACCCGTGAGAACACTGTCGGAGTAATCAATCCGAATAAAGATAAATGCATGGATGAGTTTTCCAATGTCTTGTTGCGACATCAGTCCTTTTATCCTAGAAATGTTCTTCAGGTGAGAGAAGGCTTTCCTTGTGATTGTCTTTATGTGACCCTAGAGGTTCAGGTCTGAGTCCATCACTATACCTAGATTTTGGGCCTGATCGGTAGTTCTCAGCTGTATAGAATTGTGTATTTAAAGAGTTCCATGACTAACCCTTTCAATATGTTGAAATATAGTCATAAACATAGCACAAAAAGTTACCCCTGCTCTCCATATGTAAGCGTTGCAAAACGCGGTAGACGCATTTTACTCGCGAGTTCAGCAGCGTGTCCCTTCCCACTGGGAGCATTTTAGATGCGTATCACTCGCGAAAGTGTTCCACTCAGCTGGGTCCCAGGAGGTCACGAAATCACAGAATTGCAATTGCAAAAGCTAAAGGGTAGTATATAGGGGAAAAAAATCTATGTTACTAAGAATCATAAACTCACCATCCACTCCTAAAACTGCAGATATTTCTGTCCATGCCTTCTCCTATTTCATATTGTCCTTGTAAAAATTATCACTGGTATCATATAAATTGGGTGATTGTCCACTTCAGGGATTAGGATCTCATCATCCATGAAAAAAACCAACAAATTAGTCCCACAGACCGACTGACTTCAACTCTGGTGTCACAGGTAATAACTTTTTGATTTGTTTTTCCATAGCTAAGCTTTCGGAAATCTGCACGTGTCTTATTTTGACATTTTCCGGATTCTTCCCATTGTTCCTGTGTCTGATTTCCTGTTTACCCCAATCTAAACTGCTGAGCCTAACCTATTTTAGAAGTGTAGCCTGTAAAAAATAGACCCACCCCATAAATTTAGGAGAGGGCTGCAGCATAACACTTCTGAGAAAAGTCTGATTCGCACCCAGTCGCAACCTGTGTAAACGGAGCCATTGACTATATCAGCGGCTATCAGCTATGCATCAT
Source organism: Valencia hispanica (assembly GCA_963556495.2). Lineage (NCBI taxonomy): Eukaryota > Metazoa > Chordata > Actinopteri > Cyprinodontiformes > Valenciidae > Valencia > Valencia hispanica. Next base: position 32,065,797 of record OY747707.1, on the reverse strand, counting down.
GCTTCGCAGACATTACGCGCCACTTACGCGTTTGATGGAGAGTAGGGGTAAGAAAATGCATGCTTACTTGAATTTTTGCTATATTCCAACTATGCTCCATCACAACAAATTAATTAAATTTTTTGCATTGGGCCACCAGTATTTGTAGGGGTTAGGGAACACAGCCGCACGTGAATGCCTGAAATTAATGAATACTTGAGACCCCTCTAAAACGCTTAGAACTACCTATTTTAGTATTCACACACCATATATACCTTAACATGCATTGATACGCAGAGTGGAAACCATCTCTGCACTACCACAGAAGCTAACATCTACAATCTTTCTTATCTCTCATGCTAGTTTTTCATGGGCCAGAAAAAAACATTAAACAAAACTGGTCAATATCAGACGGTTTTTGGAAAAGGTTTTGATAAGCAGTACGTCCTCTTGTATGAAAAGAAAATGATTAAGTCTTTCTATTTTCTACCCCAATCCCCCTTCCCTAAATAAATCCAGGGTTGCTGGAGTTATACCCATCAGGTGTTGACCCAAATGCAGAGTGCTGCGACGTGCGATGGGATTCACAAGTGGACAACCGTTCTAGGGGGACCCTAAAAAGAACTCACCCACCATGCCAGCATCGTACCTCCCTCAGTTCCTCAGCAGCCTGCAGACTGTGTAACAGCCGGCTCAAACTCTGCCTGCTGGTCCTTGTCCTCCTACACACTGTTGCCAGCCTCACTGCATCCCACAATGCAACAGGACTGGGCCTCCCCACCTTCACGCCTCTGGAGGAGAGCCCCACCAACGAGGAGTAATGGAGCAGCCAAGCGGATGTGAGGTCGCAGAAGGTGGGGGATTCCCTCACCATGGCAACCAGCTTGGAAAAATACAGCAACGGTTGATGCGAACTACTGGAGCTGTGTGCCTGTACACATACTGCAACACTTTATGACAAACAAAAACACATGGGATGCTATGACATGAGAGACGCTTAAATCAATCAAAACAAAGAAGTGACTAAAGAAACAAACTCCCACAAACTAAGGGATTCAAGTTGTCCCTTTGGTAAGAAAAGGGGAAAATGCCACAACCTTTGTTGAGAGGGAAGATCAGCTTCCTCGTGGCTGAGTTTCTCTACGCTTTTTTACACTGTGCTCTAATTATTGGTTTCTGTTGCACTGGCTGACTACGGAATAACACAATCATATTCTTTTACTAATGTTTGTGATTTGTCCTTTACTTGGTTCCCTTATTCAGAAACAAAATGATTCATCTAAGTAAGTCAGAAAATTTGAAAAACACCTGGCAGCAAGTTTGTGCATGTGTGTGAGAGAGAGAGAGAGAGAGAGAGAGAGAGAGAGAGAGAGAGAGAGAGAGAGAGAGAGAGAGAGAGAGAGAGAGAGAGAGAGAGAGAGAGAGAGAGAGAGAGAGAGAGAGAGAGAGAGAGAGAGAGAGAGAGAGAGAGAGAGAGAGAGAGAGAGAGAGAGAGAGAGAGAGAGAGAGAGAGAGAGAGAGAGAGAGAGAGAGATGAAAGGATGAGTGTTTGTTGCTATGCCAAAAAGTCAACTTAGAAGGCTAGTGATTTCATGGAGAGCCCCTCAGATTGTCTCTGCTCCACCATGGGGGGTTTGGCTGTATTCCTGTTAGGATTTTAATTGGGTTTTAATGTGGTTCTGACTTCCATTAAAATTTCTTTGTTTAGCAAAGCCTTATAGGTATTTTCTTGACTTAGATTTGTGAGATAATATTTACCAATTAATACAGCTTAATATCAAAATGTTTTTTGTGTTACATTAAAAGCAAACTTTGGGCTCAGGAAAGTTTTCTAATGCTATCTAAAATCTTTCTTTAATCCATTTTTTTTGTGCTCACTCTAAAAAAACCTGATTTTTTTTTCTAAATCAAAAAGGGAAAAGTGAAATTTGGCGCTCTCTAATGGTGAAATGTCAAATGTTACTTTGTGATTACAGTCAGTTTAGAATTTATTTTTTCTAAACATATACACTTTTATTTTTTGTATTTATCTTAAAAAAGTGAGGTAGTGAAAGAAAATGAGTCTGTGTTGTACACTGTATTTAAATGCTAAATCCATGAAGAGAACCCCCCCCCCCCAGTAAATAAATATATAAACAATTACTTACCCTGCATTTAAACATTGGATTCCCAGGAACAAATCAATAAATGAATTAATTTAAATCAGGTTAGGCTACCCCATTTTATCAACTCTAAAACCAAGAACGGTTGATGGTTTTTCAGATGGGCAGTAGCCCAGGGTGGCATTAAAGGGACATATCTATACAATAAAATTAAACTTTTCTCCTAATTGTGCCCTGAACAAGCTTTTCATTGATTTATTGATTTTCATCACTGTGATTCAGTAGTCGTCCCCAGCTCGATACGATGCATTCAAGATCACAGAGATAATTTCTTGTATTTTAATTGGTTGAAAGGGCAGCAGAAGGAGTGCGTTTCCCAGGGCACCATTTATGCTTGAATCGTCACTGCCAAGCACACAATGTACTGAATTTGAACATATTTGAGATTTTAACTCCCAGCCCTTTTTATTTAAAGACAACATGATGACTAGGGATTATCTTAATCAGTTTGAAAAACAGGCAAACTGCAACTTTCATGCAGATTGGATGAATTATAATTTGGTTATTGGTCATGCTGTGTAGCCCTTGCTCATCTCAATAACACAAAGGCAGTTTCAGTAATTTTATCTCATTTAAACTGCATGTGGGGGCTCTGCAAGGTGATGTCATTTTACTGTCAGAACCACATTTAATCCAAGGTCACATCCAGTAGCATGCCCACTCTTTGTATTTTTTTCCTTTAAACATTAAAAATTCCATTATGTAAAGGGCTTATTACAAATTACAGAACAACCATTCTCATCTATATAGTCAGACACATTTAAAAGACACCTGTTTCAGTGTTTGCTTGCTGGCAGAGAGGATGATAAGGCCTCATAATTATTTTCGCAGAAACTCATTCAACTTCAGTGCAAAAAGTATTTTTACTGTAATTGGAAATCAGGAGCAGAAACAAACAGAGGAAGGGGCATGTCACTGTTTCTGTACGCTCAAAGTCAGCTCAGTTTACTTATTTATTAAGCCTGGGATGTGTGAGATTAGAAAGAAATGGTGTGATCTTAAGGGCTGACTTTTTTCCTTAGTTTTGTTTTTATTTTGTGTCTCTAATTAACATGGCTGGAAGATCAGGTATCTGCTAAAAGCAAGGAGATGTTGCTGGATGCATTTATTTTCACATTCGAGTGTGTTTATTGTTGATATGAGATGTTCCATCCAGAATCTGATGTCATCAGGTTATATAAATCTTACACAGAGAATTTAATTCCATATTTATTCCATCTATGTCAATATATATTTATATACAGGGTTAGCTTTACATTTGCTGCTCAGACCTTGCGCCATAGTACTCTTCACTATTCCTTTTGCATGAAAGGCTCCCCATTCACCCATCCTTGTTAAAGTTGTCTACATTCAGTGACAAAAAAGTGCTGCTATGCCAGGGGCCACCACTAGATGAGAGATACATTTATTCTTTTATATTATCGCTGCTGCTGGAGGCCTACAGTACGGGCACTGTTAGATATACAGGAATCAAAGATGATTGAGCTCTGGGAGAATAATGAATTTATTACCCAACAATTTGTGGGTAAGGGTGCTGCTGCTGTTGTGTACCTCTTTATGGCCTTTTAGATTTAGATTTTTTTTCAGTTTAGGTTTGTTAGTTATCATTCTTTCACTCCGAGTTAATTGCAAACATCGTGACATTGAGGATTTTGGATGGATACAACAAAAAAGCTGTCAGAGATCTACAACATTATGATGTTATGCACTGCACCCCTGTACCTGCAAAAAATATTAATTTTAATCATAACTTTTGACAGCAGTATTATACTCAAACAGATAGCCTCTTTTTTACCTTAGCTTGTCCCAGTCTGAAAGAAAATCAGAAATCTCCCCAAGTTATGTAAATAGGAGTTAAGGCCTGGGTAAAGGGAAAACCGAGCTTCATCTAGTGCCAATGTAAACCCTGTTTTGAGTAACATGCTGCAATTTCACAACCTAATTTTCAAATCTGAAGAAAGGATTATCATTTTGTTTGTACAATCACTCCATGTTAGCAATGCATATGATCCATCACACAAGCTTCATGCTGCCAACATTAAAAGTACCAGTAGGAGATCCAGTTTAAGTAACTTGCAAACATTTTTGATATGGGCATCATAACATCCCACCTACAATGTCATTTAAATGGGGGCAGAACAAACAGAATTAGAACAGCACTCAGAGAGCGCAGACCTCCGCCAGGCCCACTCACCCCCATCCCCATGTTGTTATCTAATTCTAACTTTTGCTACTTTTCCAATAAAAGATCTGTTATTGAGACGCATAACTGTGTTTGTGCTGTCGCTGCTCTTCCAGCAGAGAGGGGAGATTTGCACATGCACGATTAATTAGCTGTGCATATGCTCCAACCGTAGCGAGCTGCTGCATGAGATCAGCCATCTGTGAGCTCTCTGAGACTGGAGAGGAGTCCACGATAGCACCTCTGCTTGGTAGGTGGATACACACTTCATCTTGGATCATTTTATCATTTGTTCCTGGTCCCGTTGTGGACATTTCCTGAAAATGTCATCAAAATCTGTACATGACTTTTTGAGTTATATTGCGAACAGACAAACAAACAGACAGAGGGGCATAAAACACAAACATTACCTCCTGGCGGAGGTGATAAGTTTAAAGCATTAGGTAAATGGTAATTTTTCGAGAATGACTTTTCCATTGACTGTTTACATGTTCTGACAATGATGAGTGGACCCTAGCTGTGTTCTGCACTGTGTAAACACAAAGAAAGCATGACAGTGGACGATCTTTGATTGCACAAAACATAATGTGCCACTCTTGACAGCAACAAAGCTGCAATGCGAACATCCTCATAAAAAAGAACCACAATAATCGCAAAACGGCTGCCTGGTCCAATCTATCTCGACTTCAGTTGTGAATTTTAGGTTCAGAAATGAATGCAAACAGTATGAAAGCATGAATCTGCCTCGCTTGGTATACAGTATATAGTGGGAGGAAGAAAGTGCTTGGCCAGAGCATTATTCATGCAAGAACCACCATGTTTGCAAGTCAGTTTACTTTGTTAGTTATGTTAACAAGCATGCTTGGAATGCATCACAGTTCTGAACATGGACATGAAAAGCCTGTTTGCATTATGCATCTTCACTGCGGTTGCATGGGTGTGAATGCTGTCTACTGGTTGTCCCTTTAACCTAATCCTTTCATGCATTTACATAAACTATTCTCATTTTTACATGCAAGATTCCTTTAAAACAATAAAATGGATCATTCTTTGATCATGTTGGTCATGAAGGCATGCATTCAACAATTACTCTTTACTTTTAATGTATTCTGTCAAAATGATATGGCATTACACTTAAACAACTTAAACAATGTACACTCATATAAATCCAGTCTCCATCCCTGGAAATGGTCTGTAGCAGCTGTAAGCTATGCTCTGTCACCTTCCATAACATTAGCTAAATATTTTTGTGTTTTGTTCCTGCACATTTAGACTATTAATGCCTGTTGCCCTCAGCTCTTGTGCACCCTTTCAAATGTACACAAATATTTCTCTTTCCCTGTCTTTACAGCGGTTCCTTTCTCTATCCCGTGGATCTATGCAGAAGCTCATTTCATTTTTTGGTTGTAAATATGTTCCCTAGTATGCTGAACAATGTATGTCTCTCCCTGTGTTATTTAAGTTAATGCCACCGTGTTACTTACTTCTTGTGTTCTTTTGATTTGATTTGAGCATCTGAAATCACTGATGTTTGAAGACAGAGTGGCACAGTTAGACCAACCGATTTCGCCCTCAGCGCCACAGCCTTTTTGTGAAAGACTGCGGTTCTCTGTCTGTGTGTGTGAACGTAAAAGGTTTATTATATTAGAGATGAAAAAGGCTCAAATGCATATAGAAGTACCATTATTATTATTATTACTATTATACTACCAGTATATTGTAATATTATAGATGCTTTAGTTCAAGTAACTTCTTTAATTTTTTTACAAACAACTTTGAGATGAATGATTTATAAAAGAGTCTCACAGGTCATGATCTTTTTGAAAAGTATGAAAACTACTGCTACAATTATTGAATTGTGTTCTAATGAAAATAAATACAATTATAATGATTTTGTTTACCTTTGTTGTACTTTTGCATGCTGTGCCTTGACATTGATAGGCAAGACAGTGTAAACAATGTAAAAAACCTTTTATCAAAAACTCAAAACTGATATCAACACTTTCATGAACTGATAAAAATAAAAACTAGAAAAGCACTCAAAGAGAGGAGATCTCAGCCAGGGCCACTCCTCCCTCCCCTCCATCCCCATGTTGTTATCTAACTCTAACTTTCGGTATACTTTTCCAATAAAATGTCTGTTAATGAGACGCATGGGTGTGTTTGTGCTGTTGCTGTGCTCTTTCAGCAGAGAGGGGAGATTTACGCATGTGCGCTTAATTTGCTGTGCATATGCTACAACTGTAGTGGGGCTGCTGCGCAAGTTCAGCCATTTGTAAGCTCTCTGAGATGGGAGAGGAGTCTATGATCGCACCACTGCTTGGTGGGTGGATACGCACTTCATGTCGGATCAACCCCAAAATGTAATAAGTTGTTCCTGGCCCCATTGTGAACATTTCCTGAAAATGTCATCAAAATCCTTCCATAACTGACAGACAGACAGACAGACAGACTCACATGAAAACATTACCTCCTGGGGGAGGTAAAAATGTTTTTGTAAAACCTAAGAAGTTATAAAGTTAAAAGAGGTTATTATTGAAGCTCTTTGCTTCTAAAATAGGGCTACATTTGAAATCTCCACTCAAACTTAGTTCTGTACTCGTGACTAAATTATGATAATGTTATGTTCAGCAAAGGTGTTCGCGATTTTCAAGCTTTATAAAGAAAAACAAACAAAAATAACAATTACATCAAGAGAAATTCAGCGCACTGCAAAAGTATCCATATCGATTCAACTTTTATACACTTTGTCAAATGACACTGAAGTCAACTAATAAATACATGTAGTCCATGTGAATTATGCTACACAGAGACAAAACAAATTTCTTAAAATCAATGATCTGTCAAACCTTTCATTTTGAAAGTCCAAAAACATTCTAAGTTTTCTCTGAGGAGAAAACTGAAGAGGAGAAATGTAGCAGATAGTCCTGACAATTCTTTGATAAAGTTTTGAAGTCTGGTATTCTACAGCAGTGCCATGAAAGAGTTTTAATAATTGAATTAATGGCTAAAAAATGCTCTTAATAAACACTTTTAACCATCATAATTATGCAACAAAATGGTCACACATGTTAAGACGTTGGTGTCAAAAACATCACACCTGAATGAGAAGTTTTCTGTATTATCAAAACCCTTAAAGGGGGGGTATTATGCAAAATGCACTTTCTGAAGCTTAATATCCTGAGAACCTGTCTTTCCCTCATTAAAAACATGCCTGAAGTGTTGCTCTGACTCATTCACTCATGTTAGAGAAATCTTTGAGTCTCTGCTGGTAGTTCTCAGGGTTGCTGAAACGCCTTCTCCCACCTATCCCCGCCTTTTCCACGCATCTCCTCCTCCGACCTTACGTACTCAGCCGAGGGCCTCGCCCCTGCAGAGCTCCCCCACCCCACACAACTCCGGCTGAGTCCCAGATGCAGTAATTATAACACACCAGCTGCAGCTGCGCGTCTTTTGTGGGATTTCTTTTCCAACTCCGTGCACGCTGCGATGATGCACGGTATGTGACGAACTGAAGGGGGAGTGTCAGAAAGAGTAGGAGGGTCTTAGAGAGGCACAGGTAAAAATCAAGGTGTCCAATACGGAAGTAAATTTCTTTAAGGTGGATTTGGATATTTGACAGACTTTTAAAAAACTTAAGGTCACAATTTCATTGGAGTGTGCTATAGAAGGGTAATATGTGCCAGGAAGAAGCATAATACCCCCCCTTTAAAGTAAAAAAAGAGTAAAAAGGGTTTCAGGACATCCACCTGAGGAGTGTGCTACAGAGCTTTTTTTTTTTTTTTATTGTAAGAAGTCTGTCAGTTATAAGAGCAAAATAGAAAAGCCTAAAGACAACTAGAAAAAGTTGCATTTCATGCGGAAATGCAGTGTGAATGCTGTAAGCTGAATTTATTTGCAGAAAATGGCTGAAGTATTTGAAGTCAACTGTAGAAGACTTGCTGAAGTTTTATTAACAGCAACAGCAGAAGAAAGAAAAATAGTGTGCCAACCCTACCGCAAAGAAAAACTGTCACAATTAGCTAAAATAAAAAGTTTAATATTATGCTAAAATAAAAAGTTTAATATTATGAAAGGTATATAAAGGTTATGAATACCAAAAGATATACCCGGAAAAAGCAGAATGAGCAGAATAGTTGAAAAGTTGAATGGTTAAAATAGCACAAACTATGCAGAAGTAGTTGAAGTTCAACAAATGTACGGAAGCATATGGTAGCATGTTGCCAAACACAAACATGTTGGTTAACAATAATTCAATCCATTCAGTATAATTAAAGTAAGCTTAAAGGGAAGTGTTAACAAAAATTAGCTGAAATGCAAATGTTAGCTAAAATGCTAGTGGTAGTAAGGTAGCAAACACTAACATGGCGTTAAACATTAACAAAATCTATTTCGCAAGTTAACCTTAGCTGTTAAGTCAAAATTAGCTTAAATTTTGATACTAACTGTTATACTAGTTTTAGCTTACATACTAGTGGTTGTATGTTGGCAAACACTAACATAATCGTTACCATGAACTTAATCCTTTCAGTATGTTAAAATCTTCCTCAAATGCAAATATTAGCAAACATTAGCTGAAATGTTAGCTTAAATGTTATTTTTAGCTTAAATGCTAGAGTTGCATGTTGGTAACTACCAATGTGTTGGTTAACATTAACTCAATCCATTCATTATGTTAACTTTGGTTGTTAAGTCAAAATTAGCTAAAATTCCATTGTTAGCTTGAAAGAATTAAATTGCTATGGTTAGTAAAAAAGCTATTGGTAGCATGTTGGCATACATGAACATATTAGTTAACAATAACAACCCATTCAGTTTGTTAAAATCAACCCAAAAACCAAATGATAGCTAAAATTAGCTAAAATGCCAATGTTAGCTAAAATGCTAATGTTAGCTAAAATTCCACAGATAGCATGTTGGCAAACACTAACATGTTAGTTAACTGTATCTCAATCCATTCTGTATGTTAACTTTATCTATTAAGTCAAAATCAGCTAAAATGCTAATGTTAGCTTAAATGCTAGTGTTAGTATAATGGATAATAATACTAAGTTAGCTAACAATATCTTACTTCATTTATAATGCTTAAGATTTCCTAAACACACAAGTCTGTGTAACTGCCATTTAAAAGTAATCACTGTTTTCCAGGTGTTGGACAGTAAAATGGCCACTGTTGCCTGCCTAGTGCCTGAAGTATTTGAAGTCAACTGTAGAAGACTTGCTGAAGTGTAATGCACAGAATCAGGAGAAAAAAGAAAAGTAGTCCACCAACCCTACCGCATAGAAAAACTCACAATTAGCTAAAATGCCAGTGTTACCTAAAATCAGCTAAATTCCAAATATTACCCAAAACGCTAGTAGTAGCATGTTGGGAAACACAATTATGTTGGTTAAAAGAAGACTTATCATATTCAGTAAATTGACAACAAGCTATAACACCAATATTATTGAAAATTAGCTAACGTGCTAATGTTAGCTAAAATGCTAGTGGTAGCAATTTGACAAACACAAACATGTTGGTTAACTGTATCTCAATCCATTCTATATGTTAACTTTAGCTATTAAGTCAAAATTAGCTAAAATGCTAATGTTAGCTTAAATGCTAGTGTTAGTATTATGGATAACAATCGCAAGTTAGCTAACAATATCTTACTCCATTTATAATGCTTACAATCGCCTAAACAGACAAGTCTGTGTAACTGCCCTTAAAAAAGTAATCACTGTTTTCCAGGTGTTGGAATAAAATGGCCGCTGTTGCCTGCCTAGTACCTGTGAGACTATATTAATCATTATATTTTACAGAGTAATCAAAAGTCCTGGTGAACTGATTTGTATTAAATCTACAAGTTGTTTGAGATGTCTTACAATAACCCTGAAACGTTAGTTTTACAGTGGAAGGCATAATATATAGCAATTCTCTTTTGTACCACAAGAGGGAGATCCAACTAAAGCCACGAAAAGGCCTGCCATTTTTCGACCAATCACACGCCAGCTTTCACTGGGGGAGACAGCCAGAGTGCAGCACCTCTCTAATGTCTCAGCCATTTTAACAGGCAACGCAGCTTCCGAACTACTCTTAATAACTTAAGAACCGTAAGGCGTATCAACGTCACCAATGTACCGTTTTTATCGGAACGGATAGGGGAACGCTCTCACACCACTCAATTTGTTGAAAATATAATATTACAGCCGTAAAATGACGTCGAATATGTTGATAAATTTGATAGAAACATCAATCTGTCCTTCCTTGGTCCCGGACTACATCCTCTTACTCTGAAAATATAAGGCCTATCAAAATTATTCTTTCACTGTGAGTATCAGCAGGCTTTCCTGCTTCTCTTTATTAGTGTGAATGCTGTAGGCATTCACACTCTTGAGATCCTGTTTCTCTTTATTCCTTATTCTTCCGTCTTATAGTTGCTTCCGTACTTTTTTTGAACTTTAACTACTTCTGCATACTTTGTGCTATTTTAACCATTCAACTTTTCAATTATTCTGCTTATTCTGCTCTCTCCGGCTATATCTTTTGGTATTCATAACCTTTATACTTTTTATAATATTCAACTTTTTATGCTTTTTTTTGCCCCAATTGAAATGAATGGAAAACCTCAAAAATTTCACTAAATCTCGCCTGTTTTGCAAAACTAACTGCTTCCACTTACTTCCACTTAGAAACACCATTCAAATCTTAAAATGTAGTCATACTCTTCAGCTATTACTGTATGTCTCGGCTTCTTCCTAACTTGTACCGTTTTCATACAATCCTTCCTCAAATTTTTGGTCTCGAAATGATCAGATTTCTGAAAATACATGGATGTCTATGGGAGAGAAGCAATTAAGTTGGAGTGGCCCACTCTAGCAGAATTACACTTTTCCACTTTCCTGATTTTCCACGAACAACTTCCGCTCACTCGCTCATATTTCTCTCTTTCTGCACATATTATATATCAAAACGTAGGTTTTCAATTTTTGATTCAGGAAATGTCACCACAATTTATGTGACAGTTACAGTTTTTTGGCAAATCGACCCGAAGCAAAGTGGCCGCACCCAGGAGGGACCATTGAAATGCATTGGGACTGAGCAAAAATTCAGAGGACGGCTGGATTCTGACTCATATTCGTAAAGTCATATCTCATAAAGGATGCGACGTAGAAACATGAGCCTTGTGCCAATATAACTTCAGACCTTCCTGACGCTCATGATTCAACAATTTTTTTGATACCTGTTACCGTTTCTCCATAAGTTTTGTTTGTTCGAGTGTAACAAATCTGCTCTTCACTAAAACGGCTCAGATTCAAAAATGCCAAAATCATGCTCATTTTTACAAAATCACTGCTCCTAGACAGATTGAGGTACACACATGAAACGAACCATGATTCTTCATCAAAGCCTGCTGATACTAACAGTGAAAGAATAATTTCGATAGGCCTTATATTTTCAGAGTAAGAGGATGTAGTTCGGGACCAAGGAAGGACAGATTGATGTTTCCATCAAATTTTTCAACATATTCGACGTCATTTTACGGCTGTAGTATTATATTTTCAACAAATTGAGTGGTTTGAGAGGGTTCCCCTATCCGTTCCGATAAAAACGGTACATTGGTGACATCGATACGCCTTACGGTTCTTAAGTTATTAAGAGTAGTTCGGAAGCTGCGTTACGTGTTAAAACGGCTGAGAAATTAGGAGACATAAGTGAGGTGCTGCACTCAGGCTGTCTCCCCCAGTGAAAGCTGGCGTGTGATTGGTCGAAAAATGGCAGGGCTTTTCATTGCTTTAGGTGGAGCTCCCTCTTGTGGTTGAAAAGAGAATTACTATACATTATGGCCTCCACTGTAAAACTGAGGTTTCAGGGTTATTGTAAGACATCTCAAACAACTTGTAGATTTAATACAAACAGTTCAGCAGGACTTTTGATTACTCTGTAAAATATGATGATCAATACAGTCTCATAGGTACTAGACAGGCAACAGCGGACATTTTACGGTTCCAACACCTGGAAAACAGTGATTACTTTTTAAGGGCAATTACACAGACTTGTATGTTTAGGGGATTGTAGGCATTATAAATGAAGTAAGAAATTGTTAGCTAACTTAGTATTATTATCCATTATACTAACACTAGCATTTAAGCTAACATTAGCATTTTAGCTAATTTTGACTTAATAGCTAAAGTTAACATACAGAATGGATTGAGATACAGTTAACTAACATTTTAGTGTTTGCCAACATGTAATCTGTGGCATTTAACCTAACATTAGCATTTTAGCTAATGTTCACTAATATTAGGTTTTTTTAGGAAGATTTTAACATACTGAAAGGATTAAGTTCATCTTGACGAACATGTTAGTGTTTGCCAACATGCTATCTGTGGCATTTTAGTTAACATTAGCATTTTAGCTAACATTAGCTATTATTTGGTTTTTGGGTTGATTTGAACAAACTGAATGAATTAAGTTATTGTTAACCAATGTATTTATGGTTGCCAACATACTACAAATAGCATTTTTGCTAACCATAGCAATTTAGCTCATTCAAGCTAACAATGGGGTTTTAGATAATCATTTAATTATTTAGAATATTTTAACACACTGAAAGGATTAAGTTTATGGTAACAAACATGATACTGTTTGCCAACATGCTACCACTATCATTTAAGCTAACACTAGTATATCAGTTAGTATCAAAATTTAAGCTAATTCAGCTAATTTTAGCAAACACTTCCCTTTAAGTATATTTTTATTATACCGAATGGATTCAAATATTGTCAACCAACATGTTTGTGTTTGTCAACATGCTACCACTCGCATTTTAGCTAACATTAGCATGTTAGCTAATTTTCAATAATATTGGTGTTATAGCTTGTTGTCAATTTACTGAATATAATAAGTCTTCTTTAACCAACATAGTTGGTTTCCCAACATGCTACTACTAGCGTTTTGGGTAATATTTGGAATTTAGCTGATAAGTCTTCTTTTAACCAACATAGTTGTCTTTCCCAACATGCTACTACTAGCGTTTTGGGTAATAATTGGAATTTAGCTGATTTTAGGTAACATTGGCATTTTAGCTAATTGTGAGTTTTTCTATGCGGTAGGGTTAGTAGACTACTTTTCTTTTTTCTGCTGATTCTGTGCATTACACTTCAGCAAGTCTTCTTCAGTTGACTTCAAATACTTCAGGTACTAAGCAGGCAACAGTGGCCATTTTACTGTCCAACACCTGGAAAACAGTGATTACTTTTAAATGGCAGTTACACAGACTTGTGTGTTTAGGCAATCTTAGGCATTATAAATGAAGTAAGATATTGTTAGCTAACTTAGTATTATTATCCGGTATACTAACACTAGCATTTAAGCTAACATTAGCATTTTAGCTAATTTTGACTTAATAGCTAAAGTTAACATACAAAATGGATTGAGATACAGTTAACCAACATGTTAGAGTTTGACAACATGCAATCTGTGGCATTTTAGCTAACATTAGCATTTTAGCTAACATTAGCGTTTTAGGTCATTTTGAATTAATAGCTAAAGTTAACATTATCATTTTAGCTAACATCATCATTTTAGCTAATTTTAGCTATCATTTGTTTTTTGGGTTGATTTTAACAAACTGAATGGGTTGTTATTGTTGACCAATATGTCTTTATTTGCCAACATGCTACCAATAGCTTTTTTACTAACCATAGCAATTTAAGTCTTTCAAGCTAACAATGGAATTTTAACTAATTTTGACTTAACAACCAAAATTAACATAATCAATGGATGAGTTAATGTTAACCAACATGTTGGTACTTACCAACATGCTATCTCTAGCATTTAAGCTAAAAATAACATTTTAGCTAACATTAGCATTTCAGCTAATTTCAGCTAATATTTGCATTTGAGGAAGATTTTAACATACTGAAAGGATTAAGTTTATGGTAACGATTATGTTAGTGTTTGCCAACATACAACCACTAGTATTTAAGCTAAAACTAGTATTACAGTTAGTATCAAAATTTAAGCTAATTTTGACTTAACAGCTAAGGTTAACTTGCTAAATAGATTTTGTTAATGTTTTGCGCCATGTTAGTGTTTGCTACCTTACTACCACTAGCATTTTAGCTAACATTTGCATTTCAGCTAATTTTAGCTAACACTTCCCTTTAAGCTTATTTTAATTATACTGAATGGATTGAATTATTGTTAACTAACATGTTTGTATTTGGGAACATGCTACCATACGCTTTCTTACGTTTTTTGAACTTCTTTTGAACTTTATACTTTTCATAATATTCAACGTTTTATTTTAGCTAATTGTGACAGTTTTTCTTTGTGGTAGGGTTGGCACACTATTTTTCTTTCTTCTGCTGTTGCTGTTTATTAAACTTCAGCAAGTCTTCTACAGTTGACTTCAAATAATTCAGCCATTTTCTGCAAATAAATTCAGCTTACAGCAGTCACACTGCATTTTATCAGGAAATGCAACTTTTTCTAGTTGTCTTTAGGCTTTTCTATTTTGCTCTTATAACTGACAGACTTCTTACAATAAAAAAAAAATTATATTCTGTTTAGGTTTTAGTGAAAAGAAAATGTCCAACTTTAACATCAAAATAACTAATACTGTTTCTATTTTTGTTTTGTTTTTTGAAAAATATTTAAAAATATATCTATAAATAAGAAAGCATAAGAAGCATAATGTTAATAATTAAAAATAAAAGCATGGAGTTTTGGCCTTTTTAATAAGGCCACAAACCAATTTTTAATGGCTAAAATTACATCAAATATTAGCTAAAGTTTGCCTTTTTATTTCACTAAATTATAAGATTATTTATAGTTACAAACATTGCTCACGTCTATATCTATTTTTTGTCATTAAAGTATCAAAGGCCAACTTAGAGGGCTTGGAGCCACATAACCATGGAGTAGTCATACGCAGCTTTTCATGGACATAATAGACAGCATGCAGTTCCAACTTAAACCATGAGATGGCAGAGCTGACATGTAAAATGGAGTATTTGGAGGCACAAATCCAAGAGCATAAAATAGGCCATTAGAAAAAACCACTGGGTGTGTAAGTCAGAGATTATGAATGAATGCTACACAGACATTTTCCTGCCTGAGTTTCTAACTAAACAAACCTTTTCGCACCATCAGCATGAATAATGGTTTTTTACACCTACAGATGCAGTAAGCATGTATTTCAATATCATTGTTATGCATGAAGATTGGATATATTTTCCAATTATAAACTGTAAAACTGCTGACCCAAACCCACCAAGGGCATTTGGGTCAGTTCAACATAGTCATCCATTTAATTTTTAATGTTATAGCTTTAAATCTATTCAGTTGCGATCCAGCATTAAATCCTCCCTGAATTTGCAGTAGTGAAGTCCAGATGTTTCTATTCTCAGTTTCTGCATCTATCTATCCGTCCATCAACTATGTCACCATATGTGGATCAGATTATTGTGGGTCACCGTCATGGGCTGCCTGTTTTGCATCGGTGGACTTTATTGCCAACAGGCCTGAATAAAAACCTCTTGCTGTGTCGCAGTTGTAGATTATAAAACGGAAGAACAATGACAAATTCATATTCTTCTTTGTCTTTGGCTGTTCCGTCTCGGATTAAAGCCCTCATTTCTATTTCAGTTTGTTAGGGGGATAAAGTGCTCAGCTGACTAATCCTCAACTAGCCCGCCAATAGCCAGCATCTCTTTTCCACCTGTCATTCAGAGCACAGACTCTGTGTGGATGTGTGGTATTAAAAGGCCATGTGTTTTAGAGGTGAAGCTGATGGCTGGATTTCTGACTGATGAATGTAAAGATTAATGGAATGCTAATGCAGATTTTTAAATCCACAGCAAATATCACTTAATGTTTGCAGAGGAGGATATGAATTTTCCTTTGATGTTATTGCCATTACCTTGTAATTACATTAAAATATACAGCAGAATGGATACACGAGCATCCACCAGCAGAGGTCAGAACTATACACTTTATGAAAGAAAATTCAGCACTAGATGGCCAACATAAATTTAAACCATTTCCTGTTTTAAACATAATATCAAATTTGTTTGATGCAGTCAGATAAAATCTACCATCAGTAATCATCAACTCCATCATTACATAACAGTTGCAAACTAGTCAAAGTCAAATGGTTTACATCTCCTTGCTTCTCGGTTATCTGTGGCCTCACATACTGGTATTTAAAGTGACAGTGTGTAGTTTCCCTGGCGATAGGGGGCAGTACATACCTAAATCATTTCAAGTAAGAGGTATTTTTGTGTTTGTGTGGTGACCTTACCAACGAATGGCCATAAAGGCCAAAAATCCCTGGGAGTGTCTTTGCACAATTTTCAAATGAGTCTACTACATCGCCAGATCATTCAACCTCCAGCAAAATCATATATGCAGCAAAATGACAAGCACATCAGACTCTCTTTCATCACTGGCAACGAGCGAAGAGGTAAATGTGTAAAACAACAACATTTACAAATGGCGAACGTTTTCAGCAGTTAACGTGTTTTGTCAACATTTTGTCAACACAGCTCACATAGAAGGAAACATGACGTCCAATATGGCATCCCCCAGAGACCTGGACCTGCGCCCAAGTCTCCAATTGCATTGGTCATTCACACTCTTCTGCATCATGTATCTAAAGTTAGTTTTTTTATTTAGTTTATTTTTATTTAGTTTATTTAGTTTTAGCATTCACTGCCAAATAGAACATTGTTTATGTTGCTATATTTAGTCTGCCTCATTTCAAATTCATTAGCTTTGTTAAGTTCAGCGATTTAACGATGCCCATAAATGCACTCAGCTGAATGTGTTTGTGCACAAGACTGCCTGATCCTGGGAGTGTGTTTTAGTATATGTTGTACAGGACGTGAGTAGCACATTCTCTGGGTCCTAAAGGTTCTTGAAATGGGACTCTGCACACCCACCTTCTTCCTCTCAGCATATACAATATCTGAGACACTAGAGTAGTTGTCTGTTTCACGACATAGACGTATCGTGGAAAACCTAACCTGCACTGGAGTAACTGATGTTGTTATACAAAACCTGTAAAGTACTCTCTTCAGACGGAAATTCTTAAGTTTCTAATCCTCAGCTTTAAAGAAACTAATGGAAACAAATCTTTCTTAATAAAGATATCCTTATCTTTTATCAGGAGTGTATAAGGGCAGAGCACATCATTCTCCCTGAAAAGATGTTGTCTGTAAATGTATGTTCATTTATCTACTAACACAATTTATCTTTTTTTAAAAATATTTTTTCCAATCACAAAACATACCACAATGTATGTATTGACACAGAGTGTGGATGCCAGAAAAATTAGACATGAACATTTAAAATATTTCCTCCTGCTTGAATGAATCGTTTTATCTTTGCAGGTCATTTAGTACACAGAGGATTTGAAACCATCAGATTGTTGCACAGAGATTAAGACTGCAACTTTTTTTTTGTTTAATGCAGAAACGCATCAAAAAACTTGACAAAATGTGAAGCATACTTGCATGAGATAAATTGGCTTTGATACTGAAAAGTATATTAACTTGGGCATTCTCTTTTTTGTGACTAACTTTCTTCATTGCTCTTTGTTTATACAACCAAGAAGCTACTTTCTCATAGAAAATAAGACATTCATATTTCAAAATACAATAAAAAATATGAAAGGAGTATTAGTTTTGAAAAAAAAAAAAACTGTTTTACACACATTTTGTTAAAAAATAGGATACATGTTAAAAATATTCATACCCTTCTAAGTAAACAGTGGAAAACTCTTTAATGGCATTACATCAATAAAAACTTTCTGATAATTACATCAGAATGGCATTGGGTCTTCAATATTTATTATTACTTCCATGCAGAAGAATAATTCTTGTTAATTTACCATTACATTAAACTTAAATCTGACAAGGGTTTGGATAATTTTAGGGTAAACTGTATGGTTAGAGTATAGAAGAAGGAAAGGAATACAACCATATTGCTCAAGTAAAGATATTCAACCAAAAGTGATAATGATAGACGGTATCTTTATGATTCAAACATAAAGGTACTGAATTATAATGAGCAGCTACAACGATCAGTGAAGAGATGATGTCAGTGTGCTGAGAAAGATTAAAGAGGACATACTAAAGGTTAGACAGCAGTCATATAACTGGGGATTTTCAACCGATGAATCACCCTACATGTGATCCATCTGACGGTAAATTAACAGACCATATTTAAAATGACCAATGATGTACAATAAAAAGAAATTAGATATCTGAGAGCTTGAATGAATTCTGCTCTGCAACCTGGGTGCATGGTATGAAACATTTTAATGGACTCAGCTGCAGTAATTCTGATATAATGTAATGGTAGAATAGATACATGTATGGGTAGAAAATTCAACAGTCAAGGTGAAAGTGAAGTTTTTAGTCACAGAAACACACAACACACCTGCCTTCTTCCAGAACTTGGTTTACGTAAATGGTTAAAATGTAAATCATATGAAGGGATACAAAAAGTTTCCTCCAGTGACAGGAGGTCACACTGATAAAAAAATATATAGATTTTCAGATAAAAAGGAAACCTTTGTTATCTGCTTTCAGATTTCAAATCAAAGCGCAAGTGTCTTAGCATGCTATGCCACTGAAGGACACAAGGTTCTGACCCTACACCTTCATATTCAGGTTCCCTGGTAAAAATGTGTACAAAAGTCTAAAATTAAACAGATATTATAGGCAAGGCAAGGCAAGGCAATTTTATTTGTATAGCACACCTTCAAAAACAGGGTAATTCAAGGTGCTTTACATGATTTGGTGATAAAGGAAGACATAGAATATAACAACTGGAGCAATTTAGCATGAAACAAAACACATGATACACAATAAAGCTTGAAAAACAGCAATAAAGCAATAAAGCATGAACACATATGATACATAAGACGTTAATCGCTTACTCAAAGGCAGATGAGTTTTTAGTTCTGATTTAAAGACTTGATGACCCCTAAAAGTCACTTTTTGCTGCTGTTCTTCAACAGAAAGCTTTTAAAACTGTTGATACCCCTCTTATTACCCTTCTTATTATGTGTTTTTTTAAAGGGAGTTCTGTCTTATTTTGTCAAAGTTCCCATTATTTTGAATCTCTCTGATTCTGATTATTGCTCTGACTGTATATACAGTATAGGCAAGTGTAGTCAAAAATATGTTTTTCTTGAAAATAGATACCTGACTCAATACATTATTTTAGAACTTTAAAGAGTCAAAATGATGTTAAACACAGTGTGTGGCATGTTAAGTCTTGACTATTTTTAGAATAACAAGCCAACCAGACAACGTTGAATACTTGAAGCCATTAAAATCTTAGAAAACCCAGGTATAAACAAATTCTTTAACTTGTTATATATTACCAGGTTTGCTTGAAATGTTCTTAGTTTATTAGTTCATGTGTAAGGAGAGTGTGAAATATGGGTTTTTAATGGCTTCTGTTGGGAAAAAGTAAAGCTGCTAAGTATCTCTGTATTGTGGCAAAAAAAGCCAGATAATGTTCATACAGCAGGACAACATGCAAATGATTTGTGCTGAAGGTGGAATTATTATTTCTAGATCAAGTACTAGGGTATTCTCTTCTTCAGCGGATTATCTGTATGTAAACAAAAATGTATTTTCATTGTGATTTAATTGAAGTAGTAAATAGACGTATGTCAGCAAAAATATAAAGTCCCTTGAATTGTCTGGAGATTCTTTTTAATTAATGGTGAAATTAATACATCCCTCTGTAGCTTTCAGCTTCTGCATCATCATTCAGACATTTAAAATAGGTATGAAAAAAGAAATTATGCTCTTTTACAGTGTTGGCTGTTGAATCAGTTGACTCTCTTTTCACATCCTTTAAACCATAGTTCAGTATGCCTTCACCATAGTATTATCGAACTATGCTGGGTTTTTCTTGAACCACTTAAATTAGGTCTTATACACAATCTGAGTCAGGAAGATGGTGGATGTCATATTTAAAGGTGACGTTTGATTAGTAGGTAACACTAGGAAAATATGTCACTTGCTCAAATGTAACGAATGCTGGGTGAATAGGATACCTAAACTGAAAATAGTTCTTAAATAATAATATAATGTTTGACTTAATAAATAACTCATAGCTTTTATAAAGAACAAGGAAACTAAAATAAGAGCATTAAAGGGGTCCGAACCTTCAACTTATAGGCCACATAGTACCAAGACGAGCCTCATGCATTTGCACGGTGTGCATACGGCAAGAAACTTCTTTAACTTTAGAGACAGAGGTTCACTTGCTGTTAAGACAGCTTCATGGCGCCCATGGAAGTACAACTATTACTGATGTTTATTGTGTAAGCTAAAAGGATTCATCCGGATCCTATATTGATACGTTTTTTACAAAGTTGCCTAATGCTTCTTACTTGAACAGCACATAATTGTTAAAATTGACATATTGACAAATTCTTCCTTTTTACATCTAAATCATTTAGTTGCGGTCTATATATAGTGGAACTGCAGTTATTAGGTCGGAATTTTTTATTATAGTAGTTCTATAGGCTCCTCTTCTACCCATGTTCAGAGGTGCTTGAACAAGGTTTGCAGAATGACTTATTTTGGTGTGGTCCCTTTAAATATGTAGAACGTGCAGGATACCACACACCCCTCCAGGTCGTTGAACCTTCCACTCCACTCCACCCCATTCAGCCATTTTGTATTTTGATAGAGAACCGACAACCTAGCACTGCAGAAACTTTTTATTCGGCTTTTTTTTTTAAGTCGGAAGAGTTGTCCATCCAGCCGTACATGTTCGAGCCAGAGTCTGACCCTGAGCGAGAGGAAAATGAAGACGATGAAGACTTTCGGCATACCTAAACTTGGACTACAAACTCACAGCGAGAAATAAAGATGGCCGATTCGCTCAGTGTTTAGGCAGAAATCCGGGACCAAGTTTGGCCGTTCCAGTCCAAGTACTGTGACGTAATAGTTCAAATAACGTAATAGATAATAGAGAAAACTGAACGGCTTAAAAAATATGTCCCAAAACATTTTACAAAAATATCTCCACAACACATGGAGTGACAAATGTATGCTTTTTGCACGCCTAGACACTCTAAATTCACTACACAAAGCATCTAAGGGCTAAAAAAAGTGTAATTTTCATATGTACCCTTTAATGTAAGAAAATCAACAATGATGTTACCAGGAATGATTATCTTTCTAATGCAGAGAACAAGTTTAGTTAGCAATTTTATAATGGCTCATAATATGCATCATTATCTCATTGAACTGAGATATTATAGATCTGCAGCATGAGGAAATTCCCAATGATCTGCTGATCAGTGGTGGACAGGTGGGGGAATAGGAGGTCAGGATCCTATGTCCATATCCATAACTCATCTAGACTCTTAATGAGATAAAGGTGTCAGGTTCCCCAGAAGAAATTTAAAAGTAGAACTTTGAAATGTAAAATGAAGAGACAAGCGAGTGATCTCCTCTTTAGTAGTCTTATGTTTTGTCAGCCCATCCTGTCGGCCTGTAGCCCATGTGGCTCTATAATTACAGCTGCCTTTAAATGGAAGCAGTGGGCCCATGATTCTGACATGTGACATGAGAAGCCTTCACTCAGCTCATGCACTTATGGGTTTAGGGAATGCTTCATTTAGGATTCCGTTAATGCCACTAAATGGAAGTATTCACATGCTCTCCTCTTGAGAACACAGGTTGCTAGTGTCACAACATTAACACCTAGAGGACATAAATGATGTCATGATTCAGGCTATAGCTAAATCAAATCTATGTATTACACTCAACTGTCCTTACAATGTATTAGATCAATTTAATCACCTTCACGTGTAATTTAGCTACCCTACCATTTCTATTTCAAGTTGTCTTGAGATGAGTTGAGAAACTGTTGGTCTACATTTCACAAAACGAAAGTGTCCAGAGTTTTAATGTAACATTCTCCCATAACAGTAAGTAAGGCAAGACCTGGAACACCCACACTTTGTTTTGGTTTTTTCCAAATTTTGTCACTTCTTTTTGTGGCTGAGTGAGCTTATTGAGGGTATCCAAGTCTTAAAGGTCTTGTTCACTGAGAAACCATGTAATACTTGTTCTTTTAGAAATACGGTCGGTCAATCTGAGTTGCATATGCATGGAGCATGTGAACACTTTCTTTGGCCCCAATTGCCTGCAATAGATACACAAAGGAAATAGACGGCAAAAACAAACAAGTCTGAAAAAGCCAGTCCCTTCTGCATCACAGGGAAAATTAGTATTCGTGGTTTTGCCTACCTTGGCCACAGGAACGCTGTATTGAATTGGTAGCCAGGAGAGAGCGGAGCAGTTTCTGGTAGCAGAAGCTAACCGTTGGCAACTCGTCAAAATGGCAAGTACAGGGTCGGGCTTGAGTTATTTGTAGACACATCAGCATTGCGCTTTTTACCCAAGAAAGAAGAACTTAGGAAGAAATGGTTGAAATTTGTATTGCAACACCGCCAGCGAGGTAAGTTAAGTTTGTTATTTTTTTAAAGGCAGCATAAGAGTCGCATTCAGTGTTGCCAACTGTCTCCGGCAGAAAGTAGCTGAAGTTGACCCAGAAGATCACTAGATGATGAGAGATGATGACACACGCTGACGTCATCTGGCTACGTCATCACGTTGGTGTGACGTGATATAAGTAGATAGATGTAGCAGAATAATAGAAACACAACAGACCAAACTGTTGTGACATGCATAAAGCTGATTCTGTGTTTTGAATCAATAATTCAAAGGGGTGTTCCCAAAATAATAGCATTGTTCCTTTTAATCAGTGAGGTCATTCCTGTTGGGAAAAAGCAGGCATCAAACAGGTGGCCCTTTTTCGAAGCTGAAGGCCTCAAAGAGGGTACTTTCTGGTTGTAGTGTATTCCTCTCTGAAAATCTGAGCAAAATTGGTAATTCCAGACATACATAAGAAAAACAACATATTAAACCGAAAAAGTTGGTTGGAGGGGGTAAAACTCATAAATAAGAGCAGAAAATGAAGAGCTGCTTTGCAAAAAGGATCTGAAAACAATGACTGGGTTAAAGAGGAAGGGTGACGCTTTTTCTGGAATAATAACACTAGGTTTGTCTTTTTGAAGAGCCAAGTGTCTGCAGACATTTAGTCAGACAATATTTAAAAAGGGAATTTAAGTTTAAATAACACTCTTCAAATTAATAAAATAGAATGTTGCAGTTTTTTAAATATATTCAATTGGAAGGTGGAAAAAACACTAAGTATTTTGTCACTAAAAATCCAATACCACAGTTAGTGGCAGACCTAACAATTCCTATTAAATTAAAGTAACATTTATTTTTCCAGGTCATCTTGTTTCCCTGGGGGTATGAATATAATGTGACACAGAAGGCCATTTTTATTAGCAACGCTGCAGAACAAAGATAAGCTAACATGCCATTGAGGTATGGAAGATAATTATATGTTATTGGCTAGACAAAAGGTAAACCTCCCTGTATTTACAGTGATAAGAGGAAGGGTTTTTATTTTGGAATAATAGAAGCCAAAGGTAACTATGAACTAGGTCTAAAGCTGCACAACCTGACAAAAGTGCCATTTATTATTTTTTTCTATTACATATTTAAATAGTAAAATGTTTTTTGGGGGATAATGGTTAAAGAGAAAATAAATTATAATTGGATTTTGAACTATACATGTTTCACATGGAGAGTTCAAAATCCAATTATTTATGTAGATAAATAAAATTCTACTATTTGAACCTGATTAGAAATACCAAATGTAGTACAAATTAACCAAAATAAGGCACCATCTGGCTGGAGGAATGTTTATCAATAGTGCTGTTGGATTTGGTTCAAATTGAACTAATTAAAAATAGCCCCACGGACAACACTCTCAAAACTGTATGGCTCTATCACTAAGAAAAAGACAAAGTTCTTTCAGTCCACAAGAAGAAGAAAGTAGTTCAGAATGAAAATAACCTAAATCAAAAATGTTAAAGTTCCAATTGATTAATTTAAGGAACACACTTAAATGTCTTTGAATAGCATATTCAGAGTCCAGACCTCAGTTATATAACAGATCTGTGGTATGGATTAAGAATTAATCTAACCCAGTGGAATTTATCCAGCTCAAAACAATTTGCACCAGGCCTTGAGGAATGGGCAAAACTCCCAGTAACAAGATGAAGTTGACTTATAGAGACATGCATGACCATACAGTACATACTTGTCGCTGTAATGGGGTGTTGACTCTGATCTTCCCCCCCTAACTAGTAGTGTATGCCTTATAACAGGGATGAATGCTTGTTCAAGATGATGTACAATATAATTTAGGTTAAATGTTGTATACCGTTTGGTATTGCTTCATTGTCATCAAAGGTAATAATTAAATTTGCATTGTCAACAAAAGATTCTGATTAAAATCTGAGAGCAGGCTTTCAGAAGTTAGATCAACATGTTTGGAATTTGAATAGAACTTTAGCATTATCACGTTATTACATAGGTACAACAAGGGATGAACTTCAGAAATAAACAATGCTGTATTAAATTTATGTCACCCTGAGTAGACAGCATATTTTATTTTTTTCCAAAAGAATTGCATTTATTACAAGCTCAGACAGTAAAGAGGATGTCGGCATGGATGTGTCTTTAATGTGCACTGGTGTGGGTTATGCCCTCCGTTCATGTCAGCACTGCACCTAAGAAAAAGAATGAATCAACAAATGCACAGACCTCGAGTCTCTAAAGGCTAATCTTTATAAATTAATAGCCCTCAAACATTTCTATGTTACTGTTCAAGATGTTTAGTACACTTCAGATTTTAAAAAATGTTTTCCGTGTTTCTGTTGTCTCTGGCAAATAAAGGCAAAAAGAAAAGGAAAAATACAAAATATATGTTAAAAACAATACGCAACATTTATAGATTAAACTAGATATTTACTAGTAAAAAGACTCAATCTTTATTTCTTTCTCTGTAACAATAAATCAGAAAAAAGGGATAATGTTTTAGGGCAGTGATAATTTCTAAATTGTCATTATTAGCTAAATGCCAGAATAATGTGTGAGATTTGATTAGACAATCATTAATTATTTTTTCTAATTTAAAAGCTTTTGTACATTTCCTGAGTATTGGTTGAATTGCATTTAAAACTGCATGGTCAAACCTTTTCGGTATCCCTCCACAAACTCTTTGACATTTTGTTGCTATAGGCATCAGACTGCTGGAGGACAGACTGACCACTTTTCTTCACTCTATGTTTCTCTTCTACTTATCTCCAGTTGTTTTTTTTGCTGTTATTTTGACTGTTAACTTTATTTTCTGTGTTTTTCTCTCCATAGAAGCTACACCAGGTCTGGTATCCTGTTTAGCTGCAATCCCCTGTTGAACGGGGGGCATCGCAGTACCTGAACATCCCCTGTGTCCTGTTATCAACATTTTACTTTCTTTAATATAGAACATACACTTACATCAGTTCTTTTTGTTCTTTCTGTCTCTCTGCTCTGTCTTCTCGAACCCCCAGACGGTCGTGGCAGATGGCCGCTCGTACTGAGGTAGGTTCTGCTGGAGGTTTCTTCCTGTTAAAGGGGAGTTTTTCCTCTCCACTGTTGCTACATGCTTGCTCAGTATGCTGGGGGATTGCTGTGGTTATAGTCTGCATCAACGGGGCGCAACTGCCAGTCAATGACTCCATGCAATCTGCTGGGATTCCTTAGATAGAAAACTTTTAAATTGATTGGAATGTTTGTATGATTGTATTGAAATTACTTTTCTAGCAAAGTGCCTTGAGATGACATCTGTTGTGAATGGGCGCTATATAAACAAACTGAATTTAATTAATTATTTCCATAAGATGGTGTGAAATACACCAGTCCTTAATGTGGCAAACCTCTGTAAACTGTCCTCAGTAAAGTGTGAGTATGTGTGTGTGTGCATTATTGTTTGTCGTGTGTATGTTTGTGTTTCCTTGAGATGGACTGGCGACCTGTCACCACCTCTCTCCTAATGACTGCTGGAGATAGGCACCAGTGTGTATAGAAAAAATATGGATGGAAACCTTGGTCTTTGGAAATCAACATCTTCAAAGGAAGGTAACATTATAGTTATACTACATTATACTACAATACACACACACATATATATATATATATATATATATATATATATATATATATATATATATATATATATATATATATATATATAAATGATTGTGTGAGTGAGTTTTAAGTATTTTATATGGGTTTTTTGACCTTTTTCACCCTAATGAACATCAATAACTCTTTGAACAGTCTTGGCTTAGCTATGATACAAGCCTGTTCAGCTTATTTATTCTTTCATTTTTCTGTACTTACTCATTTCTTTTCAGAATTGAAAGACGCTCAAGCCAATCTCCTTGATTTTTTTATGTTAATTGGTTTTACATAAGAGACCGCTTCCTCTATTGTTTTGCACCATTGGACAATAAAACACTGAAAGCACCGTTTAGAATTAAGGTCAAGCAGTAATTTTACATAATTGCATTTCTCATTATACTCATAGGATGAGCTAACATACAAAGTATAATTCAAACGCTGCAAAGCAAAATGTTTATCATAAAAAGCAAACAGAGCTGTTTCAGATGATGTGGCTAAGAAGTTTTGTACAACTTTCTCATCCAAGCACTGCATTGATATAAAACAGTGTAAAGTAGCAGAGTTGTTCCTTGTTCATCTTATCACGATGGCAGCATAAAGCTGTAATGTGGAACAAAAGCTTCTTAAAAGACTACTTGAAAAGCGTTCACAGAAACACTTCCACAATGTGAACATACTGTAGTCTGCAGTTTCATGCACTGTCATTTTGGAAATGAAACCTCTTCTTTGAGCGTTACTTAATTCTCAAAAGAGCCAATGCTCCAAATGTTTTAAGGATATTATATCTCAGGGCAACCTGACAGTGAGGGAGTCTGTTTAAGTTCCTTGAGAAAAAAATATATATAAATAACCCTTTCACAATCAAATTTAGGTGCTGAAAATAATGTTCTCACTACTTAGGTTGGCTTGACAAAGTCTGACATCAATGGACAGAGATGCTGTACACCTGAAGTGCTTAAGATTTATCTTCAAGTCTGATTTAATGCAAATGTTCAAAAAAATCAGTGGAGAGCAAATTCAACTATCAAAGTTTCATCACGTTTATAAGTAAATTAAATGGCACTTTATGCCTATATATGTGTCGTGATTTCTTTCAACTTCCTGATCCACATGTCGAATGAAGCTCGGACACCAGGGCAAGTTGAAGGTTGATTATAATGAATGAAAAGATCAGGTAGGACTGCAGGGACCGCTTGTCACCTGGGCATTGGGAAGAGCAGAATGGTTAGCGGCAGCCTTGATGAAGGGGGAAATCTCTAGTGGATGACATCTACTCAGGTAGACTTCTGACTAGGGGGAAAGTGATCAGCTTGGTGGTGTGAGCGGCTGATTAGAGGATCCGGGAGAACCCTCCATGGACTGGACCGGGAAGCAGTGGAGAGCAGGCAGACCAGTGAGTATTAAGGCTGGAGATCAGAGGTGACGACCAAGGGAATGGACAAGGGAGTCGGACCAGAGAACGGATGTCCTCGGGGCTTCTTCTGGAGCGAGATCAGCTTCGAGGGAAAACCTGGGAAACACAAAGAGCTCAGGTAAGTCGTCGACAGGAACTAGGAGAAAATCAGCTCATGGAAACTCGGAGATCATGGCATGGAGGTAACGGTATGGTTAACCATCAGGTGTTGAATGGTCATCAGCCAACTCCTTAAAGAGCACATTGCAGGTTAAATATTTTCTGAAATGCATATAAAATGTTGTCCAAACGTTACTATTTGAAACATTTATTGAGGGTATTTTAAAATTCAAAATGCATAAAGGCAAAAATATTAATTAAAAAGTTTCATAATCGTGACCTGTGATGTAAGGGGGGGAGTCATGTGCTATGTGCTCCCTCAGCACAGTAGGAAGTTATCAGCTGGAGCGGTCATGTTATTGAGTTCAATGTGTTCTCTAGTTTTGGAATTCATTCATTTTTATTAAAAATGGTAAATGATTGTGTTTGCTGTACAAACATCAGCCTGTCAGGACTCAGAGTCCACAGTTTTCCCAAATAAATGGCACTATCTTTTGTTTATGGGTGCGTTCTGTGTAGCTGAAACTGCACTTCATATCTGCTTTGGCTATGAAAAACGCAAGGGTTTAGGCGCTCACTTCAGATAGGAGGCTTAAAATCCCAGCAATGTGAAGAAGTTTTACATGAGACACTGAAGCAAAGATCAAGTGCGTCACACAAGGCGCAATGCCTTATGGTGAGTTCACACCGCCCTAAACGTCAGCGTCAGTTGCGGCAAGATTACATGTAAACTCTACGGTTGAGTCCGTCAGAGGTCCGTCAGAGTCTCTGCGGTGCGTTGTGTGTGTTGGCTCCGTCAACTTTTCAAGCGTTACCTGCGTTTCAAGCGGCAACGCAGCAAACGCAAGCAACGCAGAAGTTCAGCTAGCTGAACTTTTGACGGACTTGACGCACTTGACGCAGTTCGTCAACCAATCAGAGCGTCTCACTGTGGCAACGTCACCACACGTATGTTCTTCGCGCTCTTTTTTGCTCAACGTACGTTCGTCAAATTAGATGCGTTGGAAGTGTTGCCTGACGTAGTGCGGTGTGAACGGTGTGAAGCAAGCGTTGTTAAAGAAAAAAGTCAAGCTAGCTTGCAGCACTCAGGCTAATAACATTAGCTTCGCTTAGCAATGTCTTGTTTTGGCCATTAATCCTTCCCCTGCTTTCCCTCTGGTCTCTCTCTGCTCTCTGAGGCGTGTAGCAGGCTCATAGCTGTATAGATGTGGTCCACCATATATGTAGTTGTAAACATTTAAAGTTTTTTGCTATGTCAGAGTCAGCATTAAAACCCATAATCTTATATTGATCGAGCTGACAGGACTCCCTTCTGCTATGTCACTTCCGCTCTGGCAGAGGTTTAATCTTCTCACAAAAATGACTCCAAAAGCTAAACTAATTCATGTAAGAGGAAATTATTATTTAGAAACGGTTCCTATTACATTCCTCTAGGCAGTGGTTTAAGGGGGGGCTCTAATCTGTAACCTGTACTTTAAGAAGCGTAGGAACACAAAAGGCTTGATTATCACCAGGTGAGTGCTATAAGCCAGTGCTGCAGCTCGCCAACACAGATCCTCTCTGAAAGATGATTCACTACATACAAGAAACAGACTCTCACACACACTCAACCTCACAACTTGATGGTTTCTGATCCCAAATTTTCTTTCCAGAAGTAATTTAGCTATTTTTATTAGAAATTTAAACTTGCTTGATGTGATGCCAATGGATTTGTTTTCATTTATTAAGAGGACAAAAGATTTTTGATGAGGCAGTTTTTATTCAAATGTAAGTAATAATAGAGTAGGCTAGTTATTAGTATTTTTTTTTTACCCCAAATGATACCTCTGAACATTGGATGAAGACGCTTACAAATTAAAATGCAAAAAACATATCAGTAACAAAGCTTTGTTGGCAATTGTTTCTTGGCAACTAACTCATCAATGTTGTGTCTTAAGCTCTGAGCTGGTAAAACTCAGAATATATTCAAGATATGCATTACTAAACCAGCTTCTGTTTGCCATTTTGTTTATATTGTCACCACCCCGGTGGGAACTGTGAGAAAATTATATGTAACTTCTGAAGTGGCTGCAAATTTCTTTAACAGTTTAAATCAAATTCCAGTCTAGACTTTACCTGCAACGTGTCATTTTATTGTTGATGATTTTAACAGCAGGCTAAAGTCAGCCATTGATTCAGCAGCCCCACTGAACACAAAACCTTTGAAATCCAAGCCCATAAGAAATTATGAAATGAAATACTTCAATAAGAAATGCAGGAGAGCAGAGCGAAAATGGAGGAAAACAAAGCTAACAACTAATTTTGAAATATATCATGAACAACTTAAAATCTATAATAATACTGTTAAAGGAGCAAGAACGCTCCACTTTTCAAACCTCATTGCAGACAATAAGAACAGCCCCAAATTCCTTTTAAAAACAATTGATCTTTGGTCCCTATAAGGTCAATTGGTCTTCAGAAGGTTAGCGAATATGCCAGAGAAGGACCTAAATAGGATAGCTAAACAAGTACACACACACACACACCCACACACACACCCATGTGTGTGTGTGGCACTCCTGTCTTGCTATACTTGTGTTGACATTGTATTGACTTCAATTGATTTTACTATGCCTAACCCAGACACTTTCCCTAACCCTAACTATTAGTGACCACATGCCTAACCCTAACCTTAGCCTTAACCTAAACCTAATTCACACCATACATCTAAACCTAACTAGTAGAGTTTAATAGCTTGCTAAACATTGTGTGGACCAGGCAAAATGTCCTTACAACTACAAATGTCCACACAATGCTGGTGGCCTGTCAAAGGTTGGTCCACACAAGTATAGCTATACATGTACACACACACAGGTGTAGGGATTCCGGTGTTAATAGATAACATTCTTGGGCTTAGGTTACCATTACTAAATCTTGTAATATTTGTTACCATGAGCTTTTCAATGATGCTGTTATTGTATTTATATATCTATTTGTGAGTTGTGGTTGTGTAGTTTGCATTGTTTGATTTGTTTTTTCTAGGGTTGTGCTGATGGACGATGTCATCGGCCGTCGTGATGGCTGACCGACATCAAGATGGAGATCCACCATCGTGATGTCACGCCCCCCACCCTGTCAGACACACACTAATCCTATAGTCTCTTCTATAGTCAGGAGGAGGAGTGCAGCAATGCAGCTGATTTGTTACAGATGCGCAAAAACTTGTTAGGTTGCATATAAAAGGAGCTGAGGCAGGACAGCAAAACCCACTGGGCGGAAACACCACAAGCAATGACTGGCGCACATGTCTCCGGCAAAACTGTGAGCGGCAGACAGGCAGCGCTGCCTCGCCTATGAGTACCGTTTCACCTCTGTTTTGAGAAGTGAGCGAGGATCGCTACACAACTTGTGCTATGCGCACTATGAGTCAAGTGTGCGCGAATATTAGTGCCTGCCTTCTTTTGTTTTCCAGCTGTTTTTGCCTTGTCTCTGATGGCGTTGATCCAGTAAATGTACTTTTAAACTGTAATTTAGATATCAAGTCATTGATGACAGAGAACTTCTTAATGCTCAACCAGGACAAAACTGAATTTTTAAGCATTGGTACTGAAGACAAAAGAGATATTTGTTTTTTAACCAGAACTTCAACATTTTAAACATTCTCATTGTGTGAGAAATCTAGGTGTCTTTTTTGACCTTGAGGTGAATGTTCTTCCTTATATCAAAAATATAAGTAAGAAAGGGTTTTATCATCTTAAAAACATAGTCCACCCATTTCTCTCTTGTCAGCAAAGAGGTGTTGATCCAGAACGCTGCTTCTTGTGTCCTCACTAGAACCAGGAAAGTAGAGCACATAATCCCGTTTCTAAAGTCCTTACACTGGCTCCCTGTAGCTCAGAGAATAGACTTCAGAATATTTTTGCTAGTTTTATAAATCATTGAATGGTCTGGTGCCAAATTATCCCTAGAATGAGAACCAAAAGATGGAGAATCAGCTTTCAGTTTCTATGCTCCTCTAATCTGGAACAAACTTCCAGACAACTGCAAAGCTGCTGAAACACTGAGTTCTTTTAAATCATGGCTAAAAACCCATCTGTTTTTAAGTGTCATATGCTTTGTCTGTGTTTTATTGCTATTTTTACTTTATCCCCTAATCATGTAAAGAACCTTGAATTACCTTGTGGTTGAAAGTGTGGTATACAAATAAAATTGCCTTGCCTTGGCTTGATGCATGTTTTATTTTCAGTAGATTATGCGCTGCTCTCTGGTCTTCCCAGAAAGAGTATTTCAAGCCTGCAACTACTCCAGAACACACCTGCAGTCGTGTTGACGAGGACCAGAGGGCGGGAACACATTACACCAGTTTTGAAGTCACTGCATTGGCTCCCTGTGTGTTTTAGGATCCATTCAAAGGTTATTTTATTAGTTTATAAATGTCTTAATGACCTTGGTCCTTCTTATTTATTTGACCTTCTTTTAAATTATGAGCCCTCGCGGTCCTTGAGGTCCTCTGGTACTGCCCTTTTAGTAGTTCCAAAAGTCAGAACTAAGACGTATGGCGAAGCCTCTTTCTATCACTACGGCTGTCGTCTGTGGGAACCTTAGGGCTGCAGAAACTGCTGATGTTTTTAAAAAGAGGCTCAAGATCTACCTTTTATCTTGGCTTTTAATTGAGTATGTGAGTTGTTTTATCTATTTTAATTGTATTTTATTTTAATTATTTATTCATTAAATATTTAATTTTATTTATTTATTATTGTTCTGTGTTACCAAACTGTTTTTTCAAATTATTTTATACAGACTAACTCCAGTATTTTTTCATGGGGATCCTTCGTGCAGGGAGCCCTGCCAGTGTCGCCATGGGGGTGGCTACGATTGGGATCGCTCTGGTCATGGTGGGCTCTGCACTGCACAGCAGCCTAATGCCTGTGCTGCGGAGACCTGCCTACCTTGATCATGGTGGTCCCTGTGTTGACTCTACTGTTCCTGTGGGGTGGCTTCCAGTGCGATTGGATCCCAATGATATTGTTTCCTCGCAGTAGCATCTTTCTAGATGTTTATTTTTATTGTATATCCACTCAAAGAGGAAGAAACTGATTGAGCAGTGTTTTTGCAGTGAAAGGGTGGGGGACAGGGTGTGTCTTTTTCTCTTATATGTCCTGAGAGTTTAACTGGTTGTGTATGATTGATATGGCTTTAAATGTTTTTTTTTAATCTGTTCATATTTTTGATTTTGTCACGGCTGTTAATCTTCAGTTCTATAAACTCCATCTGGAATTGCGCTGATGCTTTATTCACATCAAAAGTGAATGGATGACAAAACAACTCCATGTTATTGAGAAAGAGCTTTGGGATTAAATTGGACTGTATGTTCAGTTAATCAGCACATTTTATTTAGGAGAGCTAACTTTCAAGTGCAATTTGTTTAACCCCTTATCTTGCCGCAATGATTGATTGATTGATTGATTGACTGATTGATTGATTGATTGATTGAATATAGTGAGCCCTATGTAACCTACTGGTGGGCCACTATTAAAAAAATAATAAAATTTTCTCAAGGGCCTTAGGCGTGTCATGGCTTTTCTAACAGCATGTCTCCTAAAAAGCATAGCTTTACCATTTATTTCTTAAGGATGATCCCCTGACAGATGTTTCTTCTTCACCTGATGGTCAACTCTGTCAGTAACTTGTTAACCTGAACTTGCCTCTTCCATGGAAGATCAGAACTACTTAAAAAATCTAGACACCCTTTCAGAACTCCTGGATTACTGATCAGAACTGGTCAGTTAGCTTTCTGCTTTCAAGATACAGTCCTGAAATTAAACAATTCCTCCTCGCCTCAATCCCCATTCACTGAAGCCATCCTGGCTAAAAGTAGAAACCCGAATAAAGCCATCATGTCAATTTAATTATAGACTGGTAGTTGCCTTGGCAGACAACAAAAATTAGCTCATTTATTTTACTTGCACTGACACTTCCACAGACACAGAAAGGTCACACAGAGTATATGAGGTTACACCCAAACAGAGCTGAACCTTGACTCTCAGCATCTGTTTTCAAAAGCCTTCTGCCACATATATTATAAACTGTCAGGGTACCTCTAAAAACGTAGTAACTGACGGGAGAACCTCTAAACAGCTATGCATGCCCATATACAGTTGTGACAAAAAATAATCTATGTGTTTTAGACATGGATATTCAATATCAATTTTAATAATGCAGATATTTTTAAGTAACACAAATAGGCAATAAAACCAGATAAAATATGTTAAAAAGGTTTCATAAAATTAGAATTAAAGAAATGAAATTTCTGGCAGCAAATATATAAGGAGACCCTGATATTTGTTGCAACTTAAAATGGCTAAAATTGCATATAGGTGAATCATATTGGCTCCACATTATTAGCCTACTTCTCTAAGATGAAATTTGTTGTGACCACAGAGTCTAACCACGGCTAACTACAGCCATAGTCAGAATAAATATCTTGATCAAATTAATGTGCTTAATGCAACTTGGATGTGCACTGATATGTTCAACTTCCAACAGAACAAACTCTACTTGGACACACCACAGCTGTTTGCAAACAGTTTTCTTCTGCAGGGGGATGCCATATTTTGAATTCAAGAGGCTTTTCCTCACCTAATCTCAAAATATTAATAATTATTATTTGTTAAAAATATTTTCTTGCTCTTGCTAAACAAGTGCACGAATGGGGAAAAAAGCCTTTCATTTTTATAAAACACCTTTAGAGTTGTTATTACTGGGTGGTGATTGAAATATCTCTGTGTGGTACTGGATAAATCTTTAACCAATGAGAGGAATGAAACATGTGACGTGTTCCTTAGGAACATCCCCCAATACATGCATTCCCATCCTTTTGTAATAAATGCAACAAAATAAGAAGAGCATTGTCACTGGGTAATTTCTGATGGAAATCTATTTCATTTTGCACATATGAAAGATCTACAAGTTCTCTGTTTTCCTTTGCTTAGTGGGTGCCTAACAACAGAGAACATTACTGAATGCCTGATCTTCATTGGATAAGCAATGCCTGAAACATTGGTATTAATAAATTCTCTTAATTAAATAGAATCAAGGAACCTCCTAGGGGGCAGTGTAGGTTGCAGTGTAAATGCTTGACTAAAATCAGTATCAAAATATCAAAAACAAATACAAGACTGAGACACAAAGTGATAGATGCTGTAAGCTAAGCTTTTTATCCTTTGTGTAAAATAGAGCTTTTTTATACTATAAAGGCTCACAAAATCTAATTCAGAACATGGCGGATCTTCTAAATATATTAGCTAAAGTAGATTTTGGTTCTATTAGTTTGATTGCTCATAGATCATTGAGACAAAAAACCTAAATGGTATCTGACAAATCTGGTTTACTGTTATGTTAGTGGGATTATTTAAGGACAATTATACACAAAATCACTAAAGCAATCATATTGTTCCATCTATGTATTTTTATGTTGATGAATCAAACTTTTCCTTGCCCTGGATGTTCCTTGTGTTATTAAACATAGTCAAAGAGAATCTTCAGCTATAACAAATATAAAAGGTTTCTTATATATTGCATGTAGCCCTCATATAATAACCTCTCCTTGTAAATCTGTGTACACAACTACATTGTTGAATGTAAGTGAACGTGGTACAGGAGTTTTTGAAAAGATATCTCTAAAATAAAAAGCACAGCATCAAAATGCATTTGCTTTCTGATATGCTTCAACATTTGAACAGTGGATATCCAAATTAAATTAAATGTATCACACACTATAAAATTATAAAAACATCCCTATCCTTAGAGCAGTGTCAACTTACTCAGATTTGCATATGGTTTATTGATTGTAATTAGCTCTAAAAAAGGTAAAAGGGGCCATCTATATTATTCCCCCAGGTCCAGGTAAAGATTTTTTTTTTACTCAATCTGTTACTCGAGTTTTACAGCCTCACACAGGACAGTTTGCTGCAGTTTTTAAAGATATCTGGAGAACTTTGGAGATTTTTCTTCAGTTCCCTCACCATCCCCCTCACCCTGAATGGTTAAAATGAAAACTTGCTGTACAGCCTTGTTTGCCGCATAAAGTCTGAAAATGTTGGTATGACCGTAGATATGGGTGATTAAGGCCAGTACATATTTTCCTATTGCCATGCAGACTCCTTGACATATACGCATCAACACACATCAGCTTCACTTGAATTTCATATTAGCATTCCCTTTTTCTTGTGGCAAAGAGAAATGTGTCCTATATTCCGTAATATGTATACCTCAAGTAAACAGAAAGCCATGGATTTAAAACAAAACGTTTCTAAACAGTCTCATCCCCTCAGGAGGTACTAACAAACCCATAACCACTATGATATGTGAGGGATAATATAGGTTTGTGGAATAAATGTGATGTAGTGATATGACTACAAATATAGATACAGTATGACTATGGTGCACACCCAGCGGTGGCACAGAATGATCTTTCACTGTCCTTCTGATCTGAGAAATCTGGATTGACTTGTACTATGTGAAAAAACAAAGTGATCTATAATAAAAGTGTTCATAGTCGTTTTTGTATTGTGGCTCTTTGGTCTATAAAGTTCCTGTGTGTTCAGGGACACAGGCACCAGTTCACCTGTTTTGCACACACACGCAGTCTTTGCCTCGCTACTCGCTTAAAACTTGATTATGTAATTTTCTTTTTTGTTATTATACTGAAGGCTCATGCTGCAAGCATCAATGTTAATAGACTAAACTGGGTTGTTTTTACATCTTGATTTAGTTATTAGTGGGTCAAGGTTAGAGCAGCTATAGGTATGTAAAGCTGAACCATCAGAACAGATATTGTGTGGTAAAGTATCACATGACTGATGACTTTACCAGAACTTTCCATAAACAAACACCAGTCTTATAATAATTTTAAAAATGCCGCAATTACAAGAACTATTAAGACTAACGTCAACTGCTTTGGCCTTATAAGATCATGTTAATCTGTAAAAACTGCCCAGTTGTATCCGCATGCCAAGATTCTCTCATCTCTCATACTTTGTAACTGCTTGGAGTCAACCAACTGAATCTGCTTTAAAACATATGATGCTGGTGTATAAACAAGCACTAAAAGACCAAAAACCAATGAAGGGGCATCACGGTAAAATGCTCGAGGAATACAGTTTCTTAAATTTGTATCATTTGTATAATTTCACATCTTTAAATTGACTTTTAAAGGCATCCGCAGAATGATTCAAAAGTCAGCAGCTCAGGAGTTGCATCAAAAGAAGCAGTTAATATAGACTGCAAACCAGAGAAACACAAAACATAGTTTTGGTTAAACCTTGTTCTCATTCAGAGGTCCTCAGATTTAAAACAGATTACAATAACAAATCAAAATGTTTACAGATTTTCAAGTTTGTAACTTTCTGGCTGAAGTAAAAACAAATCTGTTAACATAATGTAAACCACGCTGGTTTACATTATGTTAAGAAAATATAGTTTATATCAGCAAACACAACAGAAGAAAAGAATACAAGTGTCAAAAATGCTTAAAAACCCTACATTACAAATAATGTGCGATAAATGATATGCAAATTAGGGAGTGAGATACCTGCCTACATAAATGTATATTTAAAAAAAATTCAGACAAAGTTAAAGTTAGAACTTATTTCAGAATGCTTAGATGGTGAACTAGGAATATTAATTAATTTTAACCCAGTTATTTAACGCTGGTTCTTGCTAAGGGTGATGAACAACAAAGTCAATATCAATGTCAGAATATGATTGTAGGGTAAATTAATACTTCCAGCAAATCTGTTAAAGTCCACTTTACAAAGTGTATCACTTAGTCAATTTGCTAATTCAATAGATTTATTTTTCTGTTTTTTTCTCTGGGATGAAGAAAAGTTTTCTAAATAATAATAAAAAAGAATCAAATCATTACTTAATATCCCTCTAGGATCAATAAAGTATTTTTGAATTTGAATTGAATCAAATTTTCCTTACAACTATCTGTAAAAGTCAATTTAAATAATTCAGTCTTTTCAGAAATGTAAATATCTAATCTAATTTGAAAAATATATTTGTTAGCTTCATAAGAAAACTTTACTCTCTTTTTAGCACAAGAACATTTTGGTTTTTGTCATGTTATTTTTATGGTTACTTTTCCTCCTGGCTCTCTGTTAGTAGAGGGGATATAATTTACTTGAGAAACAAAAACACTTGCAGATTCAGCGTACAAACTGTGTGAGTCCATTGGACAGGGCACAGAGGTGGGTGAAGCCTGCTGGACTTGTTGATTCCTCTCCTGGCTGTATTGAGACTCTGGTTAAGCTCTGTCAGATCAGTTTGTCAACAGGGGATTCCAGTCATTTAAGCTGCAGTGGGCAGACGCCCACTTGTCTCGGTTAAGCGATGTCTTTGACTAGCGCTTCTCCTTCTAGAAATGGAAACTCTATCATTTATCAAGTCCTAATCAAAGTCTGTTCTATTGCAATCAGTGTTTTCCATCAGAAAGGGCAAAGAGGGGCCCCAAGGCCACACTGTTGTTATGTGTGGGGTGGCAAACAGAAGCCTGAGATCGTGCTGCACTAAGTTTCCATGACAGGTTTCCAAAGCACCTCAGACAACCCCAACCACCATGTCTGGGAATACCTCCTCCAAACATAAGGCTTAAACCAAGACACTGATTCAAAAATGGTAATTAATTGACAATTTAAGAACTATTTACCTGTGGTGACTTAAATATGATTCCAAATATGCATAATCTATAAGCCTTGAGACTAATTGTGTATGATTTTGAAATACTTTTCTGAAAGTAACATAAAGGAAGTTTTATAGGTTTAATTCCCCAATTCTATGTTTTTTCCTTGCTGATCAGGAATTTAATGAATGATTCCTATTTTTTTATGGGCTTTTCTTTTAAAATCCAGATTAAATGAATATGCCAGACCTATTTAATCAGTTTAAGTCTGTCCTCTGTGTGACACTGGCACAAACAAGCAGTTTTGACGGATCTTCCATCCTTTTATAATGATGTCTGGCTAATGACTCAGCTAATAAATTTTATTGTTTTTCTTTCACATTTTAAGCATTTTAGACTTACTATAAAAGTCCATGAGAAAAGTTGTTTTTTTCTAAAAATAGTCAGTAATCAACCTAATCGCACAAGTGGCAAAAGTGTTTTAGAAACCGTATTTACAGTGTAAATATTTCTTACATTAAATATAGTCTTGACCTGTCCACTTGAACCTTTGAGTTGTTTCCTGCCCACTCAGCCAATACACAATATTTTGATTTGTATAAAAACATCTTCCACCTAAACATAGGTGGTTATTAAGCATGAAATACTCATTTAACTCTAGCAATAACTATTGTTCAGGGCTACATTTCAAACATTCAGTTTTTGAATCTTTTGGAAATTGCATTAAACACAGCTAATTGAAACAGCTATCATTCATATGAAGTCATACATATTTTCTTGTTTTCCTCAATGATTGGATGTTGGTTTGCTCATACCAAAATGTAAACTGGAGCTTGGCTGTGTTATGCAAAATGATTGATTATTTCCTTAAATATAGTCATCCAATTATGAAGAACACTTGGAGCTCTGCAAAAGTATTCACACTCCTTATAACAGCAAACTTTAGACTGTTTTATTGGGAT
This sequence comes from Valencia hispanica, assembly GCA_963556495.2. NCBI lineage: Eukaryota > Metazoa > Chordata > Actinopteri > Cyprinodontiformes > Valenciidae > Valencia > Valencia hispanica. The sequence continues at coordinate 32,026,220 of OY747707.1, read as the reverse complement.
TTTATGAGATAAACCAACTCCAAGTAGAGCATTGTAATGTAAAGGAAAAGAAGATATGGTTTTCTAATATATATATATATATATATATATATATATATATATAATTTTTTTTAATTTTTTATTTTATTTTATAAATACAGATCTGAATAGTGAGGCTGTACTTATAGCTACAAAGTCTTTGGGTGTTTGTCTTTACCAACTTTCAGTGAAATGATTGAAATTTTTGCCAATTTCATTTGCAAAGCAGGCCAAGCTCAGTTAGACTGGCTGGGGAGTGTCTCTGAACAAATTTTAGGTCTTCACGCAAATTCTCAACAGGATTTAGGTCTGGACTTTGATTGGACCATTTTAACATGAATGATGATCTAAACAATGTTTTGTAGATCTAACTGTATGTGAAAGCTTAAACTCTGATTATGGGATAAGACTGGTGGAATGAAACTGGCTAAAGAATGGGTGTCGTGTTTAATAACTTCATCTGCCTCTGATATCACAAAGCAGCAACGAGCACTTCATAAAAAAGGATTTGAACATGCGCGAAACAGGAGTCGCTTAGCAGCCAAAAACATACTTGAAAAAGCTAAAGAAAAAACAGTCCCTGCTTGGCTAAGATAGAACCGCAGCGAAGCTGGTACTAAAAATGGGATAGGCTTGGCCTGACTCTACCCGACTTCTGCCAGTGGAAAAACAATGGAACCCGGGCTGAGTCGGGCTAAATAGGTACTAGTGGAAAAACAGCCATTATTTGCCTTTGCAGATTAGTCTTAGAAAACTGTGTTCTGTCCCCGTTTCATCACTTTCTCCCACACTCCTTGACGGTTTTACTCTTGCTACGCACGAGTTTACTGGGGCACAGACCTCGGTCTGGGCCTCTGGTTGTGTGTTGTGCGAGTTCCTGTATCAGCCTTGGCCTCAGTGAACTCTGGTCTTGCGTTCCAGTAACATTTGATTTACAAATTAAGCACTGAGTATCACAAATTGAAGTTTGCTGTTGAAATGTAGCAGGACATGAAAAAACTTTAAGGGAACTGAATACTTTTGCAATACTGTGGGACATTTTATGAATGTGTCCTACAGTTTGCCTTATTAGGGTTATAGTCTTTTAGTAATTTTACAGTTAAACTTTAGATATTTAGATTTAGCCACAGAAGTAAATAAAAAAATTGGTTTGATAGGTACAGAAAAATAACAAAATGTTAAAACATTTAATAAAAAGAGTGAGTAGTCAGATGACTGCTGATGACTGGCTATGTATTTGAGATAAGTAAAAGCAAAACCGGTAAAAACATCTTTCATTTTTGCTTTTATCTTGATTTGATTACTTGAGTTGCCAACGAAATGTACCAGTGTAGAATTAGCCTCTGGTCATCAACACCTCAAAAAGAAGAATGGGGCAAAGGAGCTGTAGAACAACAAGGTCAATTGAAGGATGATGAGTTATTTCATGCCTGACACAGAAAGAACATTAATGTTTAATAAAACGAGACCTTGGTTCACAAATTTTCAATGCGTGTCTTAGTTACCACCTGCTGTGGCATAGCAAGTAATATTTGACTTTGTTTGATAAACTCTCCAGTCTAACAGCTAAGATCAAAATGAAGGCCACGATAATCAATACTTAAGTCATAATACCCAATAAAGTAATGACAACTAGGTTAGTGTCCGGCCTAACAGCTGGTGTGATTTTATTACTAAATATCCCTTTCTGTGTTAGGCCACTGCAAGTTTATTATGCTTGAAAAAGCATGTGAAAATGCCTTTATATTAAGCCCTTTGGACAGATTTCCACTAATGTTTTGAAACTGTGAAGCTAACTGTGAAATCCAAAGCTGTTTTGAAAATGAAAACTTTAGAGGGCAATGTTGTTAAATTACAACCGGATAGGTGTGCTTGTCTTTGGCCACTGGAGATGTTTGCTTTAGCAAATGCATAATGGTGGATGTAACAACCATTTGCATTCTCAAATGCAACTCTGCATGTTAAAGTGAAAATGTTATTCTTTTGCACATAAAGCAGCAACCACAGGCATGGCAAATTCAATTCAATTCAATTCAATTCAATTCAATTCAATTCAATTCAATTCAATTCAATTCAATTCAATTCAAAAATACTTTATTGATCCCAGAGGGAAATTATGTGTTGGTATAGCTCATATAATTAATTCTTTAAGGAGTTGTTGTAGATGATGATGGCTGTGGGCAGGAAGGATTTCCTGTAGCGGTCTGTATTGCAGCGAAACTGAAGAAGCCACCGACTGAAGACGCTCTGTTGTTGTATGACTGTCTCGTGAAGAGGATGCTCAGGGTTGTCCATAATATTTTTGATTTTGTGAAGAATCCTTCTTTGCATCATCATCTCCAGATGTTTCACAGTTGTCCCAAGAACAGAACCAGCCTTCTTTATCAGGTTGTTTAGCCTATTTAAATCCCTGGCTCTGATGCTGCTACCCCAACAGATGACGGCTGAAGAGATTACACTCTCCACAACAGACTTGTAGAAGATCTCCAGCATCTTGCTGCAAACCTTGAAGGACCTAAGCTTCCTCAAGAAGTACAGTCTGCTCTGTCCCTTCTTGTAGACGGTTTCACTGTAGCGCCTTCAGTCCAGTCTGTTGTCAAGGTGAACTCCGAGGTATTTATATTCCTCAACCACCTCCACTTCTTTTCCCATGATGGAAACAGATTTTGACTTATCCCTGTTTCTTCTGAAATCTACAATCATCTCCTTTGTTTTGTTCACATTCAAAGTAAGACGATTGTTTCCACACCATGTCACAAAGCGGTCCACCAGCTTCCTGTATTCAGCTTCTTGTCCATCTCTGATACACCCAAATATTGCAGAGTCATCTGAGTATTTCTGCAGATGACAGGTCTCTGATTTGTACTGGAAGCAATAGATGGCATGGCTCAGCTATTCTCAGTTGCGTAGTTCCAGAACCCAGCGCACGGGTCACCACATCCCGTCTGTGTTTCTAACAGATTTTCCCCGCTCAGCATCACACTGACTGAGAAGTCGACCCTGGTAATTGGCAGCTCCATAGTCAGAAACACGGCATTAGAGACACCATTGACCACAGTCAAATGCTTGCCAGGGGCCAGAACGGGCGACATAAAATCCTACCTGAAACTGCTGGCTAAGGATAAGCATAAATACAGTAAGATTGTTATTCACACTGGGGGTAATCACACTCAGTTATGCCAATCGGAGGTTACTGAAATTAGTGTTGCTTTGGTGTGTAATTTTGCCAAAACTTACACACCAGACTCTGTAATTCTTTCTGGTTTGGACCAGTGATGACATTTTTAGCCACATGCTGTGATTCCACCAATGGTTGTCTGGGTGGTGTCCTGGAAACGATGTGGGCTACATTGATAACTGGCAAACAATTTGGGGAAAACCTGGTCTGATCCGGAGGCATGGCATCCATTCCCACTTTGGATGGAGCAGCTCTTCTTTCTAGCAATCTGGCCGGATTCATTAGTCCTCCAAAACACTGACAACCCAGGGTCCAGACCAGGAAGCAGAGTCGTAGTTTAACCCACCTTTCTGCAGCTTCTGTGCTGTTACCCACCCATCACCCCACTGAGACAGTGTCCTGCCCACAGTCAAAATAAATTGGATTAAAATTTAACCTAACAAAAGCAAATCATGAACATTTCATAAAGATAAATATAACTTTGAGTAAAAAGAAAACAATTAAATGTGGTTTACTGAACATAAGAGCTATCTCCTCAAAGACTTTGTTAGTACATGACTTGATTTGCGATAAACTGATTAGTTTTGACTCACAGAAACTTTGCTGCTGTAGGACGATTTTGTCAGTATAAATGAGCCAACTCCTTCCAATTAACTAAATTTTCACATTCATAGAAGTACTGGGTGAGGGGATGAGTTGCAACCAATCTCAGACCAATTAATAGCTAAATTTCTTTTGAACACCGGATCCTTACCTTTCGTTATCCAAGTTGCAAAGCATTAAAACCAAAACCATTTGTGTTGTCCACCAGGCCCTTACACTTAATTTTTAGATCAGATCTCAGATTTCTTTTAATCTGATAGAGAATTAAATACTAATAAGGTAATTATAGTGGGGCATTCCAATATTTATGTTGACTCTGAAAGTGATAGCCTAAACACAGGCTTTAATGCTATCTTAGACTCAACTGGCTTTACTTAAAAAGTACAGGGACTCACCCACACGGGTCAACAGACTTCGGACCTTGTACTGACATACGGCATTGAGTGTGAGGAAATAACAGTACTTCCACATAACCCCGTCCTGTCAGACTATTTTTTCATAACTATTGAATTTCTTTTAGGTGACCATCCCAAACCTGAGCGAAAATTTCATCTATGGTGTAACAAGTTTTAAAGAATCTGTTCCATTCTTATTTTCCTCAGTGTCTTAGAGTAACACAGTAGAAGGCAGCAATTCCATCTCTAACCCTTCAGAAATTGATGGTCTGGTTCATAGCGTTACTTCCTAATCGCGTCTGGCATTAGACAGTGTATCCCCCTTTAAAAAGAAAGTAATTAACCATAGGAGGTTAACTCCCTAGTTTAATGCAGAGCTACATACTCTAAAGCAGAATGCTAAGAAATTGGAGAGAAAATAGTGCCATACACAGCTTGAGGATTCCTATTTAACCTGGAAAAACAGTTTCTGCTGTTTAAAAAGACCCTTCAACAAACTAGAACATCATATTTTTCATCATTAATAGAGGCGAATAAGAACAATCCTAGGTTTCTTTTTAGTTCAGTTGCCAAACTTACACAGAGTCATAGCTCTGTTGAACCAACTATTCCCCCAGATCTCAGTAGTGATGACTTTAAGGGATTCTACATAAATAAAATTTATTATATTAAAAATAAAATCATTGGCACCCTCCCAAACATGATTACTTCTCTCTCAGTAAGTGAAGCAGCATCGGAGTAAACTGTAGAACCTTATTTGTGTTTGGACTGTTTTGATTCGGTCAAGCTTTTGGAATCATCAAAAATAGCCTAATTTAAACCTTTAATTTGCAAGTTGGACCCAATCCCGACCAAATTATTTAAGGATGTGTTCCTTTGGTTACTGGCACCCTTTTAGATATGATGGATCTATACTTAGTAAACGGATACATTCCACAGGAATTTAAAGTTGCTGTAATTAAACCTTTACTTAAGAAATCCTCCCTCAATCACGATGACTTAGTTAATTACAGACCTATATCTAACTTTCCTTTCTTATCCAGAATCCTTGAGAAAATAGTTGCTAATCAATTATGTGAGCATCTAATGACCTGTTTGAAGAATTTCAGTCAGGTTTTAGAGCTCATCGTAGCACTGAAACAGCACTGGTGAAAATTACTAATGATATTCTCATGGCCTCAAATACTGGACTTGTGACTGTTCCTGTCTTGTTAGATCTCAGTGCTGATTTTGGCATAATCGATCACAATATTTTCTTAGAAAGGCTTGAACATGTTGCAGGGATCAAAGGAACAGTACCAGGCTGGTTTAAGTCATATTTGTTAGACAGAGAAATAGTCACACTCATGGGTTACTTGTGGAGTACCACAGGGTTCTATGAGAGACAGAAGTGGCTGTCTTTGGACCAGAAGCTCAAAAAAAGAAACTGCTTAGTCAGTCACTTCATCTGGATTGCATTAAATTGACTTCTGGGAATAACGAAAAGAACCGCAACGTTATTTTTGGCCAAGAAATGATATTCAAATCCCATATTAAGCAAGTTTCTAAGATTTCCTTCTTTCGACTCCGGAATATTGCTAAAAATAGAAATATCATGTCCAGAAGTGATGCTGAGAAACTAATTCATGCAATCTGCTGGAAATCCTTAAATAGGAAACTTTTTAACTGATTGGAATTTTTGTATAATTGTATTGAAAGGACTTCTTGTTAAGTGCCTTGAGATGACATTTGTTGTGAATTGGCACTATATAAATAAACTGAATTGAAACTGAATTGAATTGAATTTGTTACTTCAAGGCTGGACTACTGTAATGGGGGCAGTTTATCAGCCATGACAGTCATTCAGACTTTTATTGTGTTTTGTGAAAATAAAACGGCAGCTGTAATGTTAAGCACAGAAACGTCTGGGGAGAGAATCCTATTAGCTGAAACAGAAACTTAAATCACAGTATCACCACTCATTGAAAGAAATACTGGCAGTCCTTAATAGCAAATGAGCAGCAGATATGGGGTTTGATTTTTATGTCTCAGCAAAGATTTCATAGTCAGGTGTAGAGTCGGCAGCCCACTTCTCACTTTTAGTTGAAAATGCCCTGAAATAACCCCTAATTTTTGTGCCATTGGTAGATAAAAGTTAGCAAATAAGGTTAGATTAAACTAGGAGTTCAGAGTGTGAGAAACACACATGTGATCTTACAGAAACACAAATGTGTTTGGTGTATGTATGACCACCTCTCCTGATACTGATTGATTCCATGTGCCTGCAGGTTTTCAGTTTCTGTCTTGTCATTGCATGATCATGATATCAATATCAAGATAGAAGTTAATTGTATTCTTTCTAATAAAAACATTTGACATTCTATGTGTTGTTTTTTTTTATCTGATAAGATTTTAAAACACAGAGGAACACAGAGGAAAGGTGTAAACCAAAAAATCAGTTGAAAAGTTAAGCTGTTGAATTTGTATATAGTTGTGTATTTTTACTAATAAAACTTTGAAGTAGGTACTGAAAATAAGGAAAAATGTCCATCCTTTTCTTTTTATCCAATAAAATACTGTAGCAAGTCAATGAAACAGGAAAAATTACTTTGACTAAAATTTGTCAAGAGTCCTCTTCAAAAAATTCTTCATTCAACCATTATTTGAGGTTCTACAA